>JAOWBW010000049.1:0-355000 GCA_026119855.1 Campanula takesimana
TCACTAGCCATAATTTTTTTAAGGATAATGAACACTTGCTTCACTAGCCATGTTGTGTTCATGCACATTTAAGCCTAAATTGTAGATATGAGAAGAACATTTTGGAACAATGAAAAATGACAAATGAGAAGATCATTTCAAGACAGATGGAGTATATTATCAGTGTTATCAATGCTATGCCATGGTAGTGATAGAGAAAGCTTTTTTTTTTTTTTTAACTTAAATGGAACAAGTTTTATAACAAGACATTGCTCGAGTTGCAAAACAAGACTGAATCCTCCGGACTAAGCACATAGATAATAATCTTAAATCTCTTGCACATAAAGAGAGAGAGAGAGAGAGAGAGAGAGATGACCATAAAAACAGCTAAAATTCGTAAAACTCACGTTTTTTCACAAATAAAGCCAGATTGTACGCGACAGTGGGCGTGGTTTGGCGTCAGGGTGTAATATGAAAACTCTCTTTGGGGTAAGATTATAGAAGACTTCAGCAAATGTATCCAGCTTGTACATGTTTAGGGTGTCATTCCATACGTTAGTATCCACATCAATCTGCTCACAGCAGAAAAACAACACTAATAAACTCACTGCATAAATAGAGTACCTCAAAATTCCTGACTTGATAAATAGGATCAATCACTTACCTTCATATACGATGACCCGCTGAGCTGGTATCTGATGCGCTTCCCAATAACCTCAGCAGGATATCATTAGCATTGCATCGCGAATTGATGTAACAGTGCGGGAGCGAACTCTCTGATCCAAACAACCCTTCTTGGTGGCCTCATTATCCTTCTCCTTGCAACAAACACCACATCCTGTAAATCACAAGCCGGTCACGCAAGGAAACAGAGACGAATCTTTGAGATGATTGGGCTTGAAATGGGTCCCGTTTTAAATTGCAAAACTAATGTTGTACACGGGAATTAAAGAAAAAGTAAAAAGGTGATGTGTTGTGAGTGTAGATAATTGGGTAGGAGAGAGAAAGTGAGGTAGGGAATAGTAAGTGGGTTAGTCGATGTGAGTATAACAAGAAACATGATATTCCAGTGGATACAAAAGGCTAATTTAAATCAATACTAATTGTTTGGGTTAAAAGTGGAATCAAGCGTTAAAGAAGATGGATCACCGATGAGGAGTGCCGCATGTTACACATCTCGGTAATGAACCTCCACAGGAAAGTATATAACCCTCGTACATGGATCTGCATCAGTGCCAACTGACGCTTCCTTGCAAAACTGATTAATACATTGCAAAGATTCAGAAAATAACTTAAACATACTGAGTAAGAAACATTCAAGGAAAAAAAACTTGTATAAACTGAACGAGAAAACATTATATTCCACTGGATAACTAACGTCTCACTTAGAAAAAGTACAAATAGAAGCCAAATTAATGATAAATTACCTCCAAGTTAAGTTTAGATAACTCATCATACCTGTAGTTCAGTACAGCCTTCTCACCATTAGCGTGTTCAGAATGTTCGCCCTTGTGGATCGTACTTGCAGAACTGTTTAATACACATTGCAAAGGTTCAAGAAAATAACTTAATACATAGTGAATAAGAAACGGGTTCAAGAAAAAAAAAACTAGTATAAACTGAACAAGAAACATGATATTCCAGTGGATACAAAGGCTAATCTAAATCAATATTATTGTTTAACTTAAAAGATGGATCACCTAATTTCAGTAGCATTGCATGCATGCTAGACCTGTCTCTACTTAGACCATGTCCAATAATCTAAGGCAATGTACAATAAGGTGATTGAGAGGGGGTTGAATGTGGGTTCAACTAGTTGAGGGGGTCCAATAAGGTAGTTGAGAGGTAGGGGGTGAATTGGAAGGGTGAACAAATTCAACGGGTTGAAAGGAAAATGAGGGGCCCGCCACCCCCACATGGACACGCGTCGCCTCCTGGTTGGTGCCGGCATGCGCGTGAGGGCAGCGTCTGCCAGTTTTTTTTTTTTTTTTTTTCTCCTTTTGCCAAGTGTCAGCCTAGGATTGGTCCGTCCAGATTTTTAGATATGATTTTCAACCCAAATTTTCGAGCTCAATTATTTTACAGCAAAAAAATTTTATTTTTATTTTTTTTCGCGAAAATTCTGGATTTTTTTTCTCTATAAATTGATATAAACTTTCATTTTATTTGTACACCAAAAAAAACCTCTCTTTTCTCTCAAAAAAATCTTAATTATCCTTCTTTAACCATTATTTTTTAAAAATATTCATAAATATTTTTAAGTGAAATGGATCCCAATAATCGAATAATCCTTATTTCAACACTCAGAATTCAAGTATTTTCCACCAAATTACTACAATCCTAATGATTTTTCAATCGCCAAATAATTTTCTAAGTTTATTGTAAGTTTCTTATTTTTATTAAAATTAAAATATTTGTATTTATTTAATTGCTTCGAAAAAATTAATTAAGTTTGAATTAACAAAAAAAATCTCGAATTTATAATTAAAAACATTAATAATTTATTTTTTAATAATAAATTATTAATATCAATATTTATTTTTAATTATAAAAATAAATATTGTAAATAAAATAAAAAGTGGTGGGGTATAGAATGATGAGTTGGGAGGAGTTGAATTTTAACTAAACTAGCTTATTGTGGGAGGGTAGTTGAGAGTGTAGTTGAATGATTAGTGGATGGAGAGAGAAATGAGGTGTGTAATATTAAGGTAGTTGAATGTTTTTGGTAGTTGAAACTATTGGACATGGTCTAACTACAAAAAACATTCAACTACCCTAATATCACGACACCTCATCTTCTCTCTCCATCCACTTAATCATTCAACTCACTCTCAACTACCCCTCCCACAATAAGCTAGTTTAGTTCAAAATTCAACTCTCCCAACTCATCATTCTATACCCCACCACTTTTTTTTTGATTTACAATATTTTTTTTTATAATTAAAAAATAATAATAATTTATTATTAAAAAATAAATTATTAATATTTTTATTTATAAATTCGAGAATTTTTTTAATTCACACTTAATAAAAAAAGGATAATTAAGGAATTTTAAAGAGAAAAGAGGGGTTTTTTTTTCGGTGTCCAAATCAAACGAAACTTATATCAAATTATAGGGAAAAAAATGATGAATTTTGGCGAAAAAATAAAAAATAAAAAAATATTTTCTGTATAATATTGAGTTTAAAAATTTGGGTGGAAAATTAAATTCGGCGGACCAATGAAAATCGTACACGTGGAACTTCTGGAAAAACAACAAAAAAAAAAAAGAAAAAAATTCACCGACTCACGCACCATGTTTGGGCGTGAGTTACACGCGCCGGCTTCGAACCCAATGAGAGGCGGCGCGTGTCCTTGCCGGGTCCCCCATTTTTTTCTCAACCAGGTTTAAAACATTCAACCCTCCCTTTCAACCCCCTCCTCTTCAACCCCCTCCTCTCAACCCCTTATTGCACCCATCAACTAGTTGACCCCCCCACTCAACCCCCCTCTCAACCCCTTATTGGACATGGCCTTAGTTCCTACTTTAAAATCCAGAATTCTTGGGTGGGTTGGCACGGGGATTAAGGAAAAAGTGTTAGTGGAGCAGGTGTTGTGAGTATGAAAAGTAAGTAGAGAAAGAAATTGGGGCATAGAATAATGAGTGGAAAGCTGTTGTGAGTGTGAATGTGGGTCCCATTAAATAAAAAACAATTCCATTTTTGGGTCAACGGGCACCTTTAAGGTGTGGCATAGCCAGGAATTTGCGTCAACGTGGGCAAAAATGCACAGTATAAAAAATTAAACTGTATTTTAGTCAACGGGGACAAAAAAGAAATCTAGTGTATTATTACTTTTATCTTAAAAGGGGCAAATTTCAACAAATTCCACTAAACCCAAAATTTTGTAAATTTTGCACTAGTAAATTTATATTTTAAAAAAATCAATGGGAGCAATTGCCCCCTTTGAGCCCCCGTGTAGCTCCGCCACTGCCTTTAAGTATGAATTACAATTCCTACACTAGTATATAACAAGCATAACTGCACGAGAGTTAACAAATGGAGAAGTCCACAAATTTATTTAGGAAGTAAATCCTTTTTAGAGCATCGCACTTTTTTCCAGAGAAAGTCTCACTTAGAAAAAGAAGTAAAGAAGCCAAATTAAGTTTAAAGTAAAGGAGTCACCATACTGCGGGACTGCATTGCAGCATTCTCAGCATTAGTTAGTTCAGGAATACAAGTTAGTTAGTTCAGAATGTATGTTAGCTAGTTCCCGTGGCGAAGCCAGGATTTTTCGGAAAAGGGGTCAAGATTGTTCGTGGAATAAGTATTATAGTTTAGGCTACAAATTTAGTATACAAGGGGATCAAAATAATAATTTAGTGCATTTTTTTCTCAAAATTAAGGGGGTCAAAATGAGTAAACTCATCATTTTTAGTAGTAAAATGTCATTTTTAAAAATTTTGACGGAACTAAAATTGACACATTGAAAATTCAAGGGGGTCGGCCGACCCCCGGCTTAGCCTTAGCTTCGCCAGTGGCTAGTTCAGAATGCATGTAGACGTGACCAAAAAAAACCGGCAACCGGCTAACCGCCGGTTGATAACCGGTCAAAACGGGTCAAAAACCGGGAAAACGGTTAACGGAAACCGGCTCAACCGTCAACCGTAATTCCCCGGTTCGGTTTCGGTTAGGCCTTTCTCAAAACCGGTAAACCGCCGGTTATAACCGGATAACCGCAACCGATAACCGGAGGTTAACCGCCTAACGGCTACTTTTCAAAAATTTGCACCGGGCCCCCCCCCATTTCCCCATGTCTGACTGACCACCACTGTCCAAAAACGGCTAGTTTTCCAACTAGCCGTTAGTTCAGTTAACTTTCGGCCTTAAATGAAAAAAAAAAAAAAAAAAAACCAAAAAATTGCTTACATATAAATACCCCCTCCTCCTACCATTTTAGTTCCACATCTCTCTATACTCTTTCTCTCTCTACTAATCTCACACTCTCTCATATTTCCAGTTAGATTGCATAATTCCAGTCAGTTTTTTAACGCTTTCCAGTTAGTTTTTTAACGAAATCACTTTTTTAATTTATTTAGAAAATTCCAGTCACTTGTTAACCATTTCCAGTCAGTTTCAAATCATTTTCCAGTTAGTTTTCAGAATTCCAGTCAGTTTTTGAGAGTTTCAGTCAGTTTTTTGACAGTTTCAGTCAGTTTTTTTAACAAAATCTGTGTTTTTCATCATTTCCAGTCAGTTTTTTAGCGAGTTTCAGTCAGTTTTCTAAACAGTTTCAGTTAGTTTGTTAACAAAATGGCCTCATCTCGAAGGAGCGGCAAGGAACATGTTGGTTCTTCCTCACTTAACCCGGAAATTGAGTCACATTTTGAGGAAAGTGAGCAAAATGTTGAAGAAAATGTTCCTCAAAGTGGTAGGGCCGGGGCCGGCCGAGCTCGAGGCGTGGAAGAGGTGGTCGGGGGCAACGTCAAGCACGAGAATCCAAATCCGACACTTTCACGATCCATTTCCGAAAAGTACAAATTGACCCCAACGACTTTGTACATTTTCGAGCGTGTTGCAACTATTGCACCAAATCTACCCGTTCGCAAAAGGTAATGGGCATGGAACATTGAACCATCACTTGAGATCAACCACATCCTGAAAAACTTGGGATTGATAGTGATCAAGCTCAATTACAATTTGCTCAACCTAACACCCAAGGTACGTCTTCGGTCTTATTTAAGTTTAATAATGTCGTTTATAGGAAAGAATTGTGCAAATTTGTGTGTGTAAAGGGCTTGCTTTTAACTTTGCGGATGATGACTTTTATGAACGGTTTATTAGACTTTCTTTAAATCCGGCCGCCTCCAAAGTACCACGTACGACTCTCGTACGCGATATTAAAAAAGTGGTTTTGGAATATAAACATTTTTTAATTGATGTTTTATCAAAATTAGATCAAAGAGTTTCAATTTGTGCGATGGTTGGAGTGATCATTGGCAAAAGAAATAGTTATTTGGGTGTTACATGCCATGGAATCGATAATTCGTGGACTTACAAAAAAGACTACTTGCATATGATAGTTTTGAACCACCTCATTCCGCGGAAATATTTGTAGAAAGTTGCACGCCATTTTGGCAAAATATGGTCTTTTGCAAAAAATATTTTCTATTTCATTCGACCATGCTAGTGCTAATACCGCTAGTATACCGGAATTGATGCTCATTTGTCAACCGTCACTTGGGGGTAAGTATTTTCATATTAGATGTTATGTCATATCATAAATTTATGTGTTAAAGATGGTTTGGATGCTTTAGATCAATATGTTAAAACCCATTAGAGAGGCTCTTTATTTATTGCAAAAAAAAAATAAAATTACAAGAAAATGGATAAAATATTTACTAAATAAGGGTCTTCCCGAAAAATATTTTTCTATGGATGTTCCGACTAGGTGGAATTCTACCTACAAATGTTAATTGATGGTTTTGAGTATAAAGGAGCATATCAGGATTTTTTTATTAGTATGGGCTATGAAATTCCTTATTTGCGTATCAATGGAACGCTTGCACTAATTTATGTCAATTATTAAAGATTTTCAATACCGCTACTTTGGCTTTGTCGGGAGTTATTATCCAACTTCCGTTTTGGTACTTGATCAATGTATTGCAATAGTTCTAAGTTTTAAAATTTGCAAAATTGCACCATTTTAAACGAAAGCATTGCTTCCATGAGGCAAAAGTGGGTAAAATATTTTGATAACATTCCGTCTCTATTTTTGCTTGCAAAGATGTTGGATCCCCGTATTAAATTGAAAGATCTAGTCCGCATAATAACGTTTTATTATGCAAATTTATACCCCAATGGGGACGGATTACACGAAAACCCGGCGATTATTGTTGAAAATACAAAAAAAAGATTTGGTGACTCTTTATAATGAGTATAATGCAATTCATGGAAATGTTTCTCAATATGGCTCAAGTCCTAATGAAGAAGATATTGATACACAATATGATGTGAATAACGATCCATATAGTTTTGTTAATGATATTATTTTTCAAAACGTCCTAGAACGTCTCCTTCTTCTTCTTCTACCTCTAGCATTCCGTACGAGTTGGAAGCATATTTCTCTACTAGACATGAAGTTGTACAAAACACTTCAAATCCAATTCTTTTGATATTTTGAGGGGTGGTCACAAAGGCAAGAAACTTATCCCATACTCTCTTTAATTGCAAAAGAAGTCTTAGCTTCTCCCGCTTCAACCGTGGCCGTCGAATCGGCATTTAGTGTGGAGGAAATGTTTTGGATGCAAGACGTTCCCAACTAACTTGTGAAAATTTGAAAATCAACTCTTGCTTGGTGATTGGGTTAGAGCGGAAAAGAGGGAGCAAGATATGCCTTATGAAGAGGATTTAGTAAATGTAGATCCACATATCAATACGACTTAGATATTCTAAGACGGAAGTCTACGGGAGTTCGAGGGGACGGAAGTAGATAGTTTTTATTTTAATTTTTAGAATAGGTTTATTTTTATTTCATTGTAATAGTTTAGTTGAGGTAATAAGGCTCCATTTTTTCCTCCCTTAATTATAAAAGGGCAAGGATTGTTGTCCCCCTCTTTGTAATTTAATTTTAATTAATAAAATTTAAGGGTACCGTCCCTTTTTACTTAAAAAATTTGTGTTATACATTATAGTTATACACTTATACATTTTAAGTTTTAACTTAAAAACAACAAAAAAAACAAAAGAAAACTGTTTAATATATGTATGACTCATACATATACCCGTTTTTTTTTTTTTATAAAAACTGTTTAAAAAAAAAAAAAAAGTTAAAAAATCTGTTAATAAAACTGTTAAAAAAATCTGTTAAGAAAACTGTTTAAAAAACAGTTAAATTTTTTTTTTACTTGAAAAAAAAAAAATTTACTTGAAAAAAAAAACCCTTTAAAAAAATGAAGTGTTTTTTTATTTTATGTTTTTTTTTTAACAAAAAACTGTTAATAAAACTGTTTTGAAAAAAAAAAAAAAAAAAAAAAAAAAGGTAACCGGTTTAACCGGTTTAACCGCATTAACCGGTTAACCGGTTAACCGGTTAACCGTAACCGGACATAACGTTAGACGGTTAGGTTACGGTTAGCATTTAACGAAAAAACATAACCGGCGGTTATAACCGTCAACCGCCGGTTATAACCGGATGGACACGTCTAAATGCATGTCCTTGCAGATCTTCTTCGTTGCACCCGGATCAATTGTTGCATAACTGTTCAATGCATTGCAAAGGTTCAAAAAATAAGTTTCTATTTGTCGAGATGTTCTCGATGGTACTATAGTGAAAAGAAAACATAGCAGAAATAAAAGAAAAACTTAGGCCAATTAAATTTAGCTCAGATGCCGTGCGGAAGATAGTTCGAATCTTGCAAGAAAATAATATCAAACAAAAAAAAAATATGACTTGAGGAATTGGATTTAGAAGGAAAAACAAACTAATTATCGCTTCTTTAACAAAGATTCAATCTTGACCATGCAAAACTCTCCAATCTTAATGAACAGCTAGAGAATAACTATGAGACTTAAAAATACTGTGATACACAAAACGGGTGTATTCATTAATTTTACGGGGTGTGTATAACAACACCCTATGGAAAAATCAATTTTGGTTGTTTGGCCATCAAAAAAAAAAAAAAAAAAAACTTGGTGTGTGACATGGAAAATCAATCTGGTGTACGTACGTGTTGTGTTTGTGTGCGTAAGAGAGAGAGAGAGAGGGAGAATTATAAGGGTCCGCTCCCGAGTTTTTAAAAGAGAGAAGGAAAGGGAGGGGAGGGGATGGGAAGGAACTCAACATTATCTAGATGTGCTCTGAGTTTAGGAAGGAAAATAGAGTTAATTACACTTGTACCTTTAATGAGAGAAAGAGAGAGTTATATTTGAGGGGTAAATAGGTTTATCAAAATGTTTTGTTTTATAAGACTTTATTTCCTTCCAATTCCTCCCACCCTTTGGGAGAATTGTGTAGGAGGGAAAATCTTAAAAAATTCCTTTCCTTTCCGCCCACTTCCTTCTTAAAAAATCTCGGAAGCAACCTTACGAAGGAAAATATATTAGATTTCCTTCCATTTCTTTTCTTTTCCTTTCCTTCGTTTTTAAAAACTCTGGAGCAAGCCCTAAGAGTGGTTAATGGACGAGAATGGTTGAAGGGGAAGGATATGTTGTGTATGACAATGGGGATTTTAATTAGGTTTAGATTTGGAAAATACATATATTTCATTGACAAAAAATTTGTGTGAGAACACTCCAACCCGTCTCATGGGTGAGACGGGTCATTTTTTTGACCCATTACCCGACCCACAACCCTGCTCCAGGACCCATGGGGGGACCCTGCCACGTGGCAGCCCCTCATTGGCCCCAAAAAAAAAAAAATTTTTTTTTTTTTTTTTTTTTTGCTTTTTTTTTAAATTTTTTATATTTTTATTTTTGGTTTTTTTCGGTTGTGGAAAAGTAATAGTTACCATCTCTTAAAGTAATAGTGTTATTCTTATGTTTTCTTCGTTTGCCAAAAGTAATACTTATTATAACTAAAATGTAACAAACGTGTTATTTATATGTAATAGTATTTGTAAATAATTGTAATACATATGTATAGATATCTATTTGTTTTCAAACAATAAGTTACAATGGGGTCAAATTTATCATGATACATGTAAAAGTATTACATTATCTATAGAAATCTGTTACAATTTCGTCAATCAAAGTGTTACATTTATTTGTATAAACTTACTATTACATTCATATACATAAGTTATTACTTTCAAATGGGTAAAAACGAGCTTTTGTTTTTTTAAAACAAGTATTACGTTTACTTATGAACAATGTTACTTTAAGAGATGGTAACTATTATTTTTTGCAAACCACTGAAAAGCCGGAAAAAAAATATAAAAACTCAAAAAAAAAAAAAAAAAATCGGCCAATGGTGGGTTGCCACGTGGCGGGTTCGGCCCTGGGTCATGGGGCGACCCGTCTCATGCATGAGACAGATCCCCTTGTTCTCATGGGAGACCACCTCTATTTCATTATGCTATGATTCTGAACCAAATAAAAAAATAAGAAGCGGAAAATACAGATTTGGATATGAACTTACACGAAAGAAGATACGGTCGCTCCTTCTACGTACGGTGACCGTCAAACGGCGGCGATAACCCTAGAGACCTTCACCTTCTGTTCGGCTAAACCTACGTATATTTTACATACATGCAAACAAATTATTTTTGATAGGGCTGCACTTTGTGAGGTGCCGCACGGCGACGGCTCACATCCGAGCACAGCATTTTATTTTATTTTCCCTCCAACTTTGTTTTTTCCACTCCATTTTTTCTCACCAAAAGGGATATAACACCTTTTTTCCAAATAACACTTCTTTTTTTCCACTTTGTTTTTTCCACAATTTATTTAGGATTAAAAAAATATGTTAGAAAAGTAAGTATTGTGAGTGGGTAGGAGAGAGAATATAAGTAGTGGATAGTAGTTGTGAGTGGATAGGAGAGAGAAAAGTAGACAAAGAAATATTAGACGTCCAAAATGAAAATAAATAGCTATAAGTACGGGAAGAAAGGATACTAGTTCAGTACTAGTTCCAGAACACAAAGAAATAGAAAAAAGTGGCATTAAATGGCTGATTAAAGTGACAGTAAATGGCTTTCCCGATGTGGGAGGTAGGGATGCCAAAAACCGGTTCCGGGCCCGGTTCCGGTTTCGGAACCGCCTGTTCCGGTTCAGCAAAAGGTGACCCTGAACCGGCCCACGCTTACCCAGGTTCCGGTTCTGGTTTGGCACAATCCGGTTCGGTACGGTTTCGGTCGGTTCCGGTCCGATTCGGCATATATGTGACCCTGAACCGGCCCGGATGATGCGGTTCCGGTTCGTCCGGTTCCGGTTTCCTCCCCGGTTTGCTCCGGGTTCGGGCTTTTTCCGGTCCGGTTTTCCGGTTCCGATTCGGTTTTGGTCATCCCTAGTGGGAGGCGCACCAACCCTAGCTCCCCTTTCGGAAGAGCTTTGACACAGTTATCAAATAAAAAAAGATAAAGTTTGCAAGAAAATATAGTAACAAAAGTGAAAATTAAATTAAAAGTTCTCCTGAATTTATGTTACAACAGTTAAATAACAAAAAAAAAAAAAAAAAAAAAAAAAAAAAAAACTATAACAGAGCTTTAATTTATATTGGCATAGTATCCAAACTTATCCAATTTAATCACTAGAATTCTGCACTGATTTTGACTTCAATTTGGTCCCTCAATATTTGACCCATAAAATATGTACAAAACGAAACAGAATTTATCATGGGTACAAAATACATTCCTGTTATTCCTTCCAAGCGAAGGAGAACACGGACAATAATGATGGAATAAATAGATTTGAGGCAGGAAGTGCTCAATTTCCACCCTTGTACATCTTGTCAATGACATTCTGCATGATATAGCAAAACCGATTAGAGACTTCTGACTAGGATAGTACTTTAACCAAGCAACAACTTATTAATCTTTCACCCGTAATTCTCTATGTTTGGAAATTAAATAACCACATATTTTGAGGTTTTTTTGTGTGAACCAATGATCAACAACATAGTTCATACATCACTAATATGAGGTTAACATCAGGTAGCAATTCAATAGAGAACTACTCAATCTCTGGAATAATATGTACCGAGTAAAATGTAAGGGAAATCAAAAGGTCCAACCGTCAAGGTAGTAAGAAAATCTATCAAAGCATTTTTACTCTCCTCCCCCCCCCCCCCACCCTACCCACAACACACATGCATAAGAAAGAAAATGATAAAAAAAAAATACGCTTTCAATACTTCCGGGTTTTTTTTGTCACAGTTTAAACTTAAATTGTTAACATACAAACTTTCATAAATGTTCAAATTCTTTTCTTCTTTTCAAATCTATCACGCAAAAAAAAGTTAGCGCAAATATAGGAAATATAACGAAGCATATAGTAAAATGGCTTCCTTTCTGGGGAAGGAAGGAGCGGGAGGTAGCCTTGAAAGTTCCATTAGTCAACATAGGAAATAATGAGAAGGCCCTCAAGCTAATTACTAATTTACAACCATGAGTTTAATACTCATGAAAGAAAAAGAAACAACATGCCGTGCGATTCTGTTATTGAAAGGAGTTACCTGGTAGTATTTAAGCAACTGGGGTCTTTTCTTCTTAAACGTCGGCGTTAGAAGGTCACGCTCCATGTCAAACGGCACCGGGTCAAGGTGAATAGCTTTGATTAGTTCAAAGCCTTTTAACTGCCAAGAACATGAACAAGATTTGAGATTGGCATATTTTACCAGTAAAAGGAATATATTTGCCATATCTATCCCTATGCGCAACAACAACAACAAAAAAAAAAAAAAAAAAACACATTCTTGATTACTCAAAAATGAAAACAATATATGTTTGCATTAAGCCAAAAATGCCACCGAGAAGGCTAGTTTTACCTTTTTCTCTCTTCCAGTCTTACTAAGCTGTCCGAGTATGTACTCTTTCAGCTTTGGATTTTCACACAGTGATTCAAAATCCCCAGAGACATCATTCTCTTCAGCCCAACGTTCAACTGCTTGCTTATTTGGGTTCGCAACAGCAATAAGGAACGACTCAAAGCTATTTCCGTAAACCCATATCTATTATTGGAGAAAAGAAAGGCATTTCTACGTATCAGAGAAAGTAGAACAAAAGAAATCAAAGAGATTTTGATTCCAAAAGGGTCGAACCATACCGAGTCGAGATCAGAAACAAGTCCGTAAACATTCTCCAGGTTTTTCAACTGCCACATATTCTCCATGTGAGAGCTTAAAGATGTTCTTCTTGCGGTCAATAATTTTCATGCTTCCATCTGGTTGCCACTGACCAACATCCCCTGAAGTCGAAGTTGTGGTAAGACACTCATACAGCTTATTTGGGGGTGGGGGTGGGGGGGGGGGGGGGGGGGGGGGGGGGGGGGGGGGGGGGGGCGCTTAAAACTAATTCAAGACCATGTAATAAGAAACAAACCTGTGTGGAACCACCCATCAACCAAGACCTCGTTAGTGAGGTCTTCGCGTTGAAGTACCCTGAGAACAAGGAATCTCCCCTCAGGCATACTTCTCCGCGTGGTGTGCTTGAAAGGGCATCATATCCCATTTCTGGAACGGATTCTAAGCGTGCGTCTACATTTGGTACAGGAGGGCCCACTGTACCCAGCATACCAAATTCATTTGGTAGTGAGACAAACGATCCACCGCAGCTCTCTGTCAAGCCTATATAGACCAAAAATCAAAAAAGTTCCCATGATCAAGTAATTATGATGGATTATTGAGAAATTAGGATATTATCAGGAAAGCAACATAAAATGCTAAGGAGCACTGGCGGATTTAAAGCGGAGCTGATGGCGGCAATTGCGCCCATTCAATTTTAAAATTTTCTTTTTGTCAGTACAAATGTAGTTCTACCTCTGTCCCAAAATGAATAACCTTTTTTTCCCCAAAATGGTTTTTCAAAAAAAAAAAAAAAAAAAAAAAAAAACATTTTATGCTTGCAAAAACTAACATTTTGAAACATATAGCAAGATATTTATGAAGTTTACTCTTAAAGTCAACCTTTACTGAGTGTTCCTTAAATCGGAAAAAGGTTATTCATTTGGGATGGAAGAAGAAACTAGAGTAATTATTTATTTATTTTTGCGCACTTTTAGCAAATGAAAATATTTTTGCCCCATTTTAAAAATTTTCTGGCTCCGCCATTGCTAAGGAGTATAAAGTGTTAATACCATATCCTTGAAGGACATGAGCACAAGTCACCACTCTGAGAAAAGCTTCTACATGTGAAGCAAGAGGTGCTCCTCCAGATAAAATTATGCGTACATTTCCCCCCAACCCTTGCTTCACCTGCAAAATGATGAGCACAACTGGAGATTAGTACTACAATTAGAATATCAGCTATATGGAACTTCAAAAGAGAAGATAAGGAAGCTCCTCCAAGTGTAACACCCAACCTTCTTGAAAACAATCTTGTCACTAAGGGGGGATGCCTCGTAGTGTTTATGACCTTTCTTCATATAACCAGATTTGCTGCAGAATGTTACATTCTAACTTCAGATCAAATGATATCAAAAAATATCTTGGACGGCGAATTAATCAACAAAATATTGCTTCTCCTATACGGCAATTATTAATTAAAGCAATACGAGATTTATTCATGCCTACGCTGTTAAGAGCGACATGATGTTCCTCAAGGTAGAAAAGAAGGCATAGGATACATGATATCAACAGGCAGCTAGGAATTGATGAGGGGAGGGTAAGCATAATCAAAGTCAATACTTGTCTAGAAATGAGAGACCGGCAATCTAAAGTTATACTGTACTTACTGAGAGAATGCAAGATTGAACAAAGTTGATGTCAAGCGGCCGCCAGTAGATATTTTTTGTGTCAAGCCTGAAAAAAAAACAAAAAAGCAGTAAATGTTATAACAATCCCCAGTGATAGGATTTGGATTTTCATATATGAATGCAGTGGCGGATCTAGAAATTTTTCAGTGTGGGCCAAAATAATATGTTTCGCCTAACGAAACATTCAAATAAATTATATTTTTTGCCACGTATATAATTCAATTTAAGAAAGAAAATACATACTAATTTTATTACATTGATAGTTATTCGACTAAAACTTACATTTTCTTAAAAAAAAAATTATGTACAACTACATGAAATTCTTGCAGTTTTCTCTATATACATTTAATATTTGCAATTATTTGGTTAAAATGTGTGCGCGTTTTGTCATCAATGATTCTGTTACATCTAATAGGTACGCAGAAGGATCATTATTCCTTAGTTCAATACGAAACCTGACTAGTTAAAAATATAAAAAGGAAGGGAACGTTAAGTGATGCAAGAAGGATCAGAATATGCGCAAACAAACCCAGTGATATACAACAACAACAACAATAACAGCAAAAACAAAAACAACAAAGCCTTAGTCCCAAAATGATATGGGGTCGGCTAACATGAATCGTCATATGTAATCAACAATGAAGACGTGAGGGGAAAAAAGTAATTATAAAAAAGAAATAGTTGGGGATAAAAAAAATTGGTAAAGGAAATCGAAAAAAAAAAAGTTAATAAAAATAAAAGGAAAGAGAAAAAAATGAGAAAAGAAAAAAGTAAAAATTAAAAAAATGTGATAGTTAAGAAGAATTTTAAAAGAGGGAAATGAGTGTGAATTCAGGGGTGCAAAAAAAGAAAAAGAAAATAAAAAATAATAAAAGGGAAAATCAAACCCCATCACCCACATGAATTCTCGCCCTCCACTCCACCCTCTTCAGTGCCATATTTTCACCCAATCCAAGTAAACTTGTATCAATTTCAATCACCCTTACCAAAGTTTTCTTAGGTCTTCCTCTACCCCTCATCATCTTATCACTTCCCCACTCTTCGGGTCTCCTTACTCGTGCACTACTTGGTCCCCTCTCACATGACCAAACCACCTTAAGCGATTATATCCCTCATTTACCTTAAATGGGTGCACATCCTAGTGATATGTGTCCAAGTTTTCTTAGGCCTTCCTCTACTCCTCATCATCTTATCACTTCCCCACTCTTCGGGCCTCCTTACTAGTGCATCACTTGGTCTCTGTCTCACATGACTAAAACACCTAAGTGATTATCCCTCATTTTATCTTCAATGGGTGCAACTCCTAGTGATATGTCCAAGAAAAAAAAATATGAGAGAACGAACCTGAATATATTCTATCTAGCACCCGCGGAACAGCACAAAAAATGGTAGGCTTTAACTCGCCAATATCTTCAATCAATAGTTTGGGATCCTATACATGAAAATGTCCCAGTTATCATAATAAATGCTTAATGACAAAAGAAAATAGTAAAGAAGATTCAACAGTCATCTTACCCCACGCCAAAATCCTATTGAGGCACCATGATTAATAAAGCATTCTTCAATTATCCGATCAAATATATGTGCAAGAGGGAGAAATGAAATATAGACATCCTTTGTAGTCAACTGTAAAAGTTTCAAAAACAGGTATGCCACGGGGTTAGCAGATATCTGTGATGGCAAATCATCAAATAATGTTTCCCACTTTTTCAGCTAACTATTCTCCAAGAATGTGAAAGCCAACTGGAAAGAGTAGTTAATTACCGATTCATTTGCACTAGACAACAGGCGGTGGACGGCAGCTACGAGAGAAACAATGCTTTTATTGGAGATCATTACACCTTTAGGGTCGCCAGTTGTTCCACTAGTGTACATTATTGTACAAATGTCACTTTGCTTCTTCACCGGTAAATCAAATTGCTTGCCATCTCCCTGTACATAGACAGATGATCATGTTTTAACGAAATCTATAATTTTTCAAGAAAACAATCACATCAAATAATTGCTGTTGGACATCGACAAGTCCAACCCAAATAACACGTGGAATATTAATAATATAAAAATATTTTATATTATTAGAACATCCTTCGTTGAAAATGATCAGATGAACTGACTCTTACAACATAGGATAAATTTCTTTTTCACTCAAATGAACACATGCTCTTGTTCTCCATCTCATAAAACTATTTTAAAAATATAAATGTGCATGAAAAATTCTCCAAAGGGGTGAACTTCCCTCCAGCTCATAGATCTTGGATAAGAACTGTTCACAGTAAATCCCCACAATCAAAGAAAGTAGAGAGATGGAAATAGCTATAATTCAAAAACAGACTTGGACCACAAAAGACAGAGACACTACTCTGAGGCTCTGAGGCAGATATGTGGGAAAAACAAAACTTCAGTTTATGGGTAAATAGATTTGTGGAAATTAAGAAGTGACAAGTCCCGAGAAATTTCGTCATTCTAATCCCTTAAAGCTAATACTTCCTCTGAAAATATTTATGCCAATCTAAACATTTGATCTTCACAATTCCGGTAACAAGCAAGTGCTGAAGCAACTAAGAAGATGCATGTCTAAATATGCTGACCTTCATAACAAAAGCTTTGGATATCTCCAACATGAAATATGCATGCCAGATGTGCACGTTCCTACTAACAAATTCAATATATATGCACTCCGTGGCAGATCCAGAATTTTTTGTTAGCGTGGGCCAAATATTTTTACATCACACTCCATGGTCTTTATTTACCTTTTTTTCCTATAAATAAATGAAGAATAGTTATGATTTCAGTTACGAATCGACTTTATTTGACCCTAGAATAGCATAAATACAGAAATTAAGCACAACAAAAAAATCCCGAGAAAAAAAAAATAATTGTAGTAATTTGAGGATGAAATCATGAAAGTTGTCGTTTTCGGGCAAATGTGATTAAAAATCTTACTTTTGCCCTCGTATTGGAACTTGTAATTGTATTTGTTGAGTAAATTGTAGCAATAAGGTTATATTTGATACTTTCATTCTAAAGTTGTAGTAATAATTGTGTTTCTGTTGGGTTTCGAAGTAACATGCGCAGCGGAATATAGCATTTAAAATTTTATGAAACCCAAAGCCTATAGATCCATTCATATGATTATGACAAATACATCAACAATGAATACAAGAATACTAACCCTTGATGCGTTTATTCTTTTCTTGAGTCTTGGGTTCTTCGCGCTTCTTCGAATCACGAACACATGAACACGAACAAAAAGATGATAACAGAATCACCCTCTATAGGTATCCACACACGAACGAATATTAAGAACTCTTTCTTAATCTTGACTGCTAGATCAAAAAGGGACTATACGATTTTATGTATTATTGATCTTTGATTCTCAATCTCAATCAATAATAATGTTTCTCCAAACAAGTGAATCAATCATATATAATGGCTGGTGAAGATATATTTATATGGGTATAAGTCCTTAACCCTTAAGGACTTAGGAAACCCAAATCCCGTCACCAATTTACTGCACAAGTTATTCTGGCCGACATCACTGGCACGGTCGTGCCCTAAAACTGGCACGGTCGTGCCAATCAGTCCGACCCCGACATCCCAGCGACCATTATTGGCACGGTCGTGTGTTGTATCTGGCACGGTCGTGCTTGATACTTGGCACCAGGGTTGCACGATTCGTAGTGCGTCCGATTCGAATTCGCGATACGAATTCGCGATTCTCTCAACCCATGGAATCCGATACGTAGAGTATTACAATTATTACGATTCGCGAGAGTATTACAATTATTTGATTTTTGTAAATGATTGGTTTGTGGGAATAGTCTTTGGCAAACATGTATTTGTAGTGAGGACTGAGGGTTAGCAGCTACTTGATACGACGTTGTGGCTTTTCAGATTTCTAGAGTTGAGTTATCCTTGGAAACCTATCACTAGTTAATGTACAATATTTATTTATTGCAACAATGACTTTTCAAATTTAGAGGACATTAATTGTGAATTCAAAGAGATTTTACAAGGTATCGGAACACGAATCGATACGCGATTCGATACCGGCGAATCGATACGCGATTCGATGCCATGGGGAGCGAATCCTGCAACCATGCTTGGCACGGTCATGCCGATCGTGTCGCCAGGACCTTGCCTTTGGCTATTTATGGCACGGTCGTTCCCTTTAAACGGCACGGTCGTGCCAGACCAAAAATCTGCCATTTTTCCCTTTTAACAATTCATTATCTTGTGTGTGACCCCATAGGATTATATCAAGTTGGCAATGAGCCCAAACACACTTTGTCTCATAAATCATGAGCGGACCCTAGCAGGCCATCATGATTACCCAAATGATATAACTTGTCAAAGTTCGTTAATCCATTATAGAACATATTACAATCTCTTTGTTTCACGATGTCTATTGAACGTAAGCCATGGTCAATGGTCAACTTACATAGTCCAATGCTTTCTCGATCCCGAATGTATTGATAAGACAAATCTTATTTGAGCACGGCCATGCATTTCATCAATGCCATTCATCAAGTGGCCAAAGCTTGACATCTCTCTTGACGAGGAACAAATCCCCTCTTGGCTTATTACTCTTCCCTACATGATTCCGATTATGCCAATCATATTATTTATAGCTACCCGGTTAGGGGTAACGTTTGAATATGTCAAACATAATGTTCATCAAGTGGAAGACTGTAATAACCTCAAGTCTAAAGATTCCAGTAATATAACTATATGAGACTTAATTATGACATTGTGACCATGACATAAATCTCATACGGGTCGGTCCAGTATTTGTTCTCCAACAAATACCCATAAGTTAAATTGTATCCCATACACCATAATCATCATATGATTATCTATTAAACTTATACAATTAATCATAATTATCAGGGACGGGGATTATTATAATAAACATGCAAAGGATATAATAATCAAACATTCAATATCTTTATTAAAACATAATCAATAGATAACATTAATCGTTCACATAACGTGCCTAGAGCATACAACACCAACAGTTTCTTAAAAAATGGTGAAACCGCCATGAGAACCAACTATTTTGGAACCGAAGGATAGTACTACCTCCATCCCAAAGTAAGAGTCCTACTTTCCTTTTTGGTACTTCCTAGAGTAAGAGTCCTATTTCTAATATGGCAATTGATGAATCGTGTTCTGGACACTTTTGTCCTTATAATGCTTGTTTAATTCCCAAAAAAAAAAAAAAAAAAAAACACTTAATCAACCTACTTTTTACCCACTTGCATAATGAATAGTGTTTTGGAGAATTTTACCCTTAACCGACTTGTATTTTTACTCCTCTTTTATTGTTTCCTTTATAAGCGTGCATATCTCATGTAGGACTCTTACTCTAGGACGGAGGGAGTAGTTATATTTGACCTTGTTTTGAACCGGAGAACAATAAAGAAATATTTTTTTAAAGTTCAGTGTGGGTGGTGCCCACACTGGACCTAACTTAGAACCGCCGCTGTATGCACTACGAGAATGATAGCTGATCAAAATATGTCTACATTAATACAATCTTTTTCACTTTTTAAAGAATATAATCATTGCATTTGCTTTAAAATGCAGAGCACCTATCAAGAAAAAGAAGTTATCATCTAGTTATTAGAGTGCGTGAGGTTCCATCAAAAGTTGAAGATTTCTGCCTGATTTTGGAGAGCAGGAGTTACCAAAGTCAGATAAAGAATGGGAAAAGAGTGTGTTGGTGATTTTAGTGTCATCAACGATTTTATGTAATTGGATTTACTAACGAAAAATCCTAACTAATCTCTGAGTTTCTGATCTGTTTTCTCTGCCTAAGATACAGATTGTTTTTTATTATCTTATCCCAATAAGGATTTCGTGAAACCCAGGCAAAAGGGTCGAAATACTTTATTCGGAGAGTGAATTATACACGATTCAATCAATCATCCAGGATTATCAATTTACCCTAACCCCAATTTTCTAACAGAGTGCACTGCAAGGAATAAGTCCATATCCACACTCCATAGTCTAACAGCCTTAACATGGTAATAGCCTTTGAAATTACTACAGACCCTGAAATTTGACTTTTGAATAATATAAAATGCAGTCAGTCTAATTAAGTGATATTTCAAGTGATAATCCTCTACTCGGACTAAGTTAATAAGTTGCACAGTAGCAGTATTTCATACTTGATGCCACAAATGTTTGACATAACATCTATATACAGCACACAGTCAACAATAGTTGCAGAAGCTTACCAGTACTGAAAATTCAGCCCAAGAATATATCACCAAACCGAACTTTTCAACTTCTTCCTTTTGTTGAGGAGTAACTTCTCCGAAGCTCACAATGGCTACAAGAGTAATGTGCATATATTAGTATCTCTAATCATCAATGCTTTCATAGTGTAAATCTCAATATTATATTATGAACAACTCACTTCTTAAATATTTTGTTGCATTAGGAATTGTTTTCAATAGCTGCAAGGGAAAAAGAAAAAAAAAAAATCCATGAATAAGGCTGTAGAGTTTAAAGACAAATGTACTTAATCATTTCATTTTCACTTGATGTGGGCCACATCAACAGCATCGAGATTAGAGTGTTCAGAAAAGTTCCTTGTGACTATAAACTATCCACTCCCATTATATTCCATCTTCAAAGTTAAGTGAAGTTACAATGTTGAAAACAAAACCAGGATTCTTATGCCCATTTCCTGGGTCCAAGTAAACTATTCCAGGTATCCTTGTATCATCAATGCCCCCCCACCCCCCCCCCCACCCCCCCACCACACACACACACACAAAACATGGTCAATTACCTCAGGAATCTTTTTCTCTTCCGCGAATGCAATTGCAACCTCTGCATGGTTTATGATAAATTCTACAGCACCAGCCCCTAAATCATCAAAAAGTGGTGATTAAAGCTCTTTCAAAACTAAATGTAGCATCGAACTTTCTGGGACTATTCAGAGGAAAGGTTAACAAATGACAAATCATTGAACCTAGTAGCTTCATGCAGGATGCAGCCCTAAAATGCAGAATTAGATACAGTTGCACACGAAATATATGGTTATAAGGAGTGGAAACTTGCCTAAGGTATCATAGAGAGGTACACAATAGAGCCCATGAGCATTGCACGCCTGCATTGTTTACGAGGGTTAGAGCATAACAGCAGGAGCATGCTAATTCCACATAAGTTACTGATAGTGATATTTGACAAATTTCCTAATTGCTAATAGAAACAATGAGAAAAAATCCTGTTAAACCTTTAAAAAAAAAAAAAAAAAGGACGACAGTTCACTTTGTTATCAACAAGTGGTGCAAATAATCACACAGTGCAAACCTCCTAAAACAAGTAAAAAAAAAGTAAGATGGAAAAGTGAAAAAAAAAAAAAAAAAAAAACATTATACACACACACACACATATACTTGCAAGTTGCAATGAACAAATGCTCAGAAATCATAAAAAGTAAATGAAAAGAAAAAGGGATAAAAGTGGCATCCCATCCAGTAAACAAACAAAATTCAGTTAACAAATATAGTTTCTAGCTCATCATTCAAACAGCACTAAACCTCCCATGGCATGACTATAAAAGAAGATTCTCACTATTGTGGCACAGAACATGAAAAACGGAAGAGAACATTTAGAAAAACACAAGACTACATAAACAGGTAGGAAGCCAGATCAGAAGTCTCTATTGTCCACTGCTGGTAAATTGGTAGAATTTCACTTGGAGCAGCACAAATAACGGAATAGCAATTGTAGCACAAAAAAATTTACCTCCATGCTAATAATCCACTCTGCACAGTTAGCTCCGATAATACCACACCGTCCTCCCTGAGATCAGGAATCAAATTATATCAATTAATGAATATTAGTTCACAAAACCTCTACAAAGCAGTGCACGGGGAGATTGAGAAGACGTTTGAATCATGTTACTCTAAAGATAGAGAACCAAGACTGGCAAAGGTCTAAAACTAAAAGAATGTTCATAGTTTAAAGCAACAAACAATGAAACTGGTTACAACTAACTCATTCTGAAACACAGCAAACCAAGAAAAAACTAGAAAGATAACAAACAACTAACCAGAGGAGATTGATTAGCTGCTTATGAAACAATAAAATAAAGTACTCCTTAGAAGATTGCTAATGTTAAGCACTAAGAATGACCACAAAGAAACAATATAAGATTGAGCTTCATCTTTCTAAGACGTTTTACGCTTGATTTTTTGCCCCTTATTAGGGATGCTCTTTTATGCAGGCATCCAAAAAGGCTAAGAACAACTATACACAAGCAGAAAAAAATAAAACAGAATCTGTTCTACTGTATGAATTATTAGATGGTCACTTACTTGCTCAACATCACAAGAACGGATGGACTTTCCAATTTTGATCACCTTGTCATATACTTCTTTGTATGTCTTCCATACATACTTACCATGCTGCAAGGTAAGAGCAAAGAACATCGTCAAAATCCAATTAAAAGGTCATTTTTGACAAGTCAAACTATCAAAAATGTAACTTCACTTGCCTGTACTTTATTGAAATTGCATTAATATTATAACAATTTAAGTAATAGGACTTGAGTTGTGTTTGTGTGTGTGTGTGTAAACACTTAGTAACTAGTTTAACCGTATACCTTTCCATTCACAAATTCACGGGTACCAAGCATAGGATTATTGGGATACTTCTCCACGGACATGCTGTAACACAAGAAGATTACCTTTAAGACACAGCACAGTGCTTAACACAAACCTCAATAGTCTAGTAGAAACAATCATTTCCCTAAACAATTGAACGATTCAATTTCATGCAGTTAACTGAGAAAGCATACTTCACTTCATTTCTTATGTCTCACCATTTGACTATATGTTGTCTAAGATAATTGAGCACAAACACTTTCCATGAAATATCATAAAGCAGTATAACGATAGATTCCATACACATCAACGTTTTACAAGTGCGTGAAACTGAAAGAGCTTAATTATTGTATACCTTTCTGTCTTAAAAGTTGCTTTGATAAATAGACACCATTTTACATTTACTAATCATCCTTCTTTTAAGATGTTAATTGCATGCCTTTATAGATGCTCATCATGAAGCATCTCTCTTTCATAACCGACAAAAATATGTGATTTCTTATCATCAATCTCTTTTTCATTCGCATGCCTTAATTATTAAATAATGCTGATCACTTGCCAGCTCACTTTCACAAGAGAACACAAGTAGCTGTTATCATACGGAGTTTTTTTTTTTCATAATTCTAAAGGAACCGTGAGCTATTTGCGTCAGCTTATGGAAGGTGCATGTATCCTTCAATTACCAAAAAAGGATAAGTACAACCTACTCTTCTCTTGTAGCTAATGAACAATCACATTAGTTTAAATTCTCCCAAGCACCGAGAGGCAATCGCACAAATGAACAAACAGTCAACACGCTAAAAAAAACACCTAGTTGCATGACATCCAAGGAAGATTTTGCGACAGCAACAGCAAGAGATCATTATAGATAGTGAATCAAATATGTATAAATAAACAACAGACTGTTTCAAATTAATGAAAATTCACATAATCACCACATGCAAAAGGGAAATACCGATTTTGACAAAATTAGACACGAAATAGAGCAACGATCGATTCCGACGGAGAATTCACAGCTATTGGACCAACTATAAAGAGTCAAAATTAAAGTGATCTAACTTTTCAGAAACCTATAAAAGTAAGATGAAAGCAGGAAAACAAAATAAATAACAATTGATTTGATTAACAAAATCTAACCGAAAAACGTCCCAACAGCTGTCCATTCCTTCAATCGGCTGTGGGAAACCGTCCTTAGCGAAGATACTCCGGTACACCGGTCCCATCGACGGATTTCCATCCGTTTCTTGCTTTGCCGGCTCAATTTCCACAACAAATCGCTTCTCAGCCATCTTCGATCTCCTTATTTTTCCTCTCTCTCTCTCTCTCTCTCTCTCTCTCTCTCTCTCTTCTACGTCGCTTTCGATTGTGTAAATGTGTGTAGGGAAGAGTTATTGTATTATGTAGAGAGAGATTGGAAAAAAAGTTTTCGGAGAATTAAAATGCGGAAGGATGTAGGAAAGGGGTAGCGAGGTAGGTGGTGATCAGCGGTGACGGAAGAGAGAGAGAAAGGAGTTGTGAGTATTTGACTTGAAGAAAAATTCAAGACTAATAATTTTCTATGGGTTTTAGACTTTTAGTACTCTGTCAATGAAATTTCACAAGAAAATGCGGGCGCGTCTGAATGTGTGAGAGAGAGAGAGAGAGAGAGGGAGCTGCAGTCCGCATAGGTGTTTTACGAGACCAGATCTTCTGTACCATTTTGTGTGCCTTTCATGTGCCACAAGTGATCTAACGGCTTGCAGTCATTAAGATTATTATTATGTTGATATTATCCAAGCATGTAAACGGCTAAGATTATAATGGCACAGTGAGGTGCACACAAAGTGGTACAAGAGATCTGGACTCGTGTTTTACTCCCTTCGCCCCTAAATAATCTTAACATTTTTCTTTTTGTTATTATAAAAAAAATAAAAAATTTAAATTAACTTAATATATTAATAAAAATCTAAAATTTATAATTGATAGATCATCAACAATATTATTAAAAATAAATTTTAACATTTTAAAAATATTTTAGACATTTATTTTAAAAGGAAGAGATCATTGAACATGTATAAAAGTATAGTTTATTCAATCTAATACAAAAAATCAATTTGAAAATTCAATGTTTTAGGAGTATTAGTTACTTACTACTTTAAAAAATATTGGAAGTAGATTATTCAAACAATAAGACAATTTTAATGAAATATAACCCACAAAGAAAGTACAAGAAAAGTACTCGGACTGTCGGACAGAGGAAATATGTACTCCCTCCGTCCCGTTTCAAATTGCAAATACTAGGTTGGCACGGGGATTAAGGGAAAAAGTGAAAAAGGTGATGTATTTTGAGTGTTGATAGTTGAGTGAGAGAGAGAAAGTGGGGTAGAGAATAGTTAGTTGGTTAGTGGATGTGAGTGTGCAAGTGGGTTGAAACTTGTCATTTTTTGATTTTGCAATTTTAGTTGGGACACCCTTTTTGGCAAATGGGACGGAGGGAGTATGCTTTTCATATTCTCAATGCCTTATAAAAAGGATTTCGAACCGCTCCACCGGGGAGTTAGCTCCACCCCGGTCCACCCAATAGCTCCGATTAGAGTCACCTCATTTTTTTGTTCGACGGATGAGATGTGTCCGAGCTCGGTAGGACCCACAAAAAACTGAAATCATTCTAGCCGCACAGATGATGAGTTCGCCTATGGCTTTGATCTGAACCGTTGGGTGGAGCTAATTTGAGTGGAGCGGTTCCGGGTCCATAAAGTAAAATACTAGTATGAAAAAAATGCAAATTGCAATTTACTAGTTTCTGAAATTCACATCGGTTTGCGATGTTTTTCTTAGCAGTTCAATTTTGTAAATTGGTATCTATATTTATTTTTTTTTAGCAATGTGGCTACAAAATTAACACTATCAATTGACACCCATGTAACTAGCACATATCTATTAAATAGACAAAATGGTCATTTCTCATGGGGCCATGTGCCGCTCATGTGAGATTTTCTTTTCTTATTTACCATATCCATTTTCTAGTTTAAAAAATATAGATTAAATTAATATCGACAATAGATATTACTCCCTCCGTCCCAAAAAGATAGTCCACATTTTTTCGTTGTTACTACGAAGGAACTTTGAGCAGTTATAAATGTTACTTATAATTATGTTAAGGTGAATCTAAAAATTGATATTAATAGTATTTATAATGGTGTATCAAGAACAATTTCAAAAATTTCATTAGAATAATTAAAAAGTTGCCTTAATTATTACTCAAAGTTCCTTCGTAAAACCCATGAAAATAGGGGGACTATCATTCTGGGACAGAGGGAGTATTTTATTTTGTACTTATAATTTACGTATTCCTTACAAAGTCATTTATTTTTTAAGCATAATTTAAAAAAAAAAAAAAAAAAAAAAAGAAACTATAATACTTTAAAATTTAGGTAGTTAGGAATTAAAAACATTTTTGTAAAAAAAAAATCTATGTAAGTACATTTTATTTTAGATTATAACTCAAAATAATTATGCAGGCTCATTTATAATAATTTATTAACCATTTTTTACATGAAATAAACTTTCTTAAATATTTTTCTTCAAGAAAAAGAAATAAGTAATGATCTTATTGTTGCACATGGGGAATAAATATTTTTTTCCTTTAAATTTAATTATACAAATTAAAGACGGGAAAGAGTGAGAAGACATACATATTTAGTATAAGTTAAACGAACTAAAATAAGATAGAATTTACGATTTAGTTTGTTATATTGTTTGGAATGAAATTAATATGTAATATAATCAATAAGATATATGTACGCGATTAATAGAATACTCCCTCTTTCTTTAAATGAATATAAAAAAGAATTATAAAGTTGCTCTCAATTTGCAAATAGAACTTCGTAGCCAATAAGATATATGCCAGCGACTAATAGAATACTCCCTATGGATTGGTTTATATACAAGCCCCTATTTCCACAGCCCTCGTTAAATTACCAAAGTACCCCTATATATATATATATTTTATTTTATTTTTCAATTTCACTCTCCCTCACGTTCGCTCCCTAACCCTCTCTCTCTCTCGGTTTGAAACGACGTCTCTCTAACGTCTCTCTCACCGTCGTCGCTCACCGTCGGCGTCGTCTTTCTCTCTCATCGCTCTGTTCTGTTCTTCTCTCTCACCTCTCTCTCTAACAGTAAAAAAAAAAAAAAATTCGAAATTGAATGGTGAAACTTAAAATACCCAAGACCGCCGCCGGGACCGCCGCCGCCACAACCGCCGCCCACATCGCCGCCGGGACTAGCTCGTCTACAGCGCCTGTGAAAAAGGTAAGCAATTTTTAACCTTATTCTACATTTCTATATTCCAAAGTACGCTGTATTTTTTGAATTGAAATTGGTGTGTCTCGTGTAACACCACTCGAGATGCATCTCGGGTGTGTTTACACGAGACAAGACTCGTATAAACCCACTCGAGATGCATCTCGAGTGGTGTTACACGAGATGTCATCTCGTGTAAACCCACTCGAGATGCATCTCGAGTGGTGTTACACGAGAAGGATCCTTCTGAATATTGTGAATTATCAGTCAGCATTGTGTTCATTTATTTAATATACTGTAACTGTCGCTAATTATTGTCTCTTATTGTGTGTTTTTGTAGGCACGTGATCCTATGACCGTTTCAGCTAGAAAGAGGAAGGCTGAAGAGCGTTTGGAGAGAGGAGAAAACCGGAGCAAGGCTCGGAATGACGAGGATGCCACAGCTGATGATGAGCAGAGGATAGGGAGGATTAGGCGGCAGCAGCTGATGATGTTCAGGAGGAGGAGAGGATAGTGATGATGAGGAGGAGGAGAGTGATAGTGATGATGGGAGGAGGAGAGTGATAGTGATGATGGGGAGGAGGATGGGGAGGGGCAGGAGGGGGGGGCAGGATGATGAGGAGGAGGAGGAGGAGGTGGAGGTGGGGTGCAGGAGGAGGAGGATGATGAGGTGATGATGTAGTAGAGCCGCCTAGACCTCTGAGACACGGGGGAGGCGGGGTCAGGATGCGCCACCATCATGGCAGCTTCAGAGGGACCCCGTGTGGGGGCCAGAGGATGTTTCACTGATGTACGGGTTCGGTGACCACCGAGCAGATTTGGGGTGACTCTACTACTGAGGGATTGGTGACTTTCCATACGAGACTCACGCATCTTGCACAGTAAGCTTAGCATTATGTGAAATGTTTTAAATATTGAAGTTATTTATACCACACACTCTAAATATTCCATTAATTATCATCCTATGCTGCTTTTCTTGAGTACTGATAATATTTTTTGTTTCGAATGAACAGGTTCAAGCGTGATGAGCAGCCGGTTGCTGATAGAGCCTGGCTGGCCCCCGAGCACTGGCTAGTTGGTCTTCGACGGGCCGGTGAGATTTTAGGACTTCCACCGCAGCCTTAGGATTTTATTTTATTTTTGCTTTTCATTGTATTGTAATGGACACATTTTATTCTAGTTTTTATTGACACCTCTACTAGTTTGTTAATATGATGGTATTTTTATTTTAGTTATCGTTTGAAATCCCCCTCCCGATTCAATAGTTTATTCTAGTGTTTCGTAAAAACCCCCTCCCCCCCCCCCCGATTCAATAGTTTTGTTGTTGTTGTTGCTGTTGTGTTGTTGCTGTTGTGTTGTTGCTGGTGTAAGACTACTGATGTATCTCGTGTAAACACACACGAGATGTGTCTCGTGTAAACCCTAAAAACCCTAATAATGTCACAAATTTCTAACTCGATTTCCGTTTGGATTTTGAGGAAAGTGATACTAATGAAAAACACTTTAAATGTCATCTAGAGCCTAGAAAAAAAATAAAAAAAAATAAACTACGTGGTCGTATACCATTTTCACAACATCGGGACATTTCCTTAAAACCCTAAAAACCCTAATAATGTCACAAATTTCTAACTCGATTTCCGTTTGGATTTTGAGGAAAGTGATACTAATGAAAAACACTTTAAATGTCATCTAGAGCCTAGAAAAAAATAAAAAAAATAAACTACGTGGTCGTATACCATTTTCACAACATCGGGACATTTTCCTTAAAACCCTAAAAACCCTAATAATGTCACAAATTTCTAACTCGATTTCCGTTTGGATTTTGAGGAAAGTGATACTAATGAAAAACACTTTAAATGTCATCTAGAGCCTAGAAAAAAATAAAAAAAAATAAACTACGTGGTCGTATACCATTTCGTATACAATTAGGCGATAGTATATGTGTAATGGTCTATTGATGTTTTGTGGAGATGTCCTATTTGAGAATCAAATTCATTCCAAGTTATGTTTATTGTTGCTTTTGCAGTTGCGGTTCTCATCTCGTGTGTACTTACACGAGATGTATCTCGTGTATATGTACACGAGATGTAAGCTCTAATCTCGTGTAAGTATACACGAGACGTGCAAGGGCAGCGATGGAATTAAATGGGCTGTGTATTTACGGGGCTGTGTATATAGTTTTTGCCCTCCCTATGTCCTTAAATAAATGTTTAAATTTCTTTTAAATATGCTCTTAATCAAGAGTAAATTCATAATTTTATTGAATCATTTAAGAATAGTAATGTTAATAGGTTTGCAATGTTGAACTGAGATAAGATTAAAGGCGTTTGACTACAAGTTAACAGAATACTCCCTCTGTCCTTATTAATTCAAGTATTCAACACTACAAGAAATATGAGCTTTAGAGGCATTAAATTATGCCACTTAATTGCAATTTAGTGACATTTTTTTAGCCAGTGGCATTAGCTTAATGCCATTTCTATCTTAATGTCATTTCTATCGATGCCACTAAGGGAATTGGTGGCATTTAATGATTATATAATGGCAATTCAAAATGCCACTAGAATTAGTAATTGTCACTAAATCTAGATTCTCCCGATGCCACTATGTTCTAACCGCCAGTAAATATAAATATTGTGGCATTTTTAGCTTAATGCCACCTGTATCGATGCCAATAAAAGCCATTTTTCTTGTAGTAAATTTTTTTTTCTAAAATGTCGTCTCATTTTAAGAGTCAAAATCCTAAAATGGATAGAAAGTGGGTCATACATGTCATACTCACAACAATTATCTACGAACCCTTCTCTACCCCATTTTCTCTCTCCTACCCAACTATCAACACTCACAAAACATATCACATTTTCCTTAATTCTTGAACTCACCCATTTTCTGACTCTTAAAATGGGACGGATGGAGTGTAATAGTGATGTTAATAGGTTTGCAATGTTGAACTAAGATAAGATTAAAGGCGTTTGACTACACAAGTTGATAACGTTTAACCCTTATTAATTCAAGTATTCCGTACGCAAACTATCAAACAAGTAACCGAAAATTAATTTCATATACAGAACAGGTGAGGTATTGATCAACAACTTCACGCCAATGTCAGCATCAAGGGGATAATATCATATAAAAAAAAAAAAAAAAGTCAAGGGACGGAAGAAGGGCAAGAAGAAGTAACTCATTGAAAATTAATTTCATATACAGAACAGGTGAGGTATTGACTACAACAATTATCTATTTGTTTTGTAGAGCTAGGGGCACAAAATAATTTCACAAAATCTTGCTCACAAAATGAGGTGACGATATTTTATTGGTTGCATCGATAATGGACCCGTCACACTCTACTTAAAAACACCAATAATAAAATCATTACACTTAAGATTTTGTGAGCAAGATTTTATGACTTTTTTGTGCCCCTAGTATTATTCTTGTTTTGTGTGCTCACCGAGGCCACTCATTTGGGGACAAGTTATCGACACCTTAACCGGGCCTTTTAAATTTCTATTAGATACTAATAATATTTTCAAGACACAATTTATGTGCCAAACAAAATAAAAATCACTGTTTCATAGGAAGAAAAAAAAAAAAAAAAAAAACTCTAGAAGTTCTAGGATACCATTCATTAAGCATACAAAACAAATTACCTCCAAAAAATAGAGCTCCCTCAAAATTTGAATATCGAAAGAGTTGGTTTTGGGGGAAACTAGTTCCTCCATAAGTTATAAAAGTCCACTTTTTAACCATTATACTTTAAACCCTAAACTCTAAATTCTAAACCCTAAACCTTAACCCCTATAAAAACAGGACTTTTTATAACTTATGGAGAAACTAGTTTCCCACAAAATTTTCTCATATCGAAAACTATCCCCTTCCACCCGCAATGCAGGCAAATGACTAAAGATCTCTACTTTCCTAATAAATAATGTTGAATAGATATCCATCACAAGGCAAAAGAGGCGAATAGTAACTTTAGTAGTACATCATATCGTGAGAAGTTTAAGAACTTTCAATGAGTTACTTCTTCTTGCCCTTCTTCCGTCCCTTGACTTCTTTTTCTAAGCTTTTTATCCTGTGACTAAGAACGGATGATGAGGGTATTCTATAACTTGTAGTAGGCTTCGTTACTTCAGTAGGGGATGAAGTGGTCTGTTGCTTACCAACAACTGATGACGAGGACATTTCATGATTAGTAGAGCTCGATTGTGTCTTTGATTGAATGACCAGTTGCTTTTGTGCTTCCGCGTATTTCTTAATTGTCTCCATCATTGAAAAAACGGGTTTCGTCGATCCACCAGGAGTTGGCGGTGCTGGTATGATTATGGGAATATTCAAGAATTTCTTCACTCCATGGTTTTTTATCGCTGAAGCAATAAAATGGGGAAAAAAAAATGATAAGAAAGAGCTCAAGTCTGCTTAGACATACAACCATTATAAGTTTAAGACCGAAATCAAAGAAAAAATTGGATGACTCACCAAGTCCATATGCAAGCGAGTATAAGTTGGTAGTAATCCAGTAACAGAAAATGGCCTGCATAGACATACAACCATTATAAATTAAAGACTGCCTTAGAGAAAGGGAAATAGACAATAAACTCATCCCAGTGACATTGTAAAATAGAAAATTATTGGTTTTTTAGAGTGAGGAATGTACAATCGGACGAACATGGAGTCCATCAAAATACGCATACAAAATGAAAAAGTAACATCATCAAACAAGAACTACATAATCGCAGCACCGTATCCCGCTTTAAATCCGTAATAGACAACCCCCAAAGGCACCATTAGCCGACACCCAAAGGATGCAATAGAAATGGTAGCACATATGAAGTTGTAAGTCCTGATGTGTACATGGACACAAAGTGCAAGACTACAGTGCAAAAAATGGAAGATTTTAAAATTCTCAAAAGTAATTTCACCTCTCTTCTATTAGAACGAAAAGACAAAGGCAGAGTTGGTACAAATTACATTTACAATAACAAGAGAATGGACAATGAAAAAAAACATAGGAATAGATTTCTAACGATGATACTCCGATACTCCCTCCGTCCCAAAATGAATGTCTATTTTTCCAAAACTTTTGTCCCAAAAATGAATATTCATTTTGCGGAGAAGTTACTAAATTATCCATCATCAAACGACAGGTTCTAATTCGCACTTACACTCATGATGTAATATGGTGATCATTAAGGGTTTTTAGGCACTTGTGCTAGTAAAAAATACTTAGATTCCAACATTATTAAATCTCCCTCAAAGTTAAAAATGGAAATTCATTTTGGGACAGAGGGGGTACTTTATTTGTTTAGATTTTGAAGTTTTTAAGTCCACCCAATAATATTTACATCGTGTGAGAGGCTTTGAACCATTGAAGAAAATAATTGGCTTGCATCTTGTAAGCAGCAGCATAAACCGGTTTTACATGAGTGACAAAATAAATGGAGCATTACCTTGCAACAATACCAAATATACTTTATTTGCATGTACGCAACTCAAAATATATGTCGGTTCAGCTTGTTCAAGAGATAACCATTATCGCCATTCTACACCCAGACCTAGTGCCAATGGCCAGAACAATAATGACCCAACAATTATGTTTTCAGGCAAATGCATGACCGCATGATAACCACCGACACATGAACCTCTATTACTGACGAACATTTTTTTTTTTTGATAGGTGACTAAAATTTTTATTGACACCCAGTGTTATACCCCAATCTAGAAACTGGAACAAGAAACAAATGACAGGTCTCAATATCCAGTGCTCTCTCCGTCCTTATAGACTAATAGTCCTACATGTATACATTGATATATAATACTATGTTAAAGATGAATTTAGTAACTTCCTTAAAAATGGACAATTGTTCAGGGACACAAACTTTTGGAAATGAGTACTTGCTTAGCGATGGAGGGAGTATCACTTTTCGTATTGTATGAATGGTCCATCAAATTAGGATGAGAGGTTGTGAACTAATTTGGTCTTGATGATACTACCTCCGTCCCAAAATGAATGTCCAAAAACATTCAAATTTGCTCTTGATCAAAAGCAAATTTGAATTTTTTTGGATATTCATTTTGGGATGGAGGGAATAGTAGACAAAATATATCATCAATTTGCCAAGTAAAACGAATGACATGTACCTTCGGAAAACTTATGGTTAGTGGGACTGTCAAAAGAGCAAAAACCCTTGAAACTTTTTTCATGGTGCTAGCAGCAGGATTACCTTCCATACCATCTTGCATGTTGCACTGAAAAACAGAACATGTTAGTTTCTATTAGTAACCGATTAAACAAATTGTAGTAGCGGCAAAATTTTGAACGAAATAAAGACAAGGCTCTCAAGTTGTCTTGGTTTGAAAAAGAAACGACACTAGATCTAAAACCGATTCAGATTTGGGTTAATGACCTAAGCAAAAAAGGAAGGCCCAAAATGTAAAAAGAACAAGAAAAAAAATATAGCACCATGACATCATAACATATGACCATATATAACCTTCATTAAAATGTCTATCAAACTAGCTAGAGATGTTTTATTGGATTAAAATACAATCACATAAAGGAACTTCCGTTGTCAGGTTAAAATTTTCCATCCAAGGTCAAGTGATCCCATCCAAGGGAACGTAGAACAACTGTACTAGCAGTTTCAGTGTACTTTTATGACACACACTGCAGCGAGAAGTTGAGGAAGTCTGGAAGAAGAATTTACAAGTAGAGATCTTTTTTCACTCTCTAATATCATCTGAAATGTAAAATTGACTGATCAAAATATTATATCCAACGCAACTCACGTTTTATACTTGAGCAAGACGAACGCCAAAGGGTGAAACTCCTCAAAAGGACACCAACAAACCTAATGATGATTTTCTGTAATATAAGCTACATGTTTCCATAAAAAACTGAAATATCCGGTGACAAACAATTACTTATCTTCAAAATATCAGAAAACCAAAGTCAAAAGTTGAAATGAACCGTAGAAAACAAGAAAGAAAATATAGAATGATATTTGAATTAGGGTCCAGATGTGTAGCCTATAATGCAAAGCGCAGAGACAGGGACGTGCAAAATTTCTCTACTCTCTTTGGAAAAACAGGCATAAGACTAAAAAACCAACACCGATATTATCAAGGATACTAACTTCACAGGAATGTTGAACATAGACAAACTTTACGCATAAACCAAGGGCTCATCTGGAGCAACAGCTTTAATTAGCAACTTCTTACAAAACATAGTTTCCTTTTAATAACAATGCATGGTTTTTTGTATAAATGTTTTTTCCATATCTTCTAAACTAAAAACAAGTTTTTGAAGAAGAAGCTCCAAAATGTAGTGTTTAAAAAAACAGTTTTTTTTCCCAAACAAAAACAAAAACTGTGTTTTAAACGCTACATTGATATTTGTCGATAGAGAAAAAGCTGCATTTATAGATGACATTTTGGCCAAACGAGCGAGCAAATACGGCCCAAGTTGACAAAGATATGTGGGCATTGAGTATATAATTGACGCAGACTGAAAGAAACTCTATAGACAATATTTCTGGCTAACATTAAAGAAGCTCTAAAATCTTTAAGCAAACTAAACAGAGATCCCAGGCAATGAACTCAAATTTTTCATTCCAACGCTAGTCAATCTTCACCTATTATACATAAACACAATGATGCCCATCACTAAATGAAATCTGCAAAGAGTGAAATTGTTTGCCAGTAGAAAAATCCTTACCTCCACCACAATCCAGAATGTCAACGCCGTTACAACAGGAAGGATATACAAAGTATCAGGAGTTGTCAGATCAGTAAACATATATGCTCCACCTTCTTTAAATGAAGGTACTTTTTCCACCATGTTTTGAATCTACAAAAGGAACCGTCAAGAAATAAGAAAATCGAGCAATGATTGGAAAAAAAAAAAAAAAAAAAGAGGGAGAGAGAGAGCAGGCAGAAAACATTTTGGCCCCATCGGCTTGCCTTTCCAGAATAACTTGCTTTTTTCGTGTTAAAATTCATCCCTTGCAATGTTAAGCAAAGTCACTCTGCCACCAATTTCTGGTTCTATTGGTGATGCTTAATTTCTTTACCAAAATCGTGCTTTACATTGACCAAGTCTCCAAGCAGATTATCTACTCTGAGAATAATATTTGTTTATGCCAAAATTCAAGTAAGGGCGAAATACTGAATACTCCCTCTGTCCCGCAATAAATGTCCTACTTTCTATTTTCGTTTATCCCAAAATAAATGTCTTGTTACTAAAAATAGGGTATGAAGTTTGGTGATGTTCCTATACTACCAATTCTAATTGGCACAAGCATTGCAATGTCATAGGAGGTGTCACTTTACACATATGAATAGATTGGGGCAATCAAGAAAACATAACTAAAAGCTTAAAAATATTGACTTGTCAACTATGACATTTATTCCGGGACAGAGGGAGTACACAATTAGTGTTCATATTTCAATTTATCTGATATGACTGAATTTCAACAACTGGTTCAATTTCATCTCATCACAGATTCCAAAAGAAAATGAACTGGAAGTTTAGTACACAAGTACAGAGCATGGGAACAATTTCCATGAGCAAAAAAGGAACTTTTGGGGCAACAGTCAAAAAAAGTTTATTTTTGAAAGTCTCTAACTCGTATGGACCCACGTGCATACATAGACCAAACAGAGAACTTTGTCAACATCGGGATGACAATCCTCCAACAAGTCAGCCCTCCATTATCGTCATTACACATCAGTCAGCATCCTAAAGCTCTGATGCTTGGACTCTCCAATTAACCTCACCGTACCCGTGTCGACAGGACACGACATGGGTGTGCGTGTGGGTAACGGGTGTGGCTAATTTACACTACATTTGGTGTAAAATCTTAGAATTTTGAAGGATCCGACACTCGGATCCGTATCCGTGTTAGACACTCGTATCCGAGTCCGAGCATCATAGTCCTAAAGCCACAACCTTCAGTAAGCATTTCTTTCCATTCTGACCCACAATCACTAGTTCATGATGCCATTTTGATTAGCACTGGATAAATCCCTCAACAAAACCTTATCTATACATCATCCTATAGCCAGGGCCGGCTCTTGGCCTGTGCATCCAGAGCCAGAGCACAGGGCCTCAAAAAGTGGAAGGGCCCCAAATTTTTTCAGTCCAGTATACATATGGTCTATCCGTTCTCTTCCAGTCCCGCATAATCAATAAGTGGCTACTCGTTTCTCGTTTCCATTCTTGCCGTTAATTCATCATTAATTCCTCCTCGACAATCAAAAAACCTCTTCGTTCTATTTTCCACAATTCTATTCCGTTTCGTACGTCATACTCTGAACCTCCCTAATTCGGTTCTTGTTCTGGGCATCACCAACTCGTCAGAGTATCTGTATCCGACGATCTTCCTGCTCCTTGCCGAAGGTAAAGAATTCAACTCTAAACATCTCAGATTTTTGTGATTAAAGATTTTGGGATTCAATTTCCGATATGAAATTCAATCGTAAAACCCTAATTTTAGTTTGTTTTTTTCTTTAATTGAATCCAACTGGTTCCTAATTTTATTTGAGTTGTGTTTAAAAGTTATGGTCGATGTAATAAACTATTTTTGAATGTTGTGCTTAACTTTGCAAAAATTTAATCTTTATATAAAATTACTCACTCCCTCCGTCCCAGGCCCAGCAGAAGTGACACTAGTGGTCAAACTGACTAAACTTTGACCGACAATCTATACTCCCTCTGTCCCACCTCACTTGAGACTTATTTCCATTTTGGGCCGTCCCACTTCACTTGAGACTCCCCAAAATGGTCATCCTTTTATAATTTTATATTCAATCTACCCAACCCACTCATTCTCTCTCTTCATTTTCCACCACACAATTTATTCAACCAACCTACTTTTAACCCCACTCATTCTCTCTCCTCATTTTCTACCACACATTTTCCTTAGTTTATTCTTTTTCCTTAGTTATCGTGTCCACCTCTTAGGTCTCAAGTGAGGTGGGACGGAGGGAGTATATTTTTTGGGGAATATAGCAGTCTCAAAAATATGACTCTCTTGGAAATTTAGTACTCCCTTTGTAATATTCAAAATTATTCTTAATTTGAAATAATTCTGAATTTATGTTTTTGGGGAATCAGTAACTTGGAGCATCTGATTCATTGTGTAAGATACCACTTCCACTTGTCAATAATAACATCTAGTAGAGTCAGTTTTATGAAAAACTTGTTTTACACTAAAAGATGTATAAAATATGTTTTACATAAAAAAAATAGGAGTATTTTATATTAAGGGATGAAAACAGGTTTACACTAAAACGAATTTAAAAAAAAATTTCTTTAAATTTTCACAATGTAGTATACTTTTAAATAAAAAAAAACACGGAAAAAGAAAATGTAACTATTTAAGTAATACTCCGAATCATTTTATTTTCTCACTAAATACTCCCTCCGTCCCACCTCACTTGAGACTTATTTCCATTTTGGTCCGTCCCACTTCACTTGAGACTCCCCAAAATAGTCATCTTTTTATTATTTTATATTGAACCTACCCCACCACTCATTCTCGCTCTTCATTTTTCACCACTCAATTTATTCAACCAACACTACTATTTACCCCACTCATTCTCTCTCTTTATTTTCTACCACACATTTTCTTTATTCTTTTTTCTTAGTTATTGTGCCCACCTCTTAGGTCTCAAGTGAGGTGGGACGGAGGGAGTATATAATATAGTGATCCTAGTGAAAATTTAAAAATTGTTATTGAAAATATTATAAATGGTGATACACTACACTTTTTAAATTTTCATTATGCTTATTATATTATATTTTATTGTTGGTCAAAGTTTAGTCAATTTGACCACTAGTGTCACTTCTGCTGGGACGGAGGGAGTATATTATAGATGTTTTTTGCGTAAATTTTTAAAGGGCCCATGTTCGTTTTGGCACCGGGCTCCTAAAGTTATTGAGACGGGCCTGCCTATAGCTAAAATCAATAGTAGTTATGCGTTGCTTACTGGATTAAAACAGATCTAACATGTGTAACTATCAGATCACCATCTAAACTCGGAATGGGAGGCAGGTGCAATACCGATTAGTAAACTTGATTTTCAACCAATAATGTGGTTTTTCAAACGTTCCCATATAAAATCAGCTGCTTTACCCCACTGACGTATTACTAGAAAAGAAGGATTCAAAGTGGATATGTACGCGGATGGAGAGAGAGAGAGCACAAGAGTAGTCAAACCTTTTGTATTTTTTACTCCCCCATTGTTATGCAATTAGTTTGAAAATGAAACTTTAGCTATGCCCATTAAACTTTATTACATACACCGCACGTGCAATTAGTATGATATTCTGATGGTATGAGGCAGAAGGACGGTATTCTATCAACTAATGTCATACAGGTAAAATATTGAGTCAATCGCAGTTCAGAGACCAATTATTTAATCGCTCTAAAGTATAAGGATGGCTTGAATAAACTGCCCGCTAATTATCTGAAATATTTAAAATAAACATATAAAACCCAGCCTTAGCACACAAGATATAGAAATTTTCATCTTACAGCGAGAAAAAAACTGACGAAGACAGGACCTTGGATGAGCAGCCCTTTCAAGGGAGTCCATGGTGTAACACCATACCTACAGTAAAATTATAGCCTCGTAAAAAATATGGCTCAATCCAATATCAATGATTATTTAAGAAGCCAGGAAAGCTATAGTACAGAAAAACTTCATGGACAATTGAGCCTTACATCCAGAAACAAAACAAAACCAGCCCTAAGTCTTACTGAAGGCAAGATAAGGACAAATAGTTTTTCCACCATGCATCATATTGAGGATTCTAATTATTTTTAAACCAAATTTAGAAATTTCAGACCTTTGAAAAATCGAAATATTACACTTTAGGAAACTGAGCAATATAACTTTCAACTTCTTTCCTTTAATAAGGCAAAGGCATAAAAACTATTAGCATGGAAAACTATGGCTCTTATTTGCAAGTGCAATCAACCACATAAAATGATGAAATATGGACATTTCTATATGTAAATGATAGTAGCAATGATGATAGACATAACTCCCAGAACTGTAGTCATGAAACTTGATGACTATTCTTTTTCACAAATGAATTCACAGAAGATACATGTGGAGAAGGTGCATACTCCCTAAATATCTTCTGCATTTTTTCCTGACCTTCACTTACAGCTGACGGACTCATACCCTGAAAAGAATAGATAAATTTAAAGATTACAGCCGGATCTACTCCTTAAGAACAAAGTAAGAATATTTATTGCATTAAAATTAATAACTCTAGAGTCTTGACATACAGTCCACATCAACCAAAAGCATTGTAAGACTTTGAGTTTATTACCATTAAAGTTCCATAATCTGAAGCTAATATCACCAAGCATGGAGTTGTTGAGGCAATCAAATAAGCAAAATCATTTTTAAAGGCATACATGGATGCCATGATTCTAGCAAGTGCATCAAATAGATCTCATGCTTTTCTTACAAAAAAAAAAAAAAAAAAAAAAAAAGCTATACCAAATTTTTTAACATGGAGGTCAATAGAACCTGGTGTAGGACGTCCCTAAGAAGTTCTTAAAGCTTTGTGCACATGATTGAGCAGCATAAAGCCAATAGCTGGTATCATTTATGCTGTTAAAATACATGAATCTTAAGATGTGCTTACCCTATTTTGCATCTCTTCCTTAATCTCCTCCAAGCGTGGCCTCATAATCTGCATAAGATATGGAAACCATTAAATATAGCCCTTGACATATTTCAACAGGAAAAAAACAGAACTTGCATTGCATCAAGGAACAAAAAAAGATGCCCACCACAAGTAATGGAAAATGAAGATAAATTTACAACTAACTGTCAGACTACCAGACATTCCGGAACCCACGATTTTTCTAAAGCAGAGCTAGTATATACTGGCCACAATGGAAGTAGTTCTAGCTGATAGTAGGGAAGATAATAATAATACAAAAACACACCTTCAGCTATCAGAAAAACGAATTCCTAGACTGAAGAAGCTAATTCTCGAATTGTCCAAGCTTTTCCTGAGTTGCTGGTTGATCATGTCCCGAGATCACATTCTATCCCAAAATAAGTCTGAATTGGGGGGGGGGGGGGGGGGGGCAAAAACAGTAGATATGCATGGCAAGTGCCAGTTCAATCCTAGGCCTTTCAGCGAACTTTAAGAGTACTAATATTACTATTGATCTTTACTGATAATAGGTACTTATTTTGGGGGCACCAAGAACTTTTATGAGTCAGCACAAATTACACTATTAAGCTTCAAATTATATTTGTCCCCTACGAGATTAAAATACAAACTTACAAATTATAATCATTCCATTTGCAACTATAATACAAAACTTCCGATGATTACTTTGTATATTACATACAGTTATAACGAGTTTCAGTGAATAATATGCAAACGGAAAGAAAGGGATATCAAAACAATTCAAAAAAAAAAGGCAGATTGTTAATCACGACTGCTGGATAGTGATATTAGAACTTGACCAACTGGGCTAGACGTCATCCTTGCTCACTGGGTGCACTTTTTAATATATATTCGTAAAATATTTTTTCTTGTTAATTGCGGGAAATCATGGGTGCACTTGCACCCAGTGTAACAGACAGAGATCCGCCTCTGGGGAGGGCATAGCAATTTCATACTCCCTCCGTCCCATTTCAAATTGCAAAAAAACCCTCGGTGCGTGGGATTTAAAGAAAAAGTGGAAAAGGTGATGTGTTGCAAGTGTAGAATGTAGATAGTTGGGTAGGAGAGAGAAAGTAGGTAGGGAATAGTAAGTGGGTTTGTTGATTTGAGTATGACAAGTGGGTCCAACTAATTAAAAATTATTGAAAATTTCCATTTATGGATTTTGCAATTTCTAGTGGGATGACTAAACTGGCAAATTTTGCAATTTCAAACGGGATGGAGGGAGTATTTGTTTTGCTAATTCAGGTGTGAACCGCTGCGGGTGGGACCGATGAATGACTGCTATGTCAGATTGCCACACATCAATATACACACGGAGGACCATCGTGCCGAGGGCAATGCTACAGCACATAAACATACAAGACTGACCCAAGGACTGCCCACCACCTCTTCAAGGACCAGAACTCTGGGAGTGGGTCAACTCAACTTGAGCAAATCACATGAACAAAGCCAATCAAGTCATATCATCGCCAGACAGAATGCTAATGCTAATGACACCCTAGCATGAGCCATATCATCAGAGCAGTGACTCCCCATAAAACAACTTACATGACCCAGGTTGGCCCAGTTACCACCTATCAATTACCTTACGAACACAGGCAGGAGCAGGGTAACACCCCTTAAAGAAATACCACCACCACTCTACTGGAACGCTTGGCACTTCTTGGTTGTATCTCCCAGAGTAGGGAATAACAGCAGCTCCGTAATTACCTCCATAATAAGCACCTGAAACCAACCAATAGAGCCAAGGCCAGTATCACTTCAAGATCCACAATCAAACAACTAAGCACATGGATAAACAACTTGCTTGGGGTAGCCGGTGAAGCTTGGATGGCCTGATGGCTGATACTACATCTGCTTTCCTCCATAGTCCATACAAACTTAATGCTTTGTCAGAAGAGATCAACTACGTACATCTAGTGGCAGTGAGTCCTGTTTGCTCTTGTAGTGCGTGTGGCAAGACTCAAGAGAACAACCCCAACATTTTTTGTAATTAGTTGCTGGCTTTAGTTGTTAAAAGGGATGGGGTAGAATTTATTGCTTCTCCTTGGGACCATGAACTGGTTCAAACTGCCGCGTGAAACCTCACATGAGAGACTCTGCACCATATGTAAAGTCTCACCTGCATCTGTGACTCGTGAGCCTACAGAAGAAGCACTTAGAGCCGAGCAATGGCTTCTCAAGGTTTATCAAAATTGCTTAATTGGCACATAAGTTAACTTCTCAAATGAGGGTTATCAATCTTCAAGCAACCAAAGTGAGTCCATCAATATTGACAAGTTCCCTCATGCTATGCATGAGGTGCCTCACTGTTCATCACATAAGGGGGAGCTTCAAATTGAGATTACTTTCATCCCCAAAGAAACAGGTTTCATCTTTTCTAATCTATCCTAACTACTCCCTCCGTCCCAAAATGATCTTCTCATTTGCCATTTCTCATTGTCCCAAAAAGTTCTACACACTTCTACAATTTAGGTTTAAAATTGCATAAACAAAACATGACTAGTGAAGCAAGTGTGCATACCCTTAAAAAGTTTGAATAGTCAAACGCGAAGATCATTTTGGGACGGAGGGAGTATGATTCTTCTATTGGTCTGGAAATATATTTCTCATGCTAAAGCTAGAGGTGCTCGAAGCCCATTACGTAGAACGTACTCCATGCAAGTCATCTGGATGTGTAGTTTGTTTTGATACATGTACAAGAAAAGAACCTTACTCTGAAAAAGAGATATATCCCCATTGATCCAGTAATAAAGAGTCTCTAATTGCATGCACCAAAAGTGTACTTCAGGAGAACTTGAGATCTAAACAAACCTTTGAATGCACTATGAGAAACTATATTGATTGTGAATATCACGACATGTTAACAGCAAACAGATGAAAACTAAAAATAGCAAGACGAAAAGGAATGGAAAGCAAATAGCAGGAGGAAAACTTGAACTCACAGTCAACTTTGAAGTAGCTTTGAGTTGATTGATAGTGAATGGAAGTGTCAACAATCTAATCATAATAGTTGTTACAACTATGCTTGCCCACCTGACAGAAAGAAGAGCTTTATCACTCCACATCATGTCCAACGTATACTAAATTGCATGTCAACACAAGTCGAGAACTATGATTGCAAATACGAGATCTACACAGAACCTTGAAATGAGTCTTGCCATGAAAAAGACTATAATATCTAGGTCAAGTTGCTACAATGTCATACAAACTATGAGCATGAGCACTTATCTGGAAGAAACAGATAATTCAGAGTGTAAGCAGAGGGACCTCTTAAGAAGATTCACATGAAATAGAAACTCTTAGTTAATTACTTTTATCATAATAGTGTCTCTGAAGTTATAGTTTACTCTTTTTTTTCTTTTTCACTTTCCACCCTATTATACTGAATGTGCTAGGAAAATGCTAGGATCCCAATCAAATATGTCTGACTCTGACTTTTATCGAAATTGACAAGCAAAGCATGTCAATCGACAGTTCATGGCCCCACATATAAGACTACAAGTGATATGATGCATGACAATTCACAAGTTCGACAAACAAGTTAGGGTCAAATTCAAGAAACTTTATAGAATCCCCAACTACTCGCAAGAGAGAACGCTGATGCAAGATCTTCAAGATAACAAGATCAACCATGACTTACAACTGCAACAAGAGCAGGCAAGAAAATGCCAGAAACTAAGCCGTTCATTCATCCATTATTGTAGGTAGGTGCCTCCTGTACATAAAAATAATATTGTCGAGAGTTTAAGCCCTTCCAATTATGAAATACTAATTCCCTTTGAGAGAATTCCCTGAATCAACAATTGCATTACAAATGAATTCCTAACTTGAAGAGAATAAAAACGATATTCATCAATCAATATACCTTGAAACTCTCAAAACTAATGGCAAGAGCATAAAAATTTAATTACTCAACCAACACACATCCCTAAAGGCTTATCTGTCTACTTGGATAAGCTATCATCTCAAGATTTTTTCCCTCATAGTTTGGAATTCCTATTAGTATGCATTTAACAATCTTCGTTACTGGAAAAATTATCACCACTCTAAACTTCTACAACATTAAATAAAAACAACAAACAGTAGTATAGCTTTTAATTCGCATAATTTTGAGTTTGTAGTCAGTTAACTGCTTACCAATTGAATCCGGTAACATTATGAACTCCGTCAATAACATACTGCAAAGCCGCGACTGGATACCATGAATCAGCAGTAGCAATGGCGACTTCACTAATTACAGGAGCTTGAGATGTGACTACCTCCACAGCCTTATCCGACAAAACCTCAGCAACATCAGACATATACTCAATCTTATCACCCCCTTCCCCGATTGCTGTCGACATATGTCTACCCAAAAACAATCCATTCATCATCATAGGATGAACAAATGGAGAACATCCTCCAGCTCGAAATGGAGATTCAAACCCTATGAAAGAAGAGTTAGTGAAGCTACTAAATGACCGATTGTTGGTGAAATTGTCGAGTTTTGGATCTTCATGAGGGTTTTTACAATCTTCATCGCGATGGGTAAATGCAAATGTGGGGCTAAATCGTTGTTGAGCGAATGTTTTGGCTCGTGAAGCGAGTGTTCGACGATATGCCATTGATTTTGGCTTCTCCTTCAAACCCAAATCAATTCAACAAAGTTAGAACACATCAAGAACGTATATAACACACACAAATGGAGATCAATCAGAAAATTTTGGGTACTCGTCAGAAAAAACACACTGTTGTTAGAATTGAACGATAATGTCAAAAGAGCCAGAATTTAATTTAGTGAACAATTGAATCTACGATTGAGAAAAGTGGAGATTACATGAGGGGATGAAAGAGTGGGATGGAGGGTTTAAGAAAAAGGGGCTTGGAGTTTCACCTGTTTTGGACGACAGCGGATCGAAAGAGATGAAGTTTTACCGGTTCACGGATCCGGTCTCCAGATAATTTTTCAGAGAAAATTGTAAAATAAACCTTGTACAAGCTTTTTGCTATTGCAGTTTAAACCTCATACTCCCTTGTTCCGGAAAGATAGTCCCTCTTTTTTCGTTGTTATTACGAATGAACTTTAAGCAATAATTTAAACTATTTTTAATTATCCTAACAAAAATTTATAACTTGTTATTGATACACCTTTATAAATACTATCAATACATATTCTTAAATTCTCATTAGGACAATTATAAGTAGCTTAAATTATTCCTCAAAGTTCATTCGTAATAACAAAAAAAGGAACTATCATTACAGGACAGAAGGAATATAAATTATAATTGCGTAAAAACCTTGTACAAAGAATTTGTTGCAATTTAAACCTTCTTCCACTTAATCATTAAAAAGTAAGTTATAAAAGTGCACTTACACCCCCCTAAAATTTATTCAATTTGTATTGTAATCTTCAAAAAAAAATCTCATTGATTTTTTATTCTTTGACTAGCTGGAAAAAAAATTGACTCAACTCATTCACAAATTTTCTAACTAACTTGTACATCAAAGAAGTAACTAAATAATAAATAAATAAATAAATAAATAGTAGAATATATTCATTCAGTAATTATAATCATGAACAGTTAACTAAAAATATTAGACGGCGGGGTTGTGCCTTGCACCTAGAGAGAGAGAGAGAGAGAGAGAGAGAGATGGAGAGAGAGTTGCGAGGCAATTGTCACGGCGGCGGTATCACTTGTTCTTGTTGGAGTAGAGATCCCTAAAAGGAACAAGGAGAAGAAAATCTGGAGCAGTATTCCAGGCGGGCGCCTGGTATTGACCAGGCGGGCGCCCGGTTTGGACAGAAGGTCTGGTTCCTGGAATTGGCATGTAAGCGGGCGCCTGGTCCCCTACAAGCGGACGCTTGGAATGCCGAGAAAGTGCAGGTTTTCAGGATTTCTCTTATGTTTAGGTTTAGGTCTTATTCCTGTTTTGCTATATAAACAATGTTCCGCCCCCATACTCATTGTAACTCAGATTTAACATATTATAGTGCAAGATCCTGGCTTGGTAGTGCCCCCAGACGTAGTCAAACATATTGACGAACTGGGTAAACAATTTTTGTGTCTTTTCTTGCTTTGATTTCTTGTGCTTTGTTTTGTGTGCTCTTATTGTTCTTGTGGGTTTACTTGGGTAGTGGAGGGCCATATCCACAACATCTGGTATCAAGAGCTCTGGTTGGAGATCAGGGTTAATAGACCGATTGGTTTATCGAGCGATTGGGTGTTGTCAAGCAATCAAGAATGGGCAAGGACAAACAGGCGGTTGAGAAATTCGATGGGTCTGACTACGGATTTTGGAGGATGCAAATAGAGGATCTCTTGTACAACAAAGATCTCTATAAGCCTCTAAAGGGTGTCAAACCGGAAGGAGAAAAGCAAGAAGATTGGGATCTCATGGATCGGAAGGCCCTAGGGGTGGTTAGATCTACTTTGTCAAAGTGGATCGCGAAGAGTACCAAAAAGGCGAAGACCACCAAAGATCTATTGGATTATCTTACTGAGAGATTTGAAACTCCATCTGCTGCAAACAAGGTTGATTTGATACGCAAGATGGGTAGTCTCAAGATGCAAGAGGGAGGATCCTTAGCTAAACACATCAATGAGTTTATGGATGTTATAGACTCATTGACTGCGTTGGATATTACGTTTGATGATGAGGTTCATGCGTGCTTATTGCTAGCGTCTTTACCAGGAAGTTGGAGCGGGACGGTGACAGCGATCAATGCTTCAGCGGGTAAGAACAAATTGAAGTATGATGATGTTAAAGACTTCTTGTTGGGCGAGGAAAATCGTTTGAAGAAATTGGGGACATCGTCTACTTCGGGATCGGCCTTAGCTACTACTAGCAGGGAAGGCCGGTACTAGCAATAAAGGGAGAACTGAATCAAGGGAAAACGTAGTGGGTGGTAAGGGCAAGGCCGTGGAGATCAGAGATAAACCAAGGGTTGCGAAAGGATCAGTGCAGTGTTATCATTGCAAGGAGTTAGGACACTACAAGAAGGATTGTCCCAATCGTGGGGGCAATTCGGTGAATGTGACAGTCGAAGGTAATGATGTACTGGTTCTAAGTGTTAGTAGTGCACTAGAATCATGGTGCTGGATTCGGGGGCATCATTCCACTCTTGCGGGCATCCAGAAGAGATGGAAAATTATACTTCCGGTGATTTCGGTAAGGTCTATCTGGCGGATGGCGAGCCTTTGGAAATCAAGGGGAAGGGGGATGTCAGAATAGGAGCATCGGACGGGAAGGTCTTACATCTGAACGGGGTCAGGCACATTCCGGGTTTGAAAAAGAACCTATTATCAGTTGGGCAGTTGGACGAAGAAGGTTACAAGGTAACATTCGGCTGCAGGAACTGGGTTATTACCAAGGAGGATCGTGAGATCGCTCGGGGTAATAAGGAGGGGACATTGTATTTGGCGAATAACACCAAGGATAGTATCGCGGTGGCGTCAGCCAAGGGTGATACTGATTTGTGGCACTGTCGATTGGGTCACATGAGTGAGAAGGGGATGAAGGTACTTTGCTCAAAGGGACTACTACCGGTTTGAAGACAGTCGACGTGGGGATCTGCGAAGATTGTGTGTTTGGCAAACAGGCGAGAAGTAATTTCTCGAGGACAGGTAGGACTTTGAGGGAAGCAAAGTTAGAACTGGTTCACACGGATTTGTGGGGACCATCTCCGGTAACTTCTCTGGGTGGTGCGTCATATTACATGACCTTCATTGATGATTCAACAAGGAAGGTATGGGTCTACTTCTTGAAGGGGAAAGATGAAGCTTTCGAGGTATTCAAGAAGTGGAGGGCCTTGGTGGAGAATCAGACGGGACTTAAGCTTAAGTGCTTGAGATCAGATAACGGAGGGGAGTATGAGCTCGGGGAGTTTAGGGAATATTGTGCAGCGAATGGGATTCGTATGGAGAAGACTCCAAAGGGCACACCACAACACAACGGGATTGCAGAGAGGATGAACAGGACACTGAACGAGCGGGCTAGAAGTATGAGGTTGAAGTGTGGACTTCCGAAGACGTTTTGGGCATATGCAGTTGACACGGTGGCTTTCTTGATCAATAGGGGACCATCGGTACCATTGGGGAATGGAATTCCAGAGGAAGCATGGAGTGGCAAGCAGGTAAATCTGTCCTTTCTTCGCATATTTGGCTGCGTTTCATATGTTCATATTGATTCTGCTGATAGAACTAAATTAGATGCAAAATCGGTAAAATGTACGTTTATTGGGTATGGCGGGGATGACTTCGGGTATAAGTTTTGGGATGATCAAAACTATAAAATTATTCGTAGTCGAGATATGGTATTCAATGAACAGGTTTTGTACAAGGACAGAAATGGGGCATCTGATGATATTAGTTCGGAACCGGAGGTTGTAGAGGTGGATATTCCAGACTCGGGTGGGAGCAGGACGGTTCATTATGACCATGGTCAGGGGGTCACTGAAGATGAACCACATACTCCGGAACCGGATATTCCGTTGCGTAGATCCAGCAGGTTGCGTGGATCACCTGACAGGTATACTCCTTCAAATTACTATTTGTTGTTGACAGATAGTGGTGAACCGGAATGTTATGCGGAGGCTGTTCGTAGTGAACTTTGTGACAAGTGGAAAGCTGCGATGGATGATGAGATGGACTCATTGAAGGCCAATAAAACTTGAGAGTTGATTAGACTGCCTAAGGGGAAGAAGGCATTGCATAACAAGTGGGTTTACAGGATCAAGGAGGAAGCAAACGGAAGTAAGCGTTACAAGGCAAGGTTGGTTGTAAAAGGGTTTCAGCAAAAGTACGGTATTGACTACACCGAGGTATTCACTCCTGTTGTGAAGATGACCACTATCAGAATGGTTCTGGGGATAGTAGTGGCGGATAACTTGTTGCTGGAACAGATGGATGTAAAGACGGCCTTTCTTCATGGTGATTTGGAGGAAGAAATTTACATGGTACAACCAGAGGGTTACTTGTCTAAGGGTAACGAGGAACTGGTTTGCAGGTTGACTAAGAGCTTGTATGGCCTTAAACAAGCTCCTAGGCAGTGGTACAGTAAGTTCGATGGATTCATGCACGATATTGATTTTATCAGATGTGAGGCGGATCATTGTTGCTACTTCAAGAACACGGACAATGGGTATATAATCTTGCTGTTATATATGGATGACATGCTAATAGCGGGCTCTAGCAGTAGAGAGGTAAACAGATTGAAGGCTCAGTTGTCAGAACGGTTCGAGATGAAGGATTTGGGTGAGGCTAGAAAAATCTTGGGCATGCGGATTGACCGGAATAGGGAGTTGGGTAAGTTGGTTCTTTCACAAGCAGAATACGTTGAGAAAGTCCTGACAAGGTTTTGCATGGAAGAGGCGAAGCCAACAGGGACACCATTGGGTATGCATTTCAAGCTATCCGAGAAGGACTCACCTAAGGGCAAGGAGGAGCGTGACAAGATGGAGAGGACTCCATATGCTTCGGCAGTGGGGAGTCTAATGTATGCAATGGTGTGTACAAGGCCGGACATTGCACATGCGGTGGGAGTAGTCAGCCGGTACATGGGCAATCCAGGGAAGCAACATTGGGAAGCGGTTTAATGGATCCTGCGTTACTTAAAGGGTACTGCTGGTAAGGCTCTATGTTTCTCAAGCAAGGAGGTCGTGTTAGCAGGTTATGTTGATGCGGATTTGGCATCAAGCGATCTAGACAAGAGGAGAATTACTACGGGTTATGTTTTCACATTGGGTGGTACGGCTATCTCCTGGGCTTCTAAATTGCAGAAGATCGTGGCTCAGTCGACTGCGGAAGCAGAATATGTGGCAGTGACAGAGGCAAGCAAAGAGATGGTATGGTTGCAGAACTTCTTGGGTGAACTTGGGAAGACGCGAAGTGGTAATGCTCTCTACAGTGACAGTCAGAGTGCAATTCATTTGGCTAGGAATCCGGCATTTCATTCTAGGACGAAGCACATTGAGCTGAGGTTTCACTACATCAGGCATCTCTTGGAAAGGAAGATCTTAAGGCTGGAGAAGATATTGGGATCGGAGAACCCGGCTGACATGTTGACCAAGGTGGTAAACCTTGAAAAGTTGAAGCTATGTAAAGCTTCAATTGGGCTTGGAGAATAAGAGAGGAGGAAGGCACTACCATGATCGAGGTGAGCACTAGGAAGACACCAAGGATGAGTTGAAGACGGATACGGGGTTTGTATATGCGGTTGATCTCTAGGTGGGAGATTGTTGGAGTAGAGATCCCTCAAAGGAACAAGGAGAAGAAAATCTGGAGCAGTATTCCAGGCAAGCGCCTGGTATTGACCAGGCGGGCGCCCGGTTTGGACAGAAGGTCTGGTTCCTGGAATTGGCATGTAAGCGGGCGCCTGGTCCCCTATAAGCGGGCGCTTGGAATGCCGAGAAAGTGCAGGTTTTCAGGATTTCTCTTATGTTTAGGTTTAGGTCTTATTCCTGTTTTGCTATATAAACAATGTTCCGCCCCCATACTCATTGTAACTCAGATTTAACATATTATAGTGCAAGATCCTAGCTTGGTAGTGCCCCCAGACGTAGTCAAACATATTGACGAACTGGGTAAACAATTTATGTGTCTTTTCTTGCTTTGATTTCTTGTGCTATGTTTTGTGTGCTCTTATTGTTCTTGTGGGTTTGCTTGGGTAGTGGAGGGCCATATCCACAACAGTTCTCTCTGTGCTGGTACTAGAAAAGGTACTGAAGTGCAGGCTTGTTTACTACTAAATTCATTGCTTGACGGATGGGAGGCAATTGTCACTAAGTCATCAACGAACAAGGCATCGTTAGTATATATGGAAGTTAGAGATCTCATTCTTGCAGAGGAGTTGTGAAAAAAAGAGAAAGGAGGAGAAACTTCGGGACATGAACTTAGGGAGGATAGAGGGAGGGGAAGAGGAGGACTGAAATATTATAATACATCGGTAAAGTGCTACAATCGTGGTGTGCAGTGCCATATTAGTTATGATTTCCCAGAGAAGGAATGTGACGGTCATGCAAATACGACAAAGGAAATCGTGGATGTACTAATCGTGGGAGAAGAGTAGTCGCATAAGACTTGGGTGCTGAATTCGGGAGCTTCCTTTCATGCTTGCGGAGATGCGAATGTAATGGAACGATACACCTGGGGAGATTTTTGGGTGGTCTATCTTGGTGATAATCAACCATTGAAAATTGTAGGTAAAAGAGATGTTAGGGTGGAGAATTACTCAAAGTTTATTAACGCAGAGAACAAGTCAGGTGGACCTAACAGAGAGCAAGAAAATACGCACGAGCAGACAATGAAAGAAACAAAGGAAACCATGTTACATGGAGGGGAATTGCGAGGAAAGTGGGTTTGGAAGGAGAAAGTAAAGCTAGACTTGCATAGATGAATCAAAGGAGAAATTGGTTTAGAGAGGCAAAAGGGATCTAACAAAGAGAGGTTCAAGCGTCGCTTGGCTTCAACACGCCTTATCACTTGAGCGAGGAGGCTCGGCGGTGTCAAGTCAATTCGTGAGTTAAATATGTTCGGAGGTTCATTCCGTGGTGGGAGTTGACAGTTTGGTACTATGTTTTTGGTTATAGACTACAGGTGAAAGATTATTGTGTTATGGAGTCTAAACCAATAATGAATATTTGTGGGGTGGGGAAGTCTAATCTAAGTCAGAGTTTGAGGGGTTGTCAGGTGCATGGTTTTCAAAACGGAGCTTTTTTTTTTATGCTACTATTTGGAGCGGCAAAAAAGTGCTTAGATTTTTAAAAAGCTTGACTTAAAAACTTTCTGTTGATACGCTTAATTAGCAAAAAGCTGATTCTTTTTCAATCCATTTTGAACACACTGCTCTACCAAACAAGCCATGAGTTAGAATAAAGTAGTCAAGGAGGAGGAAAAAGGAGGAAAAGAAAAGGAAAATCAAAGCAACACTCTAGAAGCTAGAGGACAAAGGCGGTCGCTTGGCTTTCTGGGAGAAACAGTTCTGGGGAGGCGGTCGCTTGGCTTTATAGGAGAAACAATTTTGGGGAGGCGGCCGCATAGACCCGTTCTCAGTTTTTCACATTATTCTATTCTGACTAGATTTTTACTCAAAATAGGTTTAAGGTTCCTTGTACACTTTTATAAACATAGTTTTGGGTAACTGGGTTAACAATTACTTGTGTTTGTGTGTGTGTTCTTCCATATTTTCTGTTTGTGGGGTTATGAGTTCTAATTGTTGATTGCAAGGGGTATCAATAATTTCCCTACATAACGACCCGAGCCCGGAGACCGGCCCGCTACATGTGCATAAGTACCACACGCTGACCCATTAAGCACAAATAACTAGGTCCACTTGGCTTACCATTACCACAAGCCCACCTAAAAGTCTACGGATGATAATGATGCTCAATAATAGTATAGTGGAAGCTTATACTCCCTCCGTCCCGCCGAAAATTGCAAAAAAAAAATCATGGCACAAGAATTAAGGGAAAAGTGAAAAAGGTGATGTGTTGTGAGTGTTGATAGTTGAGTGGGAGAGAGAAAGTGGGGTAGAGAATAGTTAGTGGGTTAGTGGATGTGAGTATGAGAAGTGGGACCCACTAATTAAAAAGTATTAAAAACTTTCCATTTATGGAATGTGCAATTTCTATGGGACGCCCATTTTGGTAAGTTTTGCAATTTTCGGTGGGACGGAGGGAGTATATCACAATCAAATCTCACACCTTTCCGATGTGGGATGGAGATATCACAAATACTAAGTTGATTTAGTTCTCCTAATAAAAATCTATAACTTGTTATTAATAATATTGTTCTTGGTGTATCAATTACAAGTTATAGATTTTCACTAGTATAATTAAGTCGACCTATAATTATTACTCAAAGTCCATTTGTAATAATATCAAAAAGAAGTGGAAAGATTATTATTGAATAAGTTAAATAATGCACATGAGAAGGTTCTTGAACAAAAGAGAGTTGTATAAACCGTAGGCAATTGATTATTATGGTGTAGATGAGAGATTCATATTACTTCATCAAAAAACACACTTTGTTCGTTTCCGAACTTTAGTCTTGTTTGATATTGTTTTGTCAACATAAGTTTACTTTGAACAAACAGTAAAGTCAATTTAATCATTCCAACAAATTTTTAAAAATTGTTATTGATGAACCATTAATAACTTATCAATTAAAGTAAAAAAATAGTTACCAAATATAGCAAGGTACTAAATACAGGAGAAGAGATAAGAAAGTGAAGCCGAGAAGATATTCACAAAATGAAATAAAAAGACAACCAATAAACTGAAGATATACAAGATTTTTTTTTATTTTTTTTTTAAAGCAAGATATATACAGTATACTAGAATTTGTTTTTTTCTTTTCTTTCTAAAGCAGATATACTAGAATTTGTAGCAAGCACGTTTTGACGATGAGTCACTGAGGTAAGTTTTCACCTCAACTCTTCTTAGCCAGCCTCGACTGTCCGCTAAAGTAACTGTCCAAAAAGTGTGTCTCACCGGACAACTTTACTGAGTGCTAACTTTATTCGGTAGTAAATTATACAAGTCCAATAACGCACAATAATAGAACTGACAGTCCCATGCCAATGATCACTACAACAAAAATGACTTTTCCCGGCACTTATTTACCTGCACTTTTATAAGTGCCGCTAATTTCCGGCACTTTTGGAAAAAGTGCCGCTAATTCCCGGCACTTTTTAACAAAGACAAAATCTCGTATGTCTTTTGTGATGCTAAGGGTACCATAGAGATTCTTAAAGGCCCATTTCAATGTTCTACCCCTAAGCATCTTGATTTTAGGCTTTACTATGTTCGAGATATTGTTAATCGAAAAATCATTAATCGTCAATTTGAGGTAAATAATAAACGATTGAATGATATTTCATTAGGCCTTTATTTTTCGAGAGATGTTTTTCTTTCGGTGTGTGTGAGTTCAGTTGATCGCACAAGTGTGCGGACAACTGTCTGCATCTCTGTATAATTGTATATTACAGAAAACACAATTAAAAAAAAAAAAAAAAAAAAAAAAAAAAACTGCATTCATGCTTTGCACGATTATCTCTTGTGATCAATTGGCTGACCTTTCCCGTGGCTCTGTATTTGACCCTTGAATGTGAGACCCTTCTTAACCTGATAATAAAAATTATCTTCTTAATTCCTTCATGTTGTTTATCATGGAGTGGGCACTTAATCTAACGTTACGGGGAAAACAAGCTGCCTCCTATCTTTGAAGTCACTACTCATTTAGGCAAAATGTCGACGTTGTACAAAAATACACCACTTGAGGAAAAAAGTATGGTTACACTGTATTGTGAGAGTGAAAAGTTCCTTCCCGTAATTGATTCAATGCCTTAAAAGGAAGCGTTCTAGAGGCCACATGATTGGAGAACATCTCATTGAATTCTTGTGTGTTAAAACCGGGCCATTAGATATATTGACCATACTATATCATACGTAATTGAGATTAGTCTCAACTATGTGTGCTTGTTAGGCATAACTCAAAATTAGGATTTCTTTGGCCTCGTGAAAATTTCATTTTGTTGATTATTATTTTCATCAAATTGTGGGCTAATCATTTATTGATTAACAATATGTTTAATGAGTGTGTGCCCAAGTTTATATGCAAAAGAAATCTGAACAAGACAATCTTTGGGGTTCTACGTGGATATAATCGTTTATGGTATTGCAATGGATCACAAAATATGGATAAAATTTTGGTTTTTGAATACATGTTCTTTGGCCAATTTGATCCTCCAAAAGGTTAGGTCGCCTTAACTTTCTTTGTTCCTAAACTGAGTGCCTTCTTTCCAGCTATAATCAGCAACATTGATCTCTTCTCTCTCTAGAAATTACATTTTTTTTGTGAGAATGTCATCCCTGCAGTTGTCTATATTGTTGTTTTGGATGTTGTGTGCACATCTCTGCACTCAACTGGTTGCACAACTGTGCAGTTGTTTTCTTCTTCTCTGAAAAAATCGGTAAGTATTGTCTTCTTCCACTTGTTCCTCTGCCTCTGATCCTCTGAAGCTGCAGCTCTGGTCATAATTCATAAAGGGGTTTCTTGAGATATTTTCATGAATACACGCACATTTTTTAAAAAAATATCTAAAGAAAAGTGGGAGAATAGGGAGATAGTCAATCAATAGAGGAGATGATCATCTGAAGATGCAGAAGGTGATCATCAAGAGAGATATAATCTATTTTAGGGGAGTTTCTAATGCAGGGGGATAGATTGTGGTGACCAATTAAAGGGGAGCAAGCTCGAGTACTCAAGGTATGACTGTCATGAATGAAGATGAGCTGGAGTTTGATGAGATTGAGTTCAATGGGGGTGATAATTGAGGTCTGAGTTGTTTGTGCTAACATTGCTTTGGCATGTGTTTACCAGAACCACAAAAATAGGGGGAGATTGAAATAGTATAAAATACTCTTAATATCTTTAGGATTTTTGTAGTTCTGATTTGTACTTTAATTTGATTTAGTTTGTATATTATCTTTAATTAAATTGTTTATATTTAGGTTAGTATTTATCTTGGTAATATTAAATTAGGATTTATATTTATGGTATTTATCTCCTACTAACCTATTGATATTTTACTTGTTTTAGTGTTTATCTTTTATGAAATGTAGGACTCTTTTCTTGTACAATGATTTATTCCATATTGTAGGACTCTTGAAGTGTAATACCCGGTTTTAGAGGGAGTAATTTTTATTTATTTTAAAACTCTCTTAAATCGTTTTGGGCTCAATTAATTAAGAATTGTGTTGGACTTAAACCCGGGCCCAAGTAAATTAAAACCCATTAGGATTTTTGAAACCCTTTTTAATTAGGGAAATTGGAAACCCTAAAATATATATATATACTCTCCTAATTACCCTAGCATTACTATTATTCACGAAAGAAAGAAAAGAAAGACGGGAGAGCAGAGAGAGCGCAGCCGCGAGAGAGAGAGAGAGGAGGCGCGAGAGAGAGAGAGAAAGAAGAAAGAAGGAAGAAGAGAAAGAAAGGGAAGGGAGTTCGATCAAGGTAAAATCTCACTCCCTAAGTTGAATCCTTTGTTTTATTTTGACCTAGTAATTGGGGGTTTTGAATTAGAATCCTAACCCTAGAAAGAAGAATTAGGGTTTATGAATTAAGGATTATGAAGGGAGGATGATGAATATTACTTGTGCATGTGTGCGTGTGTGCTGTGTTGTGAGTGTGTATGCAGTATGTGTGTGTGTGTGTGTGCAGTGTGTGTGCAGTGTGCGCGGGTGTGTGTATAGCGTGTGTTGAATGCATGCTGTGAAAAGTATTTTTTCAAAGCTGTGAACAGTAATTTACAAGGCTGTGAATAGTGATTGGGTGTGATGTGAATAGTGTTTTGGTGTGAGTAATTGAATACTAAAACACTATGATTGGGAATAGAAACTACGAAACCCTAGGGGTATTTTGGTAAACCAAAAAGGGTATATTGGGGTACAAATATAATGGGTAGAACAAACCCTAGTATGGATAGTAACCTAAAGAAGTTAAAGAGAATGAACTCATAAGGTTAACCAAGGTAAAATAAAGTATAATGGGGACGGAGAATTAAAGTAATTCGTGTTCCTAAGAAAGTCTTATTTACATGTTTGTAGATCGTGCACGTGACCTTGCGAAGAGAAATAACGCAAGCTAAGGTAAGGGATTACGTTGCTTAGTTATTGATGTCTCAATACTTTAATGTAGGATTCCTTATATTTCTTTCAAGAGTAGTTACCAAGTGGCCGGTAACATTTGAATCTAAAAAGTTGTGAACGTCTTTTGAATGTTCTTACCCTTGATATGTTTTGCTCAATGGGTACCTAAATTGAATTGATCTTGTTGTAGTGTTCTTGTACCTATGAACACTAAATGGAAACTCCGCTATACCAAGTTTATCAGGTATAGACGTTATTCGCTATATCAAGTTGCAGGTAAAGACGTTGCCTTGGTCTTTAATGAAAGGGACTTAGTAAGACTGGTCTAGTTTTTAATGTAAAGAACTTAGACCTTTGAGCTGCTTATTGAAGCGGATAGATATCATGATAAATCTTAATAAGGGGATGTCCTAAAGGGTAGGCCCTCTTATCGCACCTGAAATGGTGACGTTATCTTGGAATTGAGGGATTTAGTAAAATGTGCCACATTCTTTGGAAATATAATTTTATTAACTGTATTGAAGTTAACAATTACATGATGATTTTATAAAAGCCTATCTTTGAAAAGTTTTGTTAATTTTTCGTTCTTCCGGTCATCTCTTCTTAGTACCCGAAGAGATCCCGTATGAACTTACTGAGCATTGTTCGCTCATCCCTTCCATAATTATTGTTCTCCAGGTAATAAGTAGGAGAAGGGCTCTAAGGGAGGAGAAGGGCGTCATTAAGGAGCAATGAAGATTCTTTGGTGATTAGAGTTTAAGTGGATGGTGTTTACTAGCCGTTAGTTTTGAAAGACAATTATTACGCTTCCGTTATTTATTTTGAATTGTGGTTAGGGATACTAGCCGTGGAGATTTGAATTGTAGTTTATGACCGTTATTCCTTTATTTTGGGGACGGATTTATATTATTTAAAGGATTTTATAATACTCTGAAATTCGGGGTGTTACATGAAGTTATGGAGTTGCTATATAATGAGAAGAAGAAGCCAGCCATAATTAACGGATTCCAAAGCATTTACATAGAGAAATCAAGTTTTAAGATAGTCATTTGGTCCTTGAAGTATTTGTGTTTAATCTCCATAGTCTTCAAGGTCTTTGCAATTGTTCTTGTATTAAGAACATATATTGCTGTTCGTTCTTTGGCCTTGAAGCTTTGGTGATCTAAGTATTTTATTTCTTCAAGGTTGTTTTTGTGTTTGATTAGTTGTAGGAGTCTAGAACTCTTTTAGTCTTTTTATTGTTTTTATTTCTTTCATTGTGATCGTTTGTTAACTTGTATTGTGCAAGTTTTTTTATTAATGAAAGTTTTCCAGCAAACATAGTCTTGCTGAAGTGTTTGATTCGTTTTTTAATTTATTCCGCTGCGTTTTTACATTTTTCTGATATTCCGTCCGTGGACAATTGTTAGGTCAGTTGTGTTGTCACTTGTGTGATCATCCTTGATCACAAGTGTCCTGACAAGTGGTCGTTCCCAGAAAACAGTCCTGGATACAAATCTTTCAAATTTGATCATAAATGATATTGAACCTATCTTTTCGGGAGTGGACGGGTGTTTGTGAAGTTCATAAAACCGGATAGAAAAAAAAATTATATTCATAACTCAAATATTTTAGACGAACAATTTAAATGGAATGTCGTGTAATGAAAACAAAGGGCTATTTATGATTAATGTAGAGAGTGTACATATTTATGCTGAAAAGGTTACATTTACACTAAGAGCTCGTTTGGTAGCCTGGTTAGAGCTGGATATAATTATTTGCCCAATAATTTTGGTGTTTGGTATAGGGATGGCCAAACCGGACCGGAACCGTAAAACCGGACCGGAAAAGCCCGAAACCGGAGCAAACCGGGGAGGAAACCGGAACTGGACGAACCGGAACCGCAAGGCATCCGGGCCGGTTAAGGGTCGTGGTCTGAAAAACCGGTGAACCGCCGGTTCTTCGAACCGGAACCGTGAACCGGAACCGGTGAACCGGTTCGAAAAACCGGCCAGGATCCGTCTAGTTGACTCCACTCCACTCCAGTCCAACCAGTCACCAATCCATCCGTTGCGCCTGGGCCCAGTCTGGTCGGTCTGGCTCTGGTCTGCTGGCATGCCGCATATGGGCCAGGCCCAGTGAGTAGTGACAGTGGAGTGGTCACCACCTGGCACCTAGGCTCAGTAAGTAGGCTGCTGGTACCTACCTGCTTTTCAGCTAGAGTGTTTAACAATTTGTGATAACTTGCTAAAAAAATTGTGATAATTAATCCGCAGAAAATATTCTTTTATGAGTAATTATCTATAGTAAATTAGTATTAAAGATAAGAATAAACTAATGATCAGAATAAGTTATCCTGATTTTCATAGATCGGGTAGTGTTTAGCAAACAAATTAAATTGATTGGTGTTAGTAATGGACGGGGGACATTTGTTTATGGACAGATAATATATTAATGTATGCTTAATTACCTATAAAATAATACTCTTTTCGTCCTAAAATGATTTTCTCATTTTCCATAATTTATTGTTCTAATTTTTTTTTTTATTATTTCTACTTAGGCTTTAAAAGTGCACAAACAAAACATGACTAATGAAGCAAGTGTTCATATTTTTTAAAATTTAAATAGTCAAACAGGAAGATTATTTTAGGTCGGAGGAAGGAAGTAATATTCCAGTTGACAAGCAATGAACAATTGCCTAAAACCAACACAAAGCATAAATCAACTTTTGCTTTATAGGTCAGTGTGCTAGGCGTACTGGTACTGGGGGATGATGGCTTTGGCTTTACTTTAAGTCCAATCCATTATCAAGCCCCTTTTTAAATTTAAAGTATGAATGGATCTGTTGGAAATTTAACTTATGCCCGTTTATTTCCGTTAACTAACGGAAGTTTGACCAAATATAGCCGTTTTGACTGCGTTTTTGACGATTTTCAAACTTTAAAAAAAAATGTTTTTGTTATCCTAATTAAATTTCTTAACTATAAATACTATTGCCCTCTCCAAATAAATTATTTCATCAAAACTTAGTTATCTCTCTCAACTCTCTCAAACGAAAATAATCTGATTCAAGACTTTCAACCTTAGTTCCTTTCATCTTCATTTCTCTCTACGACATATTTTTTCCATCATGAGTAATTTCCTTAAAAAAAAATTGACAAGCAACAAGAGTAAATCTGGTAAGGAGAAAGTCTCTTCATCATCACCCCAACCCCAAGCACCACCACGACCATCATTTGATCCACCACGACGATCATGTGTTGATCCACAACGACCATCACTTGTTGATCTACCACGACGATCATGTGTTGATCGACCACGACCATCACTTGTTGATGAACCACGACCATCATTTGTTGATCAACCACGACCATCTTTTGTTGATCCCGAAGGTCTCTATATTGAAGGGGGAGCTGCGGGAGCAAATGAAAATTTGTGGGGGGAATGGAATGAAGGCGACGAAGTGCTAGAAGAAGATCCAAATTTTGCACCGTCACCACCACCACCATTTGAAGATGGTCGAAGTTCAACTCCAAATACTGAAGAAAATGATGCCAATAATATGGAAGCGATAGCAATGGGAGGGCGTCGTCGTAAAGGAAGTAATATCCCGAGACCTCCTAAAGCCAAAAGACAAGAATCCGCAATTTTCACGAAACACTACAGAAAAATACCCGTCAATGATGGCACGGGTAGGAATTTCACGGCAATATGCAACTATTGTCCAAAGGGGAGTGAAACAACTTTTTCATTCTCTAAAGGGGGTGGATACGGTACTATGGATCGACATACAAGAAACCATCATCCCGGAGAATATGGCATAGATTCGAAGCAAGCACAATTGCAAGGATTTGTGCAACAACCCAATCAAGGTACGTGTTCTCAAACTTCTTCTAATTTATTTTCATATGATCATTTAAACCATAGGAAACAAATGGCTAAATTTGTTTGTGCGCAATCCCTTCCCTTTAGTTTTCCCGATAACGAAGACTATGAACAATTAATTAAACTTTCTCTTAATCCCTCAGCTACGAAAGTAACTCGTACAACCCTCACTCGTGATGTTAAAAGTTTAGTAGCAGAAATGAAATATGCTTTATTTGAGACATTTGGTCATTTGTCATCTACGGTTTCTATTTGTTCTTACATATGGAGCGATAGTAAAATAAGACATTTTTATATGGGTGTAACATGCCATTGGATAGATGATTCTTGGAGAATTCAAAAGAGATTACTTGCATATCGAATATTTGATGAGGCACACACCGCGCATAATATAGCTCATATGTTACAAATAATTTTGAAAGAATATAATCTAGTTGAAAAGGTTTTTTCAATGTCTTTTGATAATGCTAGTGCTAATACCGCTAGTTTGTCTGAATTAATTTTAGTTTGTAAACCATCACTAGGTGGTCGATTTTTTCATATTAGATGTTTGTGTCATATTTTAAACTTGTGTGTCCAAGATGGTTTGCGTGCTTTGGATACTTCTATTGCTTTAATTAAAGATGCGGTTCATACTATTATGAAAAATTCAAAAATCACAAGGCAATGGAGGCATTATTGCACAAGTCAAGGGGAAAAACAAAAAAAAATCCCAATGGATGTTCCAACGCGATGGAATTCTACCCTTCATATATTACAAGAAACTTGGAATTGGAGAAATGAAATTTGCATGTTCTTGGGATCCATTAACTATGGTGCAAATTTATATACTCAACAATGGGATGAATGTGAGACTATGATGAATTTGTTGACGAAATTCGAGATTGCAACCACGGCGTTATCCGGTACGTATTACCCCACTTCTAATTTAGTTCTTGATCATTGTCTAGAAATTTCTAGAGTATTTTCTGAGTTTCAAAATGATATATTTCTTAAAGATGCGGTTTTAAGAATGCGATCAAAGTGGGTTAAATATTTGCTTGACATCCCCGATTTTTTTTTAATTGCTAAGTTATTAGATCCTAGAGTTAGAGAGGCAGGTTTAACAACTTTTTTGGAATATTATTATTCAAACTTTTATTTGTTAAATGGTCCCAATTTTCCTAATGTTGGTCAAAAAGTTGCTAATGTTAGACAAGCATTTTTAGAAATTTTTGTGGAATACAAGTCAATATATGGTGATGCTACTCCAACTCCAAGTGCTACTACTAGTACTCATATTCAACCTTCCTCTACCACCACTTCATCACAAGCACGACTATCATTTGTTAAAAACTACTATGGAACTAGTGGACGATCTCGTACTACCGGGGCTAATGGAGAATTTGATAAATATTTAACCGTTGATTTTGAAGATGAAGATGATTTTGATATTTTAAATTGGTGGGCAAGTAAAGCAAAAAAATTTCCTATCGTTGCTAGAATTGCAAAAGAAATACTTGCTTGTCCCGCATCAACGGTTTCGGTGGAGCAAGCGTTTAGCATTGGTGGGAATATTGAGCATAATCGTCACAATTTATCATCCGATAGTTTCGAAGCTTGTAATTTGTTGAATGATTGGGTTAGAGCAGAAAAAGAACGCAAGATGAGGCGCCAAAATATGTTTTAGACGAGTACTTTGATGAGACTAAATCGGGAAGCGATTAAGGTAAGTAAAATGTAATTTATTTAATTGTTATTGCATTTTCTTTTTATAGGTTAGAATTTAGATAAATATTTGTAATAAAAAAAGGTAAAGGCTCCTAATGTCCTCCCTTAATTATAAAAGGGCAAGGTTGGTTGTCCCCCTCATTATAAATTTGCCTTTAATTAATAAAATTTAAAGGGTACCGTCCCTTTTTTCTTTTATATACTATCATTTGTTTTATTTTTTTCTTTGTTTGTTTTTTAATATAATGTTGATTTAGGTTTATTTTTTAAAAAAAATAAATCACTTATGAAATAATTTTATTAATAGTAGATACTAGATAGTAGAAAGAAATAGAAAAAAAAAAAGTAAAAACTAAAAAGCAAAGCATTTCAATTTCAAATTTCAACCCTACTAATACTATACTATCCCTTTTTCGCTAGTAGTCTCTGACAGACAGTGACACCACTGACTGAGTGAGATAGTGCGAGAGAGGGAGACTTACTCGTAATTTTTTTTTTTTTTTTTTTTTTTTTAGAATCAGTCAAGTCAGATCAAATTGAAAAAAAAAAAAAAAAAAAACCGCCGAACCGGACCGGACCCGAACCGGTTTGTGCCAACCGGAACCGGATCCGGGGTTTGGCCGGGCCGGTTAAGGTTCACCCTTTTGCCAAACCGGAACCGGGCCTGAAACCGGTTTTGGCCATCCCTAGTTTGGTAGACTAAATGCAATCCGATTATTTATCCTAGGTACAATTCGAATAAGCTTCTTATCTAATCTTATCCCCTCTAACCCCCTTCATATTAACCCATAGAATTTCCTATACACCACAAATACCATAGTGCCACGTGTTTTAGATGGACCCATAGGTGAATCTATTGTAAAATGAAAATTTGAAGACCTAATCTGAAATTTTTTAAATTTAAAATTCAAATCTAGACATCTTAATTAATGAGCTCATTTTTCCATGTTCTTTTCACACCTCCAAACTTTTTCCACAATTTCCCATTTTTGAAATTATTAATCAACCAAATATTTAATATTTTTACTTTTGTTATCTAAATTCGTACTACTATATTCGGATTTATTTTGATGGAAACAAAAAATTAATGGTTTGTGTTCTTGATCTAATTTCCAAAATTATTACTGAAGTTTGACCAACATTTCACAATAAATTATCTATTATCATGAAATTCTGAAAATAAGGCATCAATAATCATTTTGAGATTAACATGAATATATTTATTTATTATTTTTTCATATCTTTTTGGTCAAAGTTCAACCAAGTTGACCTAAAAAGTTAAGGTGGAATATTTATTTTTTTGGACGGAGGAGTATTTTGTAGCGCATCGCTGGTGTGTGCGACTTTCTTTGAAGAATGTAACACCCGACCATCACAAAGTTATTTTACTTCTTATGTTCTGTTTTAATTTATTATTTTTTCATTTTCATAACACTATTTTAATTTACTGATCACAACCAAAATATATAACTGCAAAATTTACAAAATTTACCTTTAAATTAGAATAACTGGAGAATATTAAAACTAAAGTGTACATCTTTCAGCACATTGACAATGATTACAATAAAGTAAAGAAGATATGCCATTTTAAATTAAACAAAAGGTGTTATGCCAAGAGTTAATGAAATATAATCTTTCTCTTTCAAAATATTTTTTTATTTGACTATTCAAATTTTGTAAGGATATAAACAATTACTTCACTAGCCATGTTTTGTTGATGCACTTTTAAACCTAAATTGTAGAATGGAAATAATTTTTGAAAAAATAAAAATCACAAATTGAAAAATTATTTTGAGATGGAGAGATTATATTGCATACTCCCTCTGTCACCACATATGTTATCAACTTATTTACGTTAATGTAATCCTTATCATTGTGCTTAAGGACATACACTTCAGTTTTAAAATTCTCCAGATGTCCTAATTTAAAATTCAATTTTTTAAAATTTTGTTCCGCTATATATATTTTTTTTGGATATGATCAGTAAATTAAATTAGTGTTGCGAAAATGAAAAATTAATAAAAATAGAGAGAAAAAAATTTAATTAATTGAAAATGATGCTTTCACTATCTAAGAGTATTTTTAGGTAAAGTTGTTTTGTGTTATCCAATAGTTTGTTTTTCCTTTTTATTACATGAGGTGTCTCCCATGAGAACAAGAGGATCCGTCTCATGCATGAGACGGGTCGACCCATGACCCATGGGGCATGACCCGCCACGTGGCAGCCTCCCAGAGGTCCAATTTTTTTTAGTTTTTTTTTGGTTTTTTTTTTTTTTTAGATTTTATATTATTTTTTCGGCTTTTCAGCCGTTCACCAAAAGTAATAGTTACCATAACTTAATGTAATGACTGTATACATATAAAGTAACATTGTTCATAAGATAACGTAACACCTGTTTTACAAAAACAAAAGCTCATTTTACCCATTTTTTCAAATGTAATACTAACTATAATTACATGTAACCCAAACAATATCTAAATGTAATTATCATTTATACTGAAATGTAATAATGCTTTTGCAAAAATATAAAATATTGTGTATTTTGATTTAATTTTTTGAAAGAAAGTAACATTTGAAAAGTAACAACTCATATATGAATGTAATTGTTTGTACAAGTAAATGTAACACTTTAATAAAAGAAATTATAACATATTTCTATAGATATTGTAATACTTTTACATGTAACACTAATCAAGTGTTTTTAGCTCTAAAAATGTAAATGGTTGAATTATTACTTTTTCTATACATATGTGTTACAATTATGTATAAACATTATTACATATAAGTAACGTTCGTTACATTTTAGTTGTAATAAGTATTATTTTTGGCAAACGACGAAAACATAGAAAAAAACACTGTTACTTTTCTGTATATATGTATTACTTTTATGTATACAAACTGTTACTTTATATGAATACAGTCATTACATTAAGTTATAGTAACTATTACTTTTGACAAACGGAAAAAAAAAACAAAAAAAAAAAAAAAAAAAATTAATTTTTTTTTTTTTGGGCCTATGAGAGCCTGCCACGTGGCAGGTTCGACCCCTGGGTCCTGGAGCCGGTTCGTGGGTCGGGCGAACGGGTCAAAAACCGACCCGTCTCATGGATGAGACGGATCATGCATGTGTGCACACAAGTTTTTGTCTTATTACATTGTCCCTCTCAAATTATCTCCATATGTATTCAGGAATCTGCCACGTGTCGTGCTTATATTTGTGGTGTATAGCAAGATTCTATACACTAGTGTGTGTAAGTGTATCAGCTTCCTATTTAACTCTTCTATCTATCGCTATAAAATTGTCTGAAAATTGCGTTCTTCCGATTAAATTGTTCGAAAATTGCGTTTCACTGGAAATGGTCGGGCAACTTTAGACTCCGTACATTATACAAGTCCAATAACACCCAATATAACTGACAGACCTAGACTGATGATTAATCCATACTTGGCACTCCCTGAAAGACCTGTAAATTTGTAAAAGAAGGAATCAGCATGAGTTTGTTTTGTTGTTTTTTGCATTCACATACAAAAAAAAAAAAAAAAAAAAAAATTATAAAAAATATAGTGTTGTTTTGGTAATTAAGTGGAAATAGCATTCTAAGCATAATAATCTCTTGTTTTTTAGTTAATGTTTGAATTTGAGCTTGATCATGTGATGCTTTGTTAGTTAAGTTGAAATAGCATTTGAGCATAATATCACTCTCTTTAAAACAAGATAATACTCCAGGTCCCGCATTTCAGAAAGATAATCTCATTTTAATTTTGACAAACAATCCATTTGAACTCTGACCAAAATTTTTCTGAAAACTTATTATCCTCATTTGCTAAAATACCTTAGAGCTTCAATAACATATTTTGTTAAAATTTTGATTAAACTTCAAAATAAAATGAGACTGTTGAACATTTACGAAAATTTCATTAAAAAAAAAAAGGTTTATTTTGACATTTAGATATAAAGTGCGCAAAAAACTTACTAATGGAAGATGATCGGCAAACAGTCTCATCCGGATGATTTGGTTTAGCCAGACATGTTCCATGCTTAAACTCCTCACAACCCCTACAATTTGGATAATTCCAATAAATTTCAACATCTTGTTTACTATCAACAAAACTATGGAACAATCCCGGAATTGGTATCGTCGAAATAATCTGACAGCTCCCATTATTCGGCACTTGATTCGCGTAAGCGATCGGCAATGCGAAAACATTATAGTCGGGCCCACTTAGACAATCAAATGGCACAATATTAGAAACCCTAATAATATGTATGGATGATGAACAGTTAAAGAATCTGTAATAATCCGGTTGAAAATTGTTGTCGAAGGGCGTTCCGGTAAGAGTGAAACTGTTTATTCTGTTTGGTAAGCAAAACTGTGGATCAATCTTGGCAATTTGTTGGGGGTAGTTAATGCTTTTTATGATTACGTCGCCGGAGGGGAGGTTGAGTGTTGTTTGGTTATTGTTATTGCAAAAAAGACTAAAACCTCGGGATCCGCATTCATCGGGTTGATGGGTTTTTAGTTGAAAAGGGAATCGGATCGAAGGTCCGGTCGGAAGGCATGAAGAAGGGTTGCAAATGGTTTTGGACATTGTGGGTGTGAAGAAGGTGAGGAAGAAGATGGAGAAAGCTAAGGTCTCCATATTGTACTTAGTTAAGTTTGTTCATGTGCATGATATCTTTTTCAATTTGTAAGAGGGACCAAATAACATTTTGGTCCCTCAGCTCTTGTGTTTATTCATTTTGTCCCAAAAGTTTATGATTCTACTTATTCTTATATTTTTACCTTTTCAGGAATGGTTATTTTTTTTTGGTAAGTTTTGATACATTTTCATCGATATTATTGTTTTAATTGTTTTTTTTATGGGTTTATTCAAGTTTTTGTACTCCTTTTGTCCAAAATAGATGTTTATTACTCCATCCGTCTCAAAATAGATGTCGTTTTGAGAGTTAATTTTTGTCTCAAAATACATGTCGTTTTACTATTTTCAAAGCTACTTTGCTGTTGTATACCAACTCTACCCTTATTAATGATAGTGGACTATCTCTTAAACAGTTATTTAATTGCCTAGGTAATTGCATTACTTTAGGGGTATATAAGACTTTTTCATATACATTAATTGTATTCTTAATATGTGTAAAGTGGTTGAAACGACATCTATTTTGAGACGGGAGGAGTATTATTTATTTATTTATTTGTATTAAGTAATGTGAGGACAGAAGGAAGTGGTCAATTGATTTTGCCGATCAAACTAAACTATTACTTCAACAAATGTTTCCAAGAAAGAAACAACTATGTAATGGTCATACTAGTTAGCTCTTTACTAGCCCGGTTGCTCTTATTGAAGAATATGCTTGAGGCATCCCTTTTTTAAACACTCTCTTGTTCCAAAAATTAATTGGTGCAATTTTAAATGATACAAGCAGGACAAATGCATAAAACACAGGGCCGGTCCTAGGGTTATGAGGGCCCAGGGCGAACTCATACAATGGGTCCTAATGCCGTGATGTAGACATATTTTTATTAACATTTACTCCTTCCGTCCCATAACAATGGGCACAGTTTGACTTTTTTGGTCAACTGGGTCAATCTTTGACCATAATTTTATGAATATCTAAATATCTCTATGAAATTCTAAAAATTGTTATTGTTTCACTATTAGAAATACTATCATTAACAATTTTTAGAATTGTCTAGAGATATCTAGATATTCATAAAATTATGGTCAAAAATTGACCTAATTGACTAAAAAAAATCAAACTGTGCCCATTGTAATGAGACGGAGGGAGTATATATTAATTGTTTTCTTTTTAAAAAGGCCCCATATATTATATTTATGATTAAAGTACCTTGCCTTTGATGATTGGTAGACAAAGGGCCCTTGCAAATGACCCTTAATAGTAGATTGAAAAAGTAACAAAGTAGAAACAAAAAATAGGTAGAGCGGAAGTTTCGACCTTGGAACCTGCCCATGAAAAATACATCAGATATCCACTAGAGACACTTCAATTAATTGCTGAGTATCAAACACTATCATTTTTATTTTACTAATAAACTGAATATACAACAATAAAGGACCAGAAAAATGGGCCCTCTAGGTTCCCCCTTGGGCCGGGCCTGAATTAAAACATCATCTTAAAAATGTTTCACAAGCAATGCAAAGGCAACAATAATATTTATTTATTTATTTATTTATAGACCAATTACAGAAATTTTGGGGGAAACTAGCTCCTGCATAAATTATAAAAAATCATGTTCTTATAGGGTTTAGGGTTTAAGGGTAATGCTAATATTAAAAAAATGAACTTTTTATAACTTATCACTCAACCAATTAATATTCGAGAAAATTTTGGGGGAAACTAGTTTCTCCATAAGTCATAAAAAATCCTGTTTTTATAGGGGTTAAGGGTTAGGGTTTAAGGTTTAAGGGTTAAAAACTGGACTTTTTATAACTTATGGAGGAACTAGTTTCCCCCCAAACCAACTCTTAATATTCTACCAGTGCTATAAAAAAATCTCATTTTATAAGCTACTATTATTGTTTATGTTTCATTCGTTCACTTGTTGTACGTTTTTTTGAATTTTCTTGAAGCTATGACAAAAGAGAAAGTTTGATAATATCCTGGAAAAATAAAGAAATGGGGCAATAAATTTATTCATTCCCTAATATACTCCGTCTGTCCCAAAAAGATAGTCTCATTTTGACTTTTTATGGTCAACAAAAATAAACTTTGACCAAACATTGGTTTTAATGATCACAATGAAATCCTAAATATTGTTATTGATAAATCACTTAATGATCTATTAATTACAAATTTTAGAATTTCACTAGAATGATTAGATCGTCACCAATGGTTGTCAAAGTTCATTTTTTTTTTAACATAAAAAGTCAAATAAAACTATCTCTTTGGGACAAAGAGAGTAGTATTTGTTTCTTGTTTTATTTAACAGGCTAAATGTGTTCCATAAAGCAAAAGACAAATAAAGGCCGGAGGAGGGAGGAAGGAAGAAATAGTCATGTAACTTATTGTTATTGTTAGGAAAATTCTACAAAAAGAACTCAAATTACAGAATAAATACTAAATAAATTAATTAATAAACTGGAGAATAGATAAACAGAAAAACTAGACTGATTATTTTGTGCCGAGCCGTATGTTGAACACACTGTCCTTAAGACTTATTCGCCTCCTCACCGAGAGTGCTTGAGGTTGTCGTCGGACGCTAGTCTCCCAGGATAACTCGCACGAACCGGATGCTTCTCTGCACTAAGAGACTCCGGCGAATTGAATTCAGTGCCTGGACAGTATCACCACGAGTATGCAATGTAGGAGGCCAAAGGAGGAATGAACAAAATGCAACAACAGAGGGGCTGTGGAGATTGCTGGAAAATTTATTTGTTTCTGTATTTTCGTGTGTCAATTGCTTGTTTCTTCAACTGGTTTGCAGCTCAATTTACACTAGTCCAAGGACTGTACATAATCCGAAATTAATTAACAAAATGATAAGATTAATCCTTTAATTAATTAATTCTGATGGTCCCAAGCTAATTTGGATCCATGATTTGCACCCCCCCGGGCGCGCGATAGAGAGCCTCTATGCCATACAAGCTTGAACACTACTAAAGTGCCCAAGCCTTTATATTAGCTTCCTTTTACATTTCTTTCCAATGTGGGATAAACTCAATATCCCCATTTCAACCCACCAACTTCAAGCCTTTGTATCTCATTCATCCCAACTCCAAATTGGATAAATAAATACATTATCTCAATGTTCTCATGGAGTAGAACACAAACCCACAAACAAGTTTGTCATTAGACAAATTATTTATCACAGAAATAAATCATATTTCCTTCACATAATACAAAAATACACTATTTTTTCCAACACTTATCTTGGACTGATGTTACCAATGATTTGTAACTTCATTGAGATAGAGATGGTATGGTATTAAGGGCTTGTATATGAGCACTATCAGCGTTAAAGCCTCATTTGCCTCGCATCGCATGAATTTGGAGTAAATAACTGATTAACTATATAGATCGGATAACCTAACATCTTAACAATAACAAGATCTTTTTTAAGGGGGATGAGGACTCAATTCTAATATGGTATCAGAGCTGACCCAAGATGATGATGGAGTTGTTTATCCATATTGGGTTTGAGCCGATAGTCATGCCGCCCGAAATTTAACTTAATTTTAGGGCCTAAAAATTTCGTTTTACTTGCACGTTTTCATAATGGCCCAGTGGTAAAACTGTAGAGCCGCATAACTCCAGTGCTTGCAGATGGGTTCAACTCCTGGGCTGTCATTTTTTTTTCTCTTAGACATTTTCTCTCTCTCTCTCCCTCTCTCCTAATTTAACCTTTCCTTCTAAACTTTAATTAGTTGGCTTTACTCCTATTTTTTTCTTAATTTGAATTTTTCTCTTATTCATCAAAACTATTTAATTAATTGTTTTTTTATTTTATTTTTAAAATATATTTTAATAAATGATTTGCAATCATTAATTAATTTCAACATTATTATAATATATTTTTTATTATTTTTATTTATAACTAAATTGTTGTGAAATATTTTTAAAACCCTTTTAAATTTATCAAACTATTGACTATTTTTTTCCGCAATTATCACAACCCAATTAAATACTAAACTCAATTTTCCAGATAAGAAAGTGAATATTTTCCAAGTGTCTTTGCTAGTCAGCAATTCAATTTAAGGTTCTTGTTAAAAATGGGGCAAATAGCACATTAGTGCCCCAAAGTTTCATATGAGTTACAATTTAGGTCCTAATGTTTCATTTTTGGCAATTTGGTGCTTAATGTTCACCTTTTGTGGTGAAATAAGGTTTTTTTGGATGATAATGGATGGAAGCTAACAGAATTAACGGAAAATCTAACGAGCTTATTTAAAACTTGCATTTCTTACCCATAAAGTTCAATAATTATTTATGTTGACCCTATTTTGTTAAAAACTTTACAACTCCTAAAATTATATACTCCCTCCGTCCCAGCAGAGGTGTCACTTATTTCCCTTTTGGTCCGTCCCAGCACAAATGTCACTACCCAAAATGGAAATGTTTTAATATATTTATATTCAACCAACCCCACAATTTAACCCCACTCATTCTCTCTCTTCATTTTTCACCACTCATTTTATTCAACAAACACTACTATTTACCCCCACCCATTCCCTCTCTTCATTTTCTACCACACACCTACTACCTTTTCTAAATCCCGTGTCCCCAAAATTGGTGACACTTCTGCTGGGACGGCGGGAGTATATATAAATAATAATGTATATTTTAATTAACCAAAATAAACATAGTAAATATCAAAGTAAAATATTGTTTATCATTTAAAATAATAAGTTTTTTTATATAGCATTGAAAATTATAAAATAAAAATTCCTTACACTAAAGTCATTTATAATTCTAATCCTTAAGTAAAGGGCTAAAATTATGTTTTAAAAAAAAAAAGCAAATGGCTAAATTTAGATGTTAGTCCATAGATAATAGCCTTAAAAAACTTCTTTTAACTTGGATTTGCTTGAAAAGGGAAAATAAAAAATCAAATCTCGTCTCCTTCCCCCACCCACCCCCACCCACCCACCCACCCACCCACCACCTTCACATCTCTTCTTCTCCCATGCTTTTTCTTACTCTCACAACGTCAACTTGCTTTTCTAGGTAAGAAATGCAATTTTTAAAGAAGCTCGTTAATTTTTTGTTAATTTCGTTAGCTTCCATCCATGACCATCCAAAAAAGACCAATTTCGCCACAAAAGGTGAACATTAGACACCAAATTGCCAAAATTAGAACATTAGGACCTAAATTGCAACTCGTATGAAACTTTGGGGCACTAATGTGCTATTTGCCCTTAAAAATGCTAAAGCCTAAGAAAAATCGGAAATAAACACCTTCAATAGAAAGAACGGCGGAGATGAAAAGTCGAAGAGTAGTAGAGATTTGAAAATGACATCGCATTTATTACAATATATTGTCTGCGAATTTTTTTAAAGGCCCCAACTAAATAATTCGCTTAGGGACTTAAAATTCACAAGACCTACCCTGAGACTATATTGGTTTAATTAATCCTGAACTAATAATCTTCATTTATTTAACTATTATTTATGTTTAAAAGTGCCTTTGGTTTAACTACCTTTCATCAAGAATAAATATAAACATTCACCGTTGTTGATTGATTGCTGCAGCCTGCAGCAGTACACATAAACGTGCACGCACATACACACCCTCTCTGACAACAACGCTCACACGAGCACATGTATGAATAGTGAAGTTTTCTTAAAATCATAAACGAATCTCAATCGATCGGCACACCGGACACGTAGCATTTACGGTGAGCCACTCATCTATACAGTGGACGTGAAAAAAGTGGCAACAATCGGTATAGCTCTTACTTCTTCTCTCGGTTTGTAATCCGATAAACAAATCGGGCAGGTGGCTTCGTTGACCTCGGGCAGCACTTGTAGCACTCTCTTCGGGTACGATTCTATAATGGATCTGTCCAGGCCCATTACATTAACGGGTCGGGGCGTGAGAGGTATAGAAGAGACGTTGTTAGGAGGGGGTTGTTCTAGTGTTTGAGTTCTGGCCCTTTCGTTTGTCATACATAAAACCACGATTATGAATAACAGGCCTGGTACTCCTAGCCCGAATATTAGCCCATATTTTGCACGCTTTGAAAGACCTGTAAAAAAAAAAAAGGAGTATATATAAAAATAAAATAAATAAAATTGATTTTTAGCCTTTAAAAAGGTGAAAATTTTGAGAAAAAAATTGTTTCACTCGTTTTAGTGTGAAATTTGTTTTCATATCTTAATGTAAAACATAATCTCTTAATTAATGTAAAACAGGTTTTACACATCTCTCAGTGTAAAAAGAAATACTCACTCAGTCTTATTTATATTGGCCAATTTTGACTTTTTTTCAGTCAACACGAGTGAACTTTGACCAAACATTAATGTTATTCTAATCATCTTAGTGAAATTCTAAAAAATTGTTATTGGTAAATAAATAAGTGATTTATCAATATAAATTTTTAAAATTTCATTACCATGACTAAATTGACATTTATATTTGATCAAAATTCATTTGTGTTGACTGAAAAAAATCAAAAGTGTCTAATATAAATGAGACTGAGGGAGTAGCTTTTTCATAAGACTGACTCTTTAAAAAAAACTCAAAAATAATAGTAAATACAAAAAAACTCCAAAATACAAGTTATACTCCCTCCCAAAATAATCCTACCTCTGCTTCGAAAAGGTAGTTCTTCCTTTCTTTCTTTTTTTTTTTGTTAAACTTTGAGTAATAATTTAAGATAATTTTAATTATTTTAATGAAAATTTACAGCTTGCAGTTGATACAATATTATAAATATTAATTTTTAGATTCTTATTTAGACAATTAAAGTAATCTAAAGTATTGCTCAAAATTCATTTAAACCAAAAGAAAAGAGGGCTAAATTTCTGGGGCGAGTAGTCTCATTTCTAGTTTTTGTTTATCAGATAAAGTTAATCTCATTTCTAAATTAAATCTTTAAAATCACTAAATTTCTAAAACTTAGATTATAACATAAGGAGTGGCTCAGTGGTAGAGCCAAACTTCACAATGTGTGAGGTCTCGGGTTCGATCCCTTCTCCTGCCTCCTAAGACATCATTATTATAAGGGGGTAAGTGGGGAACCACTATCTATCCTCTTTAAAAAAGAAAAAAAAAAAAAAAAAACTTTAAAATATTTGAAGTCACATAAAACTATCGATTTGAGACGGATGAATTAATACCTAGTTACTCATTCAAATTTCAATCTGATTTTCAGCATCCATACTTATGTGTGATTCCAATAAATTTTCATTATGAAAAAAAAATGGTTTTTTCTTACTTAAGTTGACCGCCGGCAGAGCTACATGTACTCAGAATCAGGCCGCTGTCCCGTTTAGCTTTTGGAAAATGTCAAAGGTCTCTCTTATAATTTTTGAAACTGTGATATTTCACCACTTTTTTTTCGAGAGGAGATCTCCTATGCCCCTCCCTGTGCCCTTTTAATCTGGACTGTTTACAATATCAACATAAACGGTCTAAGATTGGAGGGGCACATGGAGAGCACAAGAGATCTGGACTCCTTTTTTCCCCTTCTACATATTAATAGGAAAAAAAAAAATTGCACCGTACTCCTCCCGTTTTATTTTAAACTTCAAATAATGGTTGGTGCAAAAAAATTTGAAGTTTAATATGGGATGAAGGAAGTATAGTTTTTTCAGCCTCCATTCACCCCTTCATGTGTATCAATTTATACACCACACTTGGAAAACAAATATTGCCCATGTTTATCAAATCATATAAACCATATCTTTGAGGCTAAATATAATCACGAAAAATTAAATGAGATTGTGTTTATTGATGTATGGGTATATAATTGAAGAGTGTGTTTTGGAGGAAACTAGTTCCTTGATAAGTTATAAAAAGTCTTGTTTTTAACCCTTAAACCCCAACCCTAAACCCTAAACCTTATACCCTACAAAAAAAAAAAAAAAAAAAAAAAACAAGAGTTTTTATAACTTATGGAGAAACTAGTTTCTCCAAAATTTTGTCATAATTCAGAATAACGAATTTAAATGAAAATCGTACCTTCGGACGATTTAGAATTATATCCACCAAAGCAAACAACATCATTAGGATGCTTAGATTTAGTCCCACAAGTTCCACCTTCTATCTCACACGACCTGCACTCAGGCATAGACCATTGCAGCTCAAGCTTAGTAACACTCTCAGCATCACCGGACCAGCTCGCCGGAATCGACAACGTCGAAATAATCCGGCAAGCCACCGGAACTCGGCCTATATAATCCGTCGGCAAAACAGAAACAGTATAATTAGATCCACTCAGACAGTACAGCGTGGCCCAACTGTACGCCGGCGGCTGTGTACCATTTGATGATGATGAACAATTGAGGAAAGCATAGTTACGGAAAGAAGCCAATGACGAAAAAGGTGTGCCAACAAGACTTAAGTTGTGAAGTATATTGTTTGGATCGCAGAATTGTGGGTCAACTAATAAAGTTTGACTATAATACTCAATTTGTTTTACGATGACTTCTCCGGTTGGGAGGTTGAGGGCTGTTTGGCTGTAGTTATTGCAAAATAAGTCGAAACCGGGGTAACCGCAACTGGCCGATAGCCGGTCGGTTAGCCGGAAAGGGAATCGGACCTGAGGTTCCAGGCTAAGGCCGCATGTGGAAGGGGTGCATATGTTGTCTGAGGTTGTGTGTGTGATGAAGAAGAAGAAGAAGGGGTAAAAGGAAAGAAACAATGTTTTCATATTTTACTTTTACAACAAAAGATCGTTGTTTAGGTTTTGGTCATTTTGGAGATTTTAATGTGATGAAATATTAGTTTTGTTTCTATGCTTTTAGCCTTATGTTACTTTTGTCCTTTGTTTTATTTGTCTTTCAAGTTTGTATTTACCTTTCAAAAAAAAAAAAAAAAAAGTTTGTATTTATCTTCAAGTCTTTCATGCTAATGACAAATTCTCATATACAACGGATGCACGGCGTGTCAAACCAGTCCACCTGCCTTTCCTCCACTCCCAGAGTGATACGTGGCGCATTGTGAGCCACACGCTGGTTCACCAACCGCGCGCTACCACGTGTCCTCTTTTTTTTTAAAACCCCCCCCAATAACTTTAAAATGTTATATCTTGATATTTATAACTCAGAATTTTTTTTTGAAAATACCGTTGTGTTCGTCTCGACGAGACGAATAAAACTACATGGGTCATGATATGGTTTTATTTTTTAAAAAAATATTTTTTTTTACACACAAAATGTTTGGGCTGCTCATCAGCTAAGATGTAACACTATTCTGATAAAAGTAACAATTTCATCTTCAAAAAGTAACACTTTCTACTGTTAAATGTAACAGCAGTTTTACAAAAAAAAAAAAAATTGGGTTTGCATTTCAATTGTTACTTTCTCAATTTCAATTGTTACATTTAAGATATAATGTTACATTTATGAATATAAACTATTACAATTGAGATAGAAAATATTACATTCATTTTTTATAAAATGTAACATTAGTTTAGTTTGTTAATCTTATGTTAATTTTGAAAAAAAAAGTGTTACATTTGAAAAACAGAGTGTTACATTCCTTTATAAAAAGTGTGACATTGGTTTAGTTGTCAATCTTTATGTTATTTTTAATCTATAGTAGCAAAATTGTGGTACGTACATTTTGAAAAATAAAATTGTTACATTTGAAAAAAAAAGTGTTACATTTGAAAAAGAAAAAAAAAGAGTGTTACATTCCTTTATAAAAAGTGTGACATTAGTTTAGTTGTCAATCTTTATGTTATCTTTAATCTATTGCAGCAAAATTGTGGTACATTTTGAAAAAAAAGTGTTACATTTCGTTATAATAAGTGTTACTTTTGTTGGGAGGAAAAAAAGTTAGGGGTGGCAAAAAAAAAAAAAAAAACTCGGCAAAAAAAAAAAAATAGGGTCGGCGCCTGGCGCCGTCGCACGCTTTCCGGCGGTTGCACAGGAGACACGCCCTTCATGCTCTCCCTCCGTCCCAAAATGATCTTCTCATTTGCCATTTCTCGTTGTCCCAAAAAATTCTTCACATTTCCACAAATTAAGCTTAAAAGAGCCTAAACAAAGCATGACTAGTGAAGCAAGTCTTCATATTCTTAAAAAGTTTGAATAGTCAAACGCGAAAATCATTTTGGGACGGAGGGAGTATATTGAATTTTTCTTAATCTAATCAAATTGCCCTTAATAATGCCATTAGGCATCTCTGTTCGATTTTCCATGTTTTCGCATTAAGAAAAGGTTAAATTTTAATTTGATGAGGCTTGTCCTAATTTTAATGTTTAACCTTCCATAATTATAAATGATAGTGAAAAAATGGTTGACACTAAAAGATGACCAAGACACTAAAAGATGACCAAGTCTTGAGGAGTGAGCAGTGAAATTAACCAAAAAAAAAATGAACTTGGTAAATTTACATAACTATTATGAGGCTAATCTATTAATCTATCTATCATATAATAAATGTCAAACTTTAATTTCTTCTTTTAATTAAATTGACCGAGCTTGACAAAAAATAATAATAATCTAAATTTTATATAAAAAAAAATTATGATTTTTATATTTGACAATTATATTCAAAATTTTAAAAATTATTTTTTGTCAACATTCAATTTAGTTGACAAAAAAAATAGAAAAAACATTGATCATTACTACGAAACATGGAGAAGGAGTACATTACTTTTTTTCCTTTTGTGCATAGTCGTACTTTTAAATCTAAAGCAACATAAAAAAGGCCAATCCACGAAGGAATTTACGTTGAATAATATTAGGGGTACAAAAAACTCACAAAAATTTGCTCATAAAATCCTATCTGTAATAGTGTTATTGGCGTTTTTAATTAGAGTGGGGCGGGTCCATTATCGATGAACCACTAAAATATCGTCACCTCATTTTGTGAGTAAGATTTTGTGACCTTATTTTGTGCCATTATCCTTGCTCATTTACATTAGCGCAGCAACAACCCTATTTTGAACATCAAACAATAACAGGCCTATAACCTAACTAAGTAGAGGTGGTCTCCCATGAGAACAAGGGGATCCGTCTCATGTATGAGACGAGTCGACCCATGACCCATGGGGCATGACCCGCCACGTGGCAGCCTCCCATAGGCCAGATTTTTTATTTTTTTTTTTTTTTTGTTTTTTTTATTATTTTTTCGGTTTTTCAGACGTTCACCAAAAGTAATAGTTACCACAACTTAATGTAATGGCTGTATACATATAAAGTAACATTGTTCATAACTAAACGTAACACCTGTTTTACAAAAACAAAAGCTCGTTTTACCCATTTTTTTCAAATGTAAAACTAACTATAATTACATGTAACCCAAACAATATCTAAATGTAATTATCATTTATAGTGAAATGTAATAGTGCTTTTGCAAAAATATAAAATATTGTGTAATTTGATTTAATTTTTTGAAAGAAAGTAACATTTGAAAAGTAACACCTCATATATATGAATGTAATTGTTTGTACAAGTAAATGTAACACATTAATAAAAGAAATTATAACATATTTCTATAGATAATGTAATACTTTTACATGTAACACTAATCAAGTGTTTTTAGCTCTAAAAATGTAAACGGTTGAATTATTACTTTTTCTATACATATGTGTTACAATTATGTATAAACATTATTACATATAAGTAACACGTTCGTTACATTTTAGTTGTAATAAGTATTACTTTTGGCAAACGAAGAAAACATACAAAAAAACACTGTTAATTTTCTATATATACTTGTATTACTTTTAGGTATACAAACTATTACTTTATATGTATACAGTCATTACATTAAGTTATAGTAACTATTACTTTTGACAAACCGAAAAAAACCCCAAAAAAAATATAAAAAAAAAAAAAAATTGGCCTATGAGAGGCTGCCACGTGGCAGGGTCGCCCCCTGGGTCATGGGGCTGGTTTCAATGGGCCGGGTCATGGGTCAAAAATGACCCGTCTCATCCATGAGACGGGTCATAGTGTTCTCACATAAGTCTTTGTCAACTAAGTAACTGTTACTCCCTCTGGTCCAAAATAACTGTCGCATTTGGTCAATCAGATATAACTTTGACCAATAATTTAAATAAAAAATAATGATGCTAATAATAATCTAAAATTTGTCATTGCATTTTAATTAATAATACTTTTAATAACAATTTTTAGATTTTTATTAAGATAATTATTATGATTTAAATTTATAGGTCAAACTTACATCTGTTTGACCAAAAGTGACAGTTATTTTGGACCGGATAGAGTATTATAAGTATATTTGTGAAAAGACGAGTGGGGTGTGATCCTACCAACACTAATGCACCGGATCACATCAGAATTCCGTGCATCATTCAATACAGTACATTCCAAGGGAGGGAAACTGAGCGGACTACCTTGCGAACCGTGGAGCTGACCAAAATCTCCCCTTCCGCATATGGAAGCTCCAAATGAAGAATTGAAGCTGTTAATGGTGGCTGATCACATGAGGGTCACCACCCCTAAGATCTAGTTTGTTATTGTTCTTTTCCTTATGTACCAAAAAAAAAATAAAAAAAGATAAAATAAGAGACGAATGGAAAGAAAAGAGGCTGTTAGGAGATTGAGAGATATACTCAATCTCCAAAGCAAATAAAGAATATTTAGTTACCTAGTCAACTTTGAATAGTTACTTATTTAGGAGTATTTCTCATTAAGAAATAGGTGTGTATTAGAATTAGGGGATCTCTTAGAATCCTTATGGAATTAGGACTCATATGTTTTGGGTATAAATATGAGTCCCCTAACATTGTAAACTTTGAGACGGAATAACACAAAATATTATCTTACTCCTCTCTATATTTTATCATGGTATCAGAGCCTCCGATTTAGGGGGCCTGATTATTTGAGAAAATATTATCACGATCATCACCAATGATCAATTCCGGCTAACCAGTTGATCAAACGACCGGCGAAACAACTGGCCAAGCAAATGGCCAGATGATGTAGCTCGAGGAAGAAAGAAGAAGCCGCCCAGATCCATAGATCCGCTCGGACCCAAGGAGCAGCCCGACCGGACCAAGTTTGGCACGACCGTGCAAGGTTCAAGACTCGGCAGTGCAGAAATTGGGCGAAAGAAGGATGGGGTCGGCTGATTTGGCACGACCGTGCCAGATTTAGGGCACGTCCGTGCTCGGCAATCCGCCCAGAAATTTAATTGCTTTCGGTATTCCTTTTTGGTTTATTATTTAGGTATTTTTGGTAAACTATTATGAGTCCTTTTTAGAATAGGGTTTTATTATTTCCTAACCTTTAAATACTCTTTTCTTTCATTGTATTGAACACGTTTTTGTCTTTGATATTTTATAAAGTTTACTTTGTGCATCTTTGTGGGTTTTAACCGTTGAAACCTTAATTGGTTTTGTTGAAGGTGGATTCCTTCGGAAGGTGGATTCATTCGTTTCTTCAAGAGCTTCATCATTACTGTTGTTGTTCTTGCCAAACCCTAATTCGTGGATTCGAATTGGGTCAATTAATTCGTTTATTCGATTAATTGCTATCCGGTTACTATTTTATTTTATTCCGCTGCTGTTGGGGTGTCAACCCAAGTCCCACATTGGCAATTGAAAGAAGAATTGCCTAATATATAAAGGTGTACACCCACTTCATTAGTATGAGGCCTTTTGGGAGATGACCCAAAAATAAATCCGTGCGGGCTGGGCTCAAAGCAGACAATATCATACTAATGTGGAGTGGTGGGGGTGGTCGCGGTCCTAACAATTGGTATCAGAGACCAGGTTGGTTGATGGGCCCGACGCGAAGTGGACCGCGTGCGAGGTGTGTGAGATTCTCCTATGTGTGATCTCGCGAAAAAACCCTTGTGTCGAAAGTCATCCCGATAAAGGTAATCGGGCGGCGTGTCCCGCAGATGGTGTTAGCGGCGGTACAAGTTTCGTTGGAGGTGCTTGAGTTGAGGGGAGGTTTGTTGGGGTGTCAACCCAAGTCCCACATTGGCAATTGAAAGAAGAATTTCCTAATATATAAAGGTATCCACCCACTTCATTAGTATGAGGTCTTTTGGGAGATGACCCAAAAACAAATCCGTGCGGGCTGGGCTCAAAGCGGACAATATCATACTAATGTGGAGTGGTGGGGGTGGTCGCGGTCCTAACAGCTGCAACCCTGTACATCAGTGTACATCACCAGACATACCTCTTCTCAACAAACTCCTCCATGAAAACCTTTGAATGCTTGATCTCTGGTGAATCACCAGCGGTTAAGATCAGGATTTGTCTCTAAACCGAAGCATGCATCAAAGACCGATTACAAAGGTTGGCTTCTTTTATAAAAAAAAAAAAGAAAGAAAAAGAAATAGTGTTTTTTTGCTCTTTAGCAAGATTTATCTCTCCTCAAATATTCCGGCCACACCAAAGTGATGGTCCGGCCACTACATCAACCATATTAACATCACTTCCATCTTTTGATTGAGTGTCGTTCACTATAAAAACGATGATTAAGTGGTAGTCCACTCTAAAAACGTGATTTAGTGGTAGCCCAATCTAAAAACGTGATTAGTGGTAGCCCACTCTAAAAACGTGATTAAGTGTCGTTCACTCTAAAAACGAATATTGAAGAAAAAGAAGAGCAACATGTCGGCGTTGCGAGAAAAGCAACATGTCGGCGTTGCGAGAAAACAACATATCGGCGTTGCAAGTAGAGCAACATGTCAAAGAAGGAAAGAAATTGGCTTTGCCAAAGTGCAACTTGTCAGAAGAAGATGAAGATCTGGTTGTCAACATGCAGCTAGAGTGGTCAGAATGGTCCAAATTAAACAAACGCAGCAACTAGCAAGAGAAAGATGTGCGGCCAGATGTGCTGTCTGATGTCCTCACAACCATCTCAACAACTACCGGAACATTAACTGCATGTGTTTTTGAAGATTTTTTTTTTTTTATCTTTCTGAATTTTAGTTACTTTTTGCAAGTTGAAACATCTGAAGGGGGGGGGGGTGTTAGGTAGGAAATAGATATGTATTAGAATTAGGGGATCTCTTAGAATCCTTATGGAATTAGGACTCATATGTTTTGGGTATAAATATGAGTCCCCTAACATTGTAAACTTTGAGACGGAATAACACAAAATATTATCTTACTCCTCTCCATATTTTATCAGAGGCCGTGCCTCCAAAAATATGGCCTTCTGTTCCATTTCCACTATTTCATCCAAAATATTACTCTTTCTATCTCATCTCGAAATGAATGACTTTTTCTGATTCATCTAAAAATGAATGACTTTTTCTGATTGAAAAGAGACTTTGAAATGATTAACTATTTTTAAGAGTAAAAAATTATAAATATCTTTGTATATGCTTTTATACCGGTGAAAGGAATAAACCGAGTACTACTTTTCGGGCCGGATCGTGATTGGACCAAGCCCAACTGAAGTGTCCAAAAGCCCAAAAATATTCGGACCAAGACTACTCTACATCAACACCTCGACATCTTCACATCACATGGTTACCGCCAGAAGACGAGGACCAGCTTATAACTCGGCTTGTGACCAAGTCGAGGTCTTACTCTCACTAAGTTTCGGGCTCAGATAAATAAGCCTACACTCCTCGGTTTAACTCAAACCAAAGATGAGGACTTACGACGAAACTTAGCCACGTTATTAACTTAGTCAAGGTTCCAGGACTTTACCTAGTCCTACACGGAATCTGACAAGAACTCAAGATACCCCAAGCACGGAGATACTCTTTACTAATAGAGATCCTCTACAACAAGGAAACTACTAGAATACAATCCTCATCAAGATTCTACTTTCCTAAAGAAGTGACCAATACCAAAACGGACTCACTGACTTCCTTATCACGTAAGGACTCATCTACCGGCACCTATATAAACAGGCCTCCACACGCCTATTCTGGTATCGAATTCTCTTGGCTGTACTCTTGTCAATTGATTTCTCTATTATACTCTTTCATAACCAGATTCTTATTCTCACGCTAGAGGGCCTTCACCGGAGACTCCCCGGCTAGTTTACGTTTGTTTCGTGTGTTTCAGGCTATTCAAGGAAGTTCGCTGGGATTATCCGAACCGCTGGATCAGGACTGATCCGATACAATTTTGGCATCATCGACTGGTTTTTAAAATGATAATTTTGCAAGTATAAAATAAATTTTAAAACAAGGTAAAAAATATTTAGAGACATTATTTTGAGATCGAAAAGATCATTTATTATGAGATGGAAAAAGGTCAGCCATTTGAAAGAGGTAGTATTCATTATCCATCTTATGATATTCTAATATCAAACAAAAATTCCTTTCGAAAAAAAAAAATCAAATAGAAATTAACAAATTGCCTCTCTTTATCGTAATTGTAGAAAAAATCATATACAAATGTAAAAGATACACATTATTTTTTTTTTTTGAGAGAGAGCAAAAGATACACAGTTATTTACTTACCACTGTGCTTTCCTGTGTATTCCGGCAAACCGGACAAGTTGCGTTCAATCTAAGCCACTCATCTATACATTCTGCATGAAAATAGTGATGGCACTCCGGTATAGTTCTCAATTCATCTTTGGGCTGATAGTCCAATATACATATCGGGCAAATTTTATCATTGGGCTTGGGCAGTCTTCCACTATCTCCGACAACTGTTATTGGGTAAGATTCTATTGTGGGCCCATCAAGGCCCATTATTGAAGTGGGCCTTGGGTTGATTGAGATAGAAGAAAGGTCAATGCCTGGCTGCTGCGGACTGTGCGTTTGGGCCGAGACCTTTTTATTTATGAAATATGTGACCACAATAATGCACAGTAGCAGAGCTGCTGCTCCTAATCCGAAGATTAATCCATACAATGCCCTTGGAAAACCTATATTTGTACACAAAAACTAGTGTGAAACGGTTTGACACGTGAGACGGATCTCGTTGAGACATTAACTGGTTTGCATCGTGAGGCGGGGTAAACCCATTTGTTCTCTCATAAAGACTCGGCTCATGTGTGAGACCGTCTTACACAAGATTTCCTCATATATTTGTAACAGCTATTCATCTATTCATCAATTGACAAAACAGTAGAACTCTAGTTTTATAAGAAAAATACACTAGTTCCAATGTTATTAATACCAAAAAAAAAAACATACTGTTATAATATTGTTATCTGTTAACTTGCTCAGTATCTCAACATGAATACATACCCTTCCGTCCCCATAATAAAATGTTCAATTTTATTAAAATTTGGTTTTGATCGAAGACAAATTTGACACTTTTTTATATACTTTATTTTAAGATAGAGGTAATACTATTTTACTCCCTTCAGAAACGTAAGAAGGGTTTTCTAGTCTTTGAATGTTGTCCTTTCTCAAAAATTCATAAAGAAAGATAGTTTCACTTTGACTTTTATAATCAACTCAATGAATCTTTGACCATAGTTTAATTAAAATCAAGCTTTACAATTTTTAAAATTGATATTGATTCATCATTAGATATATTATCAATAATAATTTTTAAAATTGTGTGAAAATATATTAAAATTTGATTGAGTTGATCATAGTTAAAGTTGAGACTATATTTTGAAAACGGGAGTATTCTTTTATTATTATTATTTATTTTTAAGGAAGGAGTATTCTTTTTCAATTGCTCTATTTGTTGCGTTATCTTCAAAAAAAAAAATCTCGTTTTTTCTTTTTCAATTTGTCTTTCCTTCATTTAAAGTGTCATATTCCAAGTTCATTTAGAATATTTTTATTATAATATTTGAGAAAAACTATTCAATTTTTTTTATTGAAATTAATTTTTTGAAAATTGATTTTTGATTAAAAATTAATTTGAATAATATTTTTTTTAAAAAAATATTTTTTATATTTAATAGTATGATGTAATTTGAATCATAATATAAATAAATATAAATGATTAATGGAAAAATGAAGTTATAAGAAATATTTTGAGAATATTCTTATTTGATGCAAAAGTTGAAATTTGTTGGAGATGGTAGAAGATATTTGGTGCTGAAATTGCACAATTTTAAAACTTTGTTAATATGAATCATAATACAAATAATAATATATGAATAATGGAAAAAAACAATTAAATTAAATAATAAGAAATATTTTGAGAAAATTTCTATTTGATGCAAGATTTGAAGCAGGCTGTTAGAGATGGTAGAAAATACTTGGTGCTGAAATTGCACTATCTTAGAGTTTTGGTGCAATTTCTGCACCAAATAGTTGGAAATACCCAATCATAATCTATTTTCTCCTTAATAAGCATTTATTTATACATAGCTTATTAAAAGACTTCTATAAAAATATTATCCCGCCTCATAATAATGTTAACCCTGTGTAAGTTCATACAAAATAATGGATACAAAATGAAGTGACGATATTTTATTGATCGCATTGATTGTGGATCCGCCACACTCTAATTAAAAAACACCAATAAAATCTTGACACGTCATTTTGTTGTGAACCAAGTTTTGTGAGATTTTTTTGTGACTTTATATTTACCCTAATTTAATATGAGTATATATATTGTTATTTTTTAATTTTAAATTAAATGTTTAAATTTGTTGACAGTAAACATAAATAAATAAAAAGTTGAATCTTCGGTCCGACCGAACATAAATATGAAAAGGAAGCTTATATACTGAACTTACCCTGTGTAAGTTCATACTCCGGCGGGAACCACCTCAGCTCAAGCTCCCATCTACTAAGCTCTTCATACCCCATCACCGGAATCTCAATCGTCGAAATATTCCGGCATCTAGCCGGCATCCTAACTTCAGTTGCATAATAAGTCGGCAACGCAAAAACGGTGTGGTTGGGCCCACTTAGACAATTAAACGTCACCGGCCTCAGAGCAGCAGATCGCCGCTCAACAAACGCCGACGAGCAGTTAAAAAAAGTGACACTAGTAGAAAAGTAATTAAAAAAAGGCGTTCCGTTCACAGTAAATTCGTTTATTCTGTTGGGTAAACAAAATTGCGGGTCGATGATTATGGATTCTTCCGGGTAAGAGATCCGTTTCACGATGACTTCGCCGGAGAGGAGATTGAGAATTGTTTGATTTTTGTTGTTACAGAGGAGGTTGAAACCCGGGTACCCGCAACGGTCGGGTTGTCGGGCGAATAGTTTGAAAGGGAATTGGACCGGAGGTGATCCGGTTGGGAGGCATGATGAAGGGGCGCAGGTGTTTGAAGTTGTGTGTGTGATGAAGAAGAAAAGGGAGAAGAGGGATATGGCTAACGTATTGCCCATTTTTTTTTTTTTTTTTTTTTTTTTTTCACATTTATAAAGTAGATAGGCAAATTATTAAGTATGCTCACAAGAATGCCATATGCTAGGAATATGTATCATAACTTTATCGGCAGTGAGTCAATATTCTTAAATACTCCTTCCGTTTCATGTGAATTGAGACCAAAATTTTTGGAACACAAACCAAGGAAAAGTAAGAGAGAGAAATAGGGGGAGGAGGTGTTTGTGAGTGTGAAAAAATAAATAGAAGAGAGAATGAGTGGGAGGAATAGTAAGTTGATTGGTTTATGTGAGTGTAAAAGTAAAGTAGGAGAGAGAATGAGTGGGAGAAATAGTAAATATTTTTTGCCATTTTGGGCAGTCTCAATTGATGTAGAACAGACGAAAAAAAAAATAAGTCTCAATTCACGTGAAATGAAACGGAGGGAGTATATAAAACGGAGGGAGTATATAAGTTACTCTTTCTGGTAAAAAAAAAAAAAACTTTGTTGACTTAAAATTCTTCTGTCCTTATGTTTCATGTTGAACTGGTCTTGTTTCACATAGTGTCAATTTGACAAAGACCAGCTTAAATTTAATTTTTTTTGGTTGAAAGGAAATATAAAGACCAGCTTATTTGAGATTGCGCCTTGACTCGGCAATTCAAATCACGGAGTAAACAAAACTCTTAACCACAGCAAACGAGTCAACCACTTCAAGCCAAAACACTGCAGCTCGAATGCAATCACGGCAAAACCCTCAAAATAGAAATTTGAGTCTTTGATTCGCAGAAATGTAAAGACTCTTAAAGAATACCTCAAATGATTCTAATTACTGACGGATCATGGAGAAAGAACGTCAGATGGGCAAGCTTTGGATGGAACTTTGGGATCCTCGCAACGGCAGAATAATCTCCGAAAAATCTCTTGCAAGTCAAATTCTAGCATTCAAACGGAATGCCTAGCAATCTGCAAAGGTCTAGATTGGGTAGTGAACAACAACTACTTTAATCTCCATGTCCTAACGGACTCTACTCTAGCTTGTGACTTTATCAAGACACAAGATAACAAGGACTTCGCTCTAGAATCTATCTTATCAGACATATTTTTATTTAAAGCTTTGTTTAGTTTTTTCCATATTTGTAAGGTAGATAAGAATGTAATCGAATTTGCGCACAACAACGCAAATTATGCTCGGAACATGTATCACTCTTTTATAGGCCCCTGCGTTCTTAATGAATTAATTAGTTATCGTTATAAAAAAAAAAAAAAAAGAGATTGCGCCATTTTGACATGTATGAATAAAAAATGTCAATCTAGTTTTGTTAAATGAAGACCAACTCAAATGAGATAGCTGGACTTATGTAGTCTTAAGTGGATAATTGGGGAATCTAGTTTGGATCTATAATCCGTATATAGTAGATACTCTACGAAGGACTAAAAAAGAAATGCGGACTTATACTTTGGGACGGAAAGAGTTTTTTTTATAAAAAATATAAATTAATTTAGTGAATAATATATATTAGTGAAAATTTTAAATGTCATCCTTTAAATTTAAGTTCATTTTACCCCCATCAAGAGTAATATAATATTATTTCAGTTAAGTCCACATGTGCACGATAAATGTTTTTATAACTGAAAAATCTAACATTTTCGTCAAAGGCCCTTAATTGCTTAGATTTCGTCCATGTTAGACCCTTAATTGCAAATTTTAGAACACTAATTCATTTCAATAGAAGACCCCAAATTTCGTGTGTTTTTTTTTTTTTTTGTCATTTGCCCTTTTTTGAATTAACCAAAACTAAAACTAAAATTATTATTAAGGAATCAATGGGCCTCTAAAAAATAAGTTGCCACAAACACTGGGTTCTTAATGCTATTGAGCCTCATATCTTGAGGGAGATTACTCAAGCTATTCAGAGAGTAGATGAGTACATAAAAATTGAAATTATCTTAGCCGCACACCCAAACCGCTCGCCTATGTGGCCTTGATCGGAGCCGTTGGGTGGAGGGGTGTAGCTAACTTGGGTGGAGCGGTTCCGGGTCCACGCATCATCGATATATGTGTGACTCTAACATATGCGAGAGGTGTAATATAGTTGTTGAATCCACTGATCATATTCTTAGAGGTTGTCCTAAAGCCTATAGTGTCTGGAACTTAATTCGAAATGACAATTCTTGGCAAATTGATCATTTTATACCTTTACCGAACTGGATTAAATCCAATATGAAGGACAAATCCGAGTTTGGTGGTAATTCTTGGTATATCATGTCAAGTACAATATTGTGGTTCATATGAAAAAACATGAACAAGGAGGTGATACAACAAATACGTAGCAATGGCTACATACTTAATGCAGCATCATGCATTTTGTAAGGGAAGTCCAAAGCTCTTTCTTTTTAAAATAGCCATTCCACAACCAAAGAACCAAGGCTAATTTCATGGCTTCCCCCCTTGCAGATGTTACTAAACTCAATACGGATAGTAGCATCAAAGATGGTGGCAGAAAATGTGGATTTGGTGGAGTATTTCGCACCAAAAATGGAGACTGACTGGGAAATTACTGTGGAAGATTGAACACATGCATTATCCGTGAAGACGAACTCCAAACAATATTAGTTGGACTTGAAATCCTCGTGAGTATGGGCAAAGGAAATGTCATGATTGAAACCAACTCCCTCGCGGCAGTCAAGCTAGTTCAAAACCCCACAAGCCAGAACCACCCTCATGCTGCTCTTATGAATGGCATTCGTGTATCACTCCGAGCTGCCAACTGTCTCATTCAACACACACTTTGTGAAGGAAATTTCCGTACCAATTATCTTGCCAAATCGAGAGCTGATTAAGACCAACCGTTCGTGCAAATGGTGTCTCGAAATAAAAGAACTCAAAGTTGCTTGTGTGGACTATATGAGGGTCGCCACACCAAGAATTTGTTGTTTTTTCCTTTTAACCAAAAGAAATTTATAAAAAAAATAAAAAAAATCCAATAGGATTAGTGGATCACTGACCTCAATGTGGCGGGAAAATCCTAACACAGTCCCATTAGTAATTCTCTTTCACACGTACACGGTACAAACTCATTTCTCATATAAAAAGCCCTAACTCATCTACTCCTGTTTCTCCCTCCTCCATTTGCCAGATTTCAAATTCCTATCCCAATCGATTGCGTGCCCTAGATTCTTACACAAACTCAAAATTATAGTATTCCTTTCTTCGATCTTAGGGTTTACCTTTTTCTAGGCTCTACGCAAACGGAGTTTCCCTTTCGATTAAGCTTAGGGTTTGGAAATTGGAAAGCTTCGATTTAGGCGAAAATGGCTGACGCTTTTGAGGAGGATCAGGAGCAGACATATACTCTAGACGATTACCTGGAGGTTCTTGAAGAGCAGGAGCTGGTAAGTCCAATGACTTCGATTAAATACTTGAGAAAGTAAATTATGTTTCCCAACTCTAGTACGCATTTCGATTTTTTCATACAGCTAGACTAATTTGAAGGTGATTATCTGGTACAAGTTTGATTGCATTTATTTTTTCAAAATTTAAAACATGAGAGTAACAACTGGGATTTGTTGTTCAGTTTATGATTGTTACACTTACAGTATTATTGCTATAATTAAGTGATATGTGTCAAATTTCGATCCAAATTTTGTTTACTTGCCTCTATAAAGTCAAATTAGTCAGTTTAAGTCTACATTCTGCGCCGAATCTGTCATGCAAAAAATATTACAGGGCCTAAGATTGATTTTATGTTGTTGCTTTTTCTTGAGGCATGTTTATTTGGTACTGTATCTTTACATTAGAGAGGAATTTTAGATGGTCCAGCCTGGATATATCTCGCTCAAGAGGTTAGGCAAGAAGATCACGCCAGGAACTGGCGAGCATAGGGTTAAGCAACTGGCTGTATCAGTATTTAGTAATTTTTCCTCAATGGTTTACCCTGATAGCTAATAAACTGATTCACATTATCTCAGGGAAATCTTAGGGCCATGTTTTGGTTAACCGGAGTGCATATGTTGAAAGTCCCTTTGCAAAATGTTACTTGTTTATTGTTTTTTTCTTCCAAGTGGGGTTTATTTCCTTGTTTTCTTTAGGAGTTTGTCTATAGTGGAGGCTTGTTAGAAATATGAAAGATGATAAATGGTACTTGCTATGCGCTATTGTAGGTATATAGTTCTTGGTTGAACTCAATCTGATTGAAGTAAACATATCGGATGAAGTTTTAGTGGAAATGAGGATACACATTTAGTTGTGGCGAATTTTGTTAGCTAGAGATTTATGAAAAGGATAATTCTATTCAATGCTCGATTGTAGGAAAGAAAAATGGATGAGTAAGAGAGAAGCTTCAGCAAAGTGTAGAAATACTTTTGGAATAATAATGATTTTACTTTTGCCAGTTAAGTTGACAAGTTTCACAAACTAAATTTTAAAATGTATTTATTGCAAAACTACAACATTTACAAAAGAACTGAAATATTTCTCAGGACCATCAAAGTAGCCTAAATTGAAAAGGAAGAATCAGGCAAGATGGTTCATGATGCAGCTTAGATGAAAAGAGAGAAGTAAATGAAGATTTATTAATGGGTGGTCATTCAAGATAAAGGAACCAAACTAACACGAACGGGAATAACTGTCATTGATGTTTTTGCTTTTAATAGAAGATGTTGCTGATGACTCGGTTGGAAGACTGAACATTACTATTTACATTATTACTTAAACTGAATTTTTAAAGTGAGAGTTCCAAAACAGCGCACACTTCCTTTTTGCCAATTAATTTAGTGCGTTGATACATTTTTATGGCTCATTATCTTATGATCAACAAACTTGTAGAAGTATTTAATTACTTTTTTCAAGAAGCATATAATTCTAAGCAATTTTTAACTCTATATGAAGCTAGTGCTAGCATTCCATGTTTTAGAACCTATTGAATACTGCTTTCACTGTACGCACTCTGCTCACTGATATAATCACATATAGATTGAATAGGTTAGGATGAGACTTGGCTGAGTTGAGTTTTATGTTTGTGGGAGACCTCTCCTCTGTCATTCTTGCCACATTTCTCATTAGTTTTTTCTTGCTTTCATTATCACCAACTCCGTTGCATGATAGGAACGTATACTAATTCTCTAATTTACCATGGATGCAAAGGTCAAGCAAATTCACATTCCTATGCAAATGGAAGTTAGTTCGAAGGAAGTTCATTCAAAATATTTCTTTACGTACAGATTCTAACTAGTGCATTTGATTTCGCTGTTTCCTTGATCCTGACCAAAGCTTCTTTTAATGCAAAGTGGCATCATTATTTTCTAATTTAGAACTAGAGAAGTAAATGCTTATGAATAGATGGGTGCTGGCAATTTTAGTACTTGTTATCATGGGTTATCTCTTTATTAATAGATGGGTGCTGGTAATTTTAGTACTTGTTATCATGGGTTATCTCTATTATTTCTTTTCTTATGTCACTCACTTATGAAGGAGGCGGACTTAGTTTTGGGGGGTGATGATGGCAAGGATTGCACCTACAATAAAGGTTATATGAAGAGGCAGGCAATTTTTTCATGCATAACATGTACACCAGATGGCAATGCTGGAGTTTGCACGGCCTGTAGCTTGTCTTGCCATGACGGTCATGAGGTATCCTCTTGTTTAATGGTTCACTTTACTCTTAAAACCAATTCTCTTTAAATTGTCTAGAAACTAATTTTGTTAGTCGGTCAATTGTTAGCAGATCATATGTATTTTCATGTCCTTGTAACCATAGTTGCGAAAGGCGCGCCTCTCTCGCCCGCCTCGCCATATTCACGCCTTGGAGGGTAGACCGCCTTTGCGAAACGTGGCGGTCGATTTTCTCGGAAGCCTTTTTTTTTTTTTTTTTTTCTTACGAGTTTATCTTTTAGACTTCGTAATTTAGGCAAGGATGGATACGTCGTTGTAAATCAATTGGGCCTAATATTCGATTGTAAAATCGAGAGCCCTAATTTTTTCAACCATAAATTGCGCCAATTAGAAGACTTACAGCGACAATTGACTTGTTGCGGGCTGAGGCGAGAAGACGCCGACAACCACCAGGAAGACGAACAAGGAAGACGACTTGCAATTCTTTAGCGTAGTCTACCTTAAAGCAGTTTGCGTCGTTGGTATTTCTTGCGTCCGTTCTTTTTATATTGCTGTTCTGTAATTTAGTTTCTTTTATTTATCAATTTTCGTTTTTTTACTGAAGGAGGGATTAATCACTTTCCGGTTTTTTTTATACTTCCAATACGTATTATTGTTTTTTATTTATTTGTTCGTTTTTTCCTTCAAACAGTATTTCCTTCCTTCCGGTCACAGCAAGTCAACATGATTTCTAATTCTTTTTTCTATGCCGTTTTTTTAATCAATATCTACAGTGCTATTTTGATTAATTTCTATTGTTTCTTATTCTTATAGTTTCAGTAACATCTCTTTATTTTTTTTTAAACATTCTTTTATATATTGTAAAAATATATTGTAAAGATTATTTGTACTTCCATCTCAAATTAAATATCCAATTTTACTAATTAAAAAACATTTATTTTGAGACGAAAAAAGTACTATACTTATTTCAATAACTACATTTATTTTAATAATCATTCAACATTACTACCAATATTAAATATATGCATGAATATTTTCTTTTTCAGCTGATAGCCGTGATTAACAATGTCTAAACAGAATGATCCATGTTGGAAATATGTGACCTTAAAAGATGAAAAGAACACAAATAATACAACATGTATTTATTGTGGGGATGAATTCAGAGGTGTGATACTAAGGGCCAAATATCATATTGTTGGCGGAAATCCCAATGTAAGAGTCTGTGATAGTGTGCCTGATCATGTTAAAGAAGAAATTAGAAAATATATGGGGATAAAGCAGAAGGCAAAGGAAAAACGGATTTTTGATAAAGATATTCATCAACAGAGGATAAGAGAAGAAACTATGAGAAGCTATGTGGATGAGCATGATGGTGAGGAGGATGGCGAAGAACTGAGTCACTCATAACACAATTTAATCTTTGTTTATATGTTGCATGTACACTTCTATTTTTTTCTAATATTTATTATTTTTTGTACTATTTTTCCGCCTTGCTCGCCTTTTTGCCGCCTCTCGCCCGCCTCGCCTCTCGCCCTTTTCCAGGTACGTATCGCCCGCCTCCCGCCTTTCGCCTTTAACAACTATGCTTGTAACTTATGTTGTGGATTTATGCCCGACATTATTTAGATCAAACTCTTTGTTTCATTAAGCCTCCTACTTCAATTCTGCTTAAGTTCCATTTCTGAACTACTATGTGGTGCTTATAGTACATCTTTGTTACTAATATTAATTACATGCTGCTGCTTTTGATTTTGGATATGTTTTGGGACCACATAAGATCATCGAACTGTGGACCAAGAGAAATTTTAGGTGTGATTGTGGAAACTCAAAGTTTGGAGTGTCTTTCTGCAAACTTTTGGCAAACAAGGACATTGAAAATGCTGAAAACTCCTACAACCACAATTTCAAAGGTCTATATTGCACCTGTGGTCGCCCCTATCCTGATCCAGATGTTGAGGAGCAAATAGAGATGATCCAGTGTTGTGCCTGTGAGGATTGGTTTCATGAGGAGCATCTTGGTCTCGAGTCTTCTAATGAGGTTAGTGGCCTTAAGGCTTTGGCCCACACCATCAGACTTCTTTCCTTATGCTTTATGAGCTGATTTTTCTTATCAAGTTTTGCTCAATTCATTGAAAGAGACAAGATTCTCATCATTTTGGCATCTGATGGAACTTAAAAACACATACTTAAGGTTTCCATCAATAGAGTATGGCGTGCGTAAAAGTGTCATACTGCAAAGTCCTTATACAGTGACGTTTAGTTAAGGTCACATCTGGCCTCCTGATGTATTAGGCAACCTCAAAGCTCATAGCTACAACTGTGATTAGCATATAGTTCATTCACTTAGATTAATTGGTAGTTGAATTTGATAGAAGCTTCCTTCTCACTCATCTGGCTCCTGCTTTCCATTATAGGCAACATGCCTATTTTATGGTCATCTGTGATGATCGGACCCCTTCAATTTTGCCAAGGTACCTACACTCTTTGTACAGTCCTAATTTTTTTGGAGGAGCCGACACTCGGATCCGTACCCTTGTCACACACTTGTACCCGAGTCCGAACATCATAGGTTATCGCATAATCATCTTCATGTCCTGAATACTCCTTAGAAACAGCTTTCTTACTTCCTAAGTTTATACCCGGAGGTTTCAGTGGGATATATTTCACTGATGATTAAGAACTTTCTTTTCACAGGTTCCAAGAGACAATGAAGGGGAGCCTCTGTATGAAGATTTTATCTGCCGCTCATGCTCCACTAATTTCTCTTTCTTGTATCTTTATCCTGAAACCATATGGGCAGGAGCAAAACAAACCACTGATTCCAGTGTTACAAAAGGAAAAGAAATTGAAAACGCACCATCAGATTCTGGATCCTCTGTGAAACTTGAGAATGGTAGTTGTTCTTCAGGCATTTCCAAAGTAGACTTCCCTGTAACTGGTGCTAACTCTGAAACTGTGCCGAAAAATGAGAAGGGTATTGCTTCTGAGCAAATTTCTGACACATCTATGGAATTAAAGCAATGCAGCCAAGTTGCAGGTCCAAGCACAACCTGTATTCTTGAAGTTGATCTGGTTTCTGCTGTGGAGCAAAGTAAAGCAATGTTTCTTTCGAAAAACTGGAGAGAAATGCTCTGCAGATGTGCAAAATGTGCAGAGTTTTACTCTCAGAAGAAGGTTGGCTTCTTGCTTGATCCAGAGGACTCGATTGCTGAGTATGAGAAAATTGCAACTCAAAAAAGGAATGAAAAGTTGCAGCAACAAGAACAAGAAGGTGGCTTTGACATGAATTTTCTTGGTGAACTTGGGCATGTAGAGAAAATGGAATTCCTGCATGGCATTGCTGACATAAAAGATGAACTAGCTTCTTTCCTGGTAAGTTTTGTAATTTTTGTATCGTGAATTAACTTTCATTTTCATTACTGCCTCTCATGCTGGATTAACCCACTGCCACGCTGTGTGGTTCAACCTAGGCCTAGTGCCTTACTGTGCCAAAAAGACATGTTAGCTTAAGTGGTGAAGCCACCTTAAGCCCAAGAGGGTCACTTAACCCCCTTGATTTTTGCGACATGTCATTTCATTACCTACAATTTTCTTAAAATGTACACTTAAAATACTAAATTAGTCAATTTCGGCCCATCATTACTTGGGTTAAAATTTGTACTATGATACTCCCTCTGTCTCAAAATGATCTTCCTACTATTTTTGCCGTTATTATGAAGGAACTTTGAGCAATAATTTGCGGTTGATTTGATAATACTAATGAAGATTTAAAACGTGTTATGATACACCATCAACAATACTATTAATAACAAGTTGTAGATTTTCATTAGGACAACTAAATCAATCTCAAATTTTTGCTCAAAGTTCCTTCGTAATAACATCGAAAAAAATAGGCTGATCATTTTGGGACAGATGTAGCCCCTTTCTGCTATACTCCCTCTGTTCCAAAACAGCTTGCACCATTTTTCTCTAACACGGGAATTAAGGAGAGAGTATATATATATATATTCAAAAGTATGTGAGTGTGAAAGTGGTTGTGAGTACGATGATTTGAGAGTGAGACCCATAATGTAAGTTCGTGAGTATGACAAGTGGGGTAGGGTGAATAAAGAAAGAATAAAAGTTGGACATTTTAAGAAAGTGGACTTACCAATGACCCAAAAAAGAAATTAGTGCAAGTTATTTTGGGGACGGAGTGAGTATTTCTACATGGTAATTGGCAAGTGTAATTTTTATTTCTCAAGTAATCTTGACCCCTCTTGATTTTTATTTTTTGTTCTGCCTGTCACTGGTTAGCTTTGAGTAGGAATTCATTATCTGATCCGGTGGTCAATTTTCATTAATCGATTCACATGCCAGTAAATTGGAACCGGATTGAAAGGCATCCTTTTGACTGACTTTGATTTTGGTTTGCAAAATCAAACTTTAAGTTAGTGGGCCTTCCTCAGACTCTTAGAGTAATACGAGATTATGTAGAAATCTAAAAATAATTTGATGTTTGGGGGTAAAGGGGGATTCCCTGTTACACGAGGAAGTGTGTATAGGTTTACGAAAGCAAGTTGATTGATTTCATTCCTTTATGTTATGGCAGACGTCTTGCGACCCATCAAAGAAAACCATCACAGCTGAAGATGTCCGCCAGGTTTTTGATAACCTCTCCAAGAAACGACGAAGGATGGAGTAAGATAGTTGCTGGATTTATGGAGTTCTGAGGACCCTATTGTGCTGCAGGCTTCTGCGGTTAGGTTTCAGGTTCATAATCATGACTTAATGACTTTATGCATTAGATGGACTTTCTGTTCGGTTTCTCTGTTTCTTTGAAGATTATTTACCTTGCATACTATGGTAATGACCGTCCCCTGAGAATATTATCGTGCTTTTATCTTATGATTATGCTAGATGGGCAGTGTTTGTAGTTCTTTTTCGTGCTTCTCTCTACTTTTTCGACTTAATAGCAAAAAAAAAAAAAATCTGTTAGAAAACGTTAACATTCCAAGTCCCAACAGTTAAAAAGAGAGTAGGAACTGCTTCGATGAGCAAGACAACAATCCGCTGCAACATGCTGGCTGGATTTTGTCATAGCTCCCTACGTGCGATTTGTGTGATCAATCATCAAAGGTTAAATGGGCAAATGTGAGGCCGACCGTGCACCTATAGATCTTGACCATCCATTTCGGGAAAGAGAGGTACGTCCGAATCACATCCCACTTGCAGCAAAGCAGTCCCTTGATTGCTGCAACTGTTGCAATTCCGTCAAAAAAGTCTATTACACTTGGTCGAAATAACTAGTCTCCTTCCTCACCTAAGCAGGGAGATTGTCGAGTGAACGTCACGTTCCCACCGATCAATGAAAGTGAAAGAACCCTAAATTTTTAATCAAGATTCTTTCTCTATCAAGCAAAAAACAAGATTACCTAAAAAGAAATCCCTTTTGGTTATTTTATGATATTAATAACTTGTGTATAGAGTACTATACTAATATCCGCTTGACTGCAATTTTGTCATGCTTCACTACAATGCGATTTGTTTAAATGAAGCATCATCAGTTGTCATGCTTACGTAAATAATTAAGATGATGAGAATGCAGTTAGCTTAAGAATGTCTAATTGTTACTCTAATTGTTACTAAATGAATGTCTAAAACATTATTATCAAATTTGCTCTTAATTAAGAGTAATTTTGAACATTTTTTTAGACGTTTATTTTGAGACAAGGGCGTATATTTTTTTTTTTATGTTGCCTTGACATTGTCATTTGGGGATAAAATTCTGCGTGATTGTTGAATCTTCTTGAAGTTACATTTCTTTGTTAATTTTAAATATTTGTTTGGAACAAATTAGAAACTTTTTCTTTTTGTGTTTATCTTTGTGATTTACTCTTTGGGCTTCACATGCATCAGAACAGAAGCAAACATGTGAAACAAAAGACAGAGCTATCAAGTTTCAACATGTCGAGAGAGAGAGAGCCGTGACAAATGTTATTTGGTGGTAATTAGGTTATAGGAGAAAATGGAGGAAACAGAAACATGGGTAACTAGATGCCAATCACTGACAAAAAAGTCCATGCCCGTATCTTTGATTTTGCGTCTAGGGTTCACACCTTAGGGTTAAGTTTGTCCCCTTTTAAGTTAATTTATCTAACCTAAATAAAATAAGTGTTTTGATGACGCCACGACTTTTGGGTCACTGTAAAGATGACAAAGATACATATATGCTCTCATTGTTTTGCAGATCTGTTAGGGGTGCCCCACCCCGCGATAACCCACTGGTGTGGAAGATGGAGCAGGCTAGAAGACTAAGGGGAGGCCCTTGAGTCTTGTAGAGAGCATACCATTCACTCAAAGATGAGGCATACTTATAAGAAAGGCAAAGTGTATAGTTGGTTTTGGGGAATCCTACTTTTTTTTTTTTATCTGGTCTGGTATTGGTATAAGTAGGGCTGTTATACGAATCGAGCTAGCTCGAGCTTGGCTCGTGAAAGCTCGAGCTCGAGTGAGCTCGTGGTATAGCTCAAGTCGAGCTCGAACCAATTGTCAAGCTTGTTTTGTTATCCAGCCGACTGTGTTCGACTCGTTTGGTTCGTTGAAAGCTCGAGTTAGGCTCGATAAGCCCATTAAACTTGAATTTTTGTTTTCGAACGGCTCGATAAGCTCGTTAAGAACATATTTTTCTTTAAAAAAAAGCCTAGGCTCGAGCTCGGCTCGTTAAAACTCGAGTTCGATATCGACTCGAGTTGTTCGCTAGCAGCTCGCGAGCTTGAACAAACAAGTGGGCTCGAGCTCGATAAAAGCTCGCGCTCGATAAGTTTTAAACGAGCTCTACACCCCAAAGCTCGACTCGGCTCGGTTCGTTTACAGCCCTATGTATAAGTGTATAAAAATATAGACACTATATTTTATACTTCCTCTGTTGTGGAAAGTTAAGATTTCTTTTTTAATGTTACTATGAATAAACTTTGGCCAATAAATTAGGCTACTTTTAATTATTTTATTGAGAATGTGAAAATTAGTATTGATAATGGTGTATCGATATTGTTTTTTAGATTCTCATTAAAATCATTAAAAGTAGCCTAAATGATTGCTCAAAATTCATTCGTGGTAACAACGGAAAAATATGGACCAACTTTCCGAAACGGGGATAAGTACAGTATTTTGTTGGGGAGCGCACGTTCATTTGACATAAAATTCACTGCCGACTAATTGTGAGAGGGGTGTGATGATTTGAATAAGAATAATTGAGGGCATTTTGGTTAGAGAAGGGTACAAATACAAATGTGTCTTATTCGATGTACTAAAATAAAAATTAAATGGTGATGGAAGTAGTAGATAAGTAGTTGTTGTCCGGCCCCATTCATTGATCACGAGCCGTTGGGTATAAGACAATGTTTGTGGGACTTTTAATGAGCGAGCGAGGGTCCGGAATCTAGTCGGTTGTTGGACTATTTATCATGGCATAATTTCCCGAGCCCCCTCAGCGATATCATTTCTTCATAAAAACCCGCACGAGATCAAAAATTCCACCCACTATAGAGGCTCAGATCATAATCCCATAAAAACCCACACGAGATCAAAAATTCCCAGCTATCAAGTGTTGTTTTTTATGAATTCAGTCAATTTAAGAGTAAAAATTAGATTTTAAGGCTTAACACTTAATAAAAAAAGCCATTTATGTCACACTTTTCTTTTTGGAGTGTCTCATGACTATTGTATTTCTAGTTAATAAAACGTTCTTAGTGCAATTTATATGTACAAAAAAGTAAGTCATATTCATTGATATTATTGACTAACAAGTCAACTACAACATTTATTATAAGACATAAAAATCACTCTATTTGAATAAAAATAATTGTCGCTTTAGAGGTTCTTCACATGTTTTATATGCAATTATTGCAACAATTTTAGAAAGCATCAACAAAATTCATAGTATTACTCTTTTTCCTTTCTATGTTATGCGTTACTTCACTCAAAAATTACAATAAATACAATAAAACAAATTTCATTATAGGGGTAAAATTGAAATTTAAAGGCTTCAAGTCCAAAATAACAAGTATTTTAGATCAAAATTTTAAATTGCAAAACGACATTTTTTTTTGAACAGGAAGGAGTAAAGAGGAGTATGATGAAAGAATTCATTATGGTCTAATTTTAATTACCAAAGGCTAATATTGACAAACTATCTACTGATGCTTGAGCTATGATTACCTTCATAAAGCTACTTTTGATCTATTTTATTTTGTTACCGCAATTAGCTCACGTTAATAGAACATCATAATGGCAAAATACTTTAGGAATCTCATAAAGAAAATAACATTCTTTTTCATGAATCTGGGTGACATTTCTCACACACACTCAAAAATAATAGAGGGGGTCTCCTGTGCGGCGGTTACACTGTACGACGGCCGACCTTCCTTTTTTTTTTTTTTTTTCTGCTGAGATTTTTTTTTTTGGCCACCCCCAAACTTTTTTTCCTCCCAACAAAAGTAACACTTATTATAACGAAATGTAATATTTTTTTTTCTTTTCAAATGTAACATTTTTTTTCTTCAAAATGTACCACAATTTTGCTGCAATAGATTAAAGATAACATAAAGATTGTCAACTAAACTAATGTCACACTTTTTATAAAGGAATGTAACACTCTTTTTTTCAAATGTAACGCTTTTTTTTTTCAAAATTAACATAAGATTAACAAACTAACTAATTTTACATTTTATAAAAAAATGAATGTTACATTTTTTTTTCTCAATTGTAACAGTTTATATTCTTAAATGTAACATTATATCTAAAATATAACAATTTTTTTATTGAGAAAGTAACAATTGAAATGTAAACCCGATTATATATATTAATTTTTACTCTTTTTTTAAAGAAGAAAAGTAACATTTACTAAATAAATATGTTACATTCATCTATATAAAAAATTATAATCATATATTTACTTTGTTACACTTCAAATGTTACTTTTTTTTAACTACAAAAACTATCAAACAATTTAAATTTTCTTGTAAAATTGCTTTTACATTTGACTGTGAAAAGTGTTACTTTTAAAAATGAAACTGTTACTTTTATCAGAACAGCGTGTTACATCTTAGCTGATGAGCAGATCAAACTTTTTGTGTGTAAAAAAATATGTTTTAAAAAAAATAATCAAACCATATCAAGATCTATGTAGTTTTATTCGTCTCGTCGAGACGAACACAACGGTATGTTTTTTTTTTTTTTTTTCTGAGTTATAAATCTCAATATATAGCATTTAAAAGTTATTGGAGTTTTTTTTTTTTTAAGGAAGACACGTATCGCGATCTGGGAAATAGGAGGGCTGGATCCAATGGTCGGATGTAGCGGAGCAGGAGTGCGCGAGAAGCAGCGGAACAATTCTGGGCTTGCCTCACCGTGCAACGGCCGCACCCAAGACTTTGTCAAAATAATAATATCATTCCATGTAATTTAATTAAGTGGAATATGATGCTATGTTGAACAAGTCAGCTCTGCTCATAGTTTGATAAGCAATCTCATGCTTTACAAGTCCAAAAGAGGTCAATAAGTTTCGTGCTATGTGATTACACCCTTTATGGAACTGACTCATATATTTTTCGTCTGTATTAAAATAGATGTTATTTTTAAACTTTTGCAAATTTTAAGAACAATGATAGTTATTTTAACTTAATTATGAAAGTATCAAATTTACTTATATATATATATATTTTTTTTCTTCTACATTACTTTACTCAACAAATCGGTTGATAAAGCGAACAAACTTCAATCAATGCAAAAAAAATGGAATATTTCAATGCTTTTTCTCCACAAAAGTGATAATTATATTGGATTAAAAATATTGGGTCGGATAGGAGTATTAAGCTTCTCTAAATTACAGTTTCTAGAACGACTAGTAAATAAACACTACAACAATAATGACTTTTGCCGGCACTTATTTACTAGCACTTGTAAAAGTGCTAGTAAATAAGTGGCACTTTTTAAAAAGAATGCCGCAAATTTGCGGCACTTTTAATTAAGTGCCGCAAATTTCCGGCACTTTCAATAAGGTGCCTCTAAATTTTCGGAAATTTTTCACAAAGTGCCGCTAATTTCCAACACTTATACACAAAGTGCCGCAAATTAGTGGCACTTTGAAAAAGTGTCGGAAGTTGTGCCGGAAATTAGCAGTACTTATAAAGAGTGCTGGATAATTTGCATAAGTGCCGCAAATTTCCGGCACTTTTTCTATGTGCCGCTAATTTCCGGCACTTTTTTATAAAGTGCCGCTAATAACAATAGTTTTCTTTTGAATATCTTTATTTAATTTTAAAATTTAATCATATTTGTCATTTCACTTTGCTTTAATTTTGTTAATTATAATAGATTTATATGTACTACAACCATAAAAACACATTAATATAAGATTATGCGTTATGATAAATAATTGTATGTGTAAATTTGTATCAAAAAATGATTTAGCCTAGCCGTAGAAAGCTTGCTTTACATACGGGAGGTCTAGTGTTCGAATCTCGGTAAGTTTAATTATTTTTTATTTGAAATACGGCACTTTAAACATTTATATAACGGTAGTACTATTGATTGTAGTATCGTCTCCAAAAATAAGGTTTATTTTTTTAGGCAAAACTGCACAAAAAAATCACTCAGCTATGACCTGTTTGGGTATTTGGTCACTAAACTAATTTCCTTTTGAAACAACACATCCAACTTATTTATTTTTGCATCCATAGTCACTATCACTAACCCCGTCAGTTTTTTCCCGTTAAATGGTCATGTGCGACGCATGTGTTCGAATTTTAAGGGGTATTTTAGGTAGTCCAGTCCAAAAAGTAGAAAAATGAACTGCAAGGTTTAATTTTTATTTTAACAAAGTATAGGGTTTGAATTAAAGAAAAAGAGAAATATCTCTCTTTATCTTCACCGTCACTTCCTCTTTCTCAAACCCTCCTTCTTCCCCGACGCCATTCTCGCCCTCTACTCCACGCCTGAACCCCCATTCCAGCCATGAAAACTCGATTACCCACTTTCTTTTCCCAATTCGAGCTTTTCCTCTCCCAATCAGCCTCCCCCTTCCTCCTACTTCACCCGCCACAACTCTCTCGTTTCTAACAAGCTTCTTTCTCCGGTAAGCCCATCCCTCTCTCTCTCTGTACTCTCCAGATTTAAGAACTCTGAATCTATTTCCACCATTGATTAACCTAATGAGACTCCAAGTTCTTTTATCAAGCCCTATAACGGTGAATGGGACTCGAATTTGAGGTGGGTTTTGAGATTTCATTGTTGATTTCCAAGAGTTCCATGCTTTCTGCTATTGGAATTCAAAGGGATGAAAAAAATCCAGATACTGATTTTAACGATTGAAGAACATATCAAAATCAGAACATTGTTTCTTTGGAATTCTTGGGTTTGTCTGTTTTGAAATTTATTTATGATTTTCATTTTAAGATCCGCATTTTTTTTATGTTGGTTTTGACTGATGATGGTGAAGAATGTCTTTTTTTTTTTTACTGATGGTGGTGGATGGTGTTAATTATGATGGTGGTGGGTGGTGGTGTCATGACGGTGGTTGTGGGTGAGTGATGGTGTTTATAACAAAATAAACGTAAAATTAATTGAAGGGTGACATAACTGAATAAGAAAAATTAATTTTAATAGCTAAAGTGGAAAAAAAATTATTGATGAATATGAGAAATATTTATAGACCAGGGACCTATCGTAAAATTAAGTCCAGACTTTAATGCTAATAAAGAGTGAACATCCTAAAATACCCCTTAAAATTCGAACACATGCGTCGCACATGACCATTTAACGGGAAAAAACTGACGGGGTTAGTGATAGTGACTATGGATGCAAAAATAAATAAGTTGGATGTGCTGTTTCAAAAGGAAATTAGTTTAGTGACCAAATACCCAAACAGGTCATAGTTGAGTGATTTTTGGTGCAGTTTTGCCTATTTTTTATAAATCTTCGAATAAATTATCTACTCCTATTTGCATTTTCAAAGGGGAGAGACCCTTCTTTTGTTTATCTCATTTTCTTGTTCTTTTTAGTTAAATTTTTTTATGACATGGTAGAGAGGTCATCTTGAATTACCTCAATAATGGGAGGCTGATAAAAAAATTCAAAACCAATTGGCTATTTGGACATAATCTTTATATAATTAATGCATGGCTAGTTAATTCCCGATATGAGATAATATGTTTTACACTATTAAATTGTTTATCAAAGAAATATTTATAATAATTTTTTAAAATTAAAAAAATCCATTTATTTTGGCACAAAAAATTATATTAGAGAGATGAACAAAAGTCTTAAACTAAGTTTTAAGAGTCTTATTAATATTTTAATATCCTTAATGATTTCCCTTAGAAAATTATCAACTTTATAAATACCCATATCATATCCCTCACCCCACCCTCACATGCATTAGTTTGACAACTCCAACAACTGTTAAATCTCTAGGTTTCTCTCCCCCCTCTCCCCCCCCCCCCTCTCTCTCTCTCTCTCTCTCTCTCACATACACACACACACAAAAACACACACACTCACACATATTTTCTCAAGAAAAAAACACAATTCTTGGGAAAAAGAGGAGGCCTTTCCATCACCTCATGGGAAATTTCATGGACACTTGCATTAAAAGGAAACAAACAGATGATGAAACACAAGTACAACAACAGCAGCAGCATGTACAAGTTGAAAAAGAAGGTGGTATGCAGATTAAACTTGTAATGACAAAAGAGGAGCTGGGGTGGCTATTATTGCAGTTGCAAAACAAAGAAGGGAAGAAAATAAAAGATGTGTTGGGAGAAATAGAGAAGGGTAGATCTGTAAAAAGTGTTGAGATGGGTTGGAAACCTTCTTTAGAGAGTATTATGGAAAGTCCTGAAGCTATTGAGATGGACAGACTGTGAGTAGTGAGTCCATCCAAATATTACCATTTTGCCCTCCTTTTTTTTTTTTTTTTTTTTTTTTTTGGCATGGGTTATGGTAATTAGAATTGTACTTATGTAGGAAAATGCAGTTGTTTGAGGGAATATTATTTTTGTTAATGCAACTACAAACTGCAGTTGTGAATCTTGTGATTAATTGTAATGCCTTTTTTAACCTTTTTATTGATTGGTTGAAGTATCTTCTTCTTCTTCTTGATTGGATTCCGAGCTTGTACAGTCTAACTACACAACAATAAGATTTTTATAGATGTGTTATATATTTTATAATAGACGACTAGAGGCGTTACATTTTAAAATCCGTACTCACTCCGTCCCATAACACCGGCTAAAAACACTTTAACTAATTTTCTCTTTGGGTTTATAGTAAGTCTCAGTTCTCAAAATGTTAAAATTTAATACTCCCTCCGTCCTAAACTAAGGTTCTTACTTTTCTTTTTTGTTTGTCCCAGACTAAGACTAAGGTTCTTAGTTGCTTTATTACTTAAAATGGACCATGAGACCCACTTGTCATTCTCACAACAAAAACCCCCTACCCACTTTATCTCTCCTACTTTCTCTTACTTACTTTTTCATACTCACAACATTTACTTTTTCTTAATCTCCATGTAATGTCAAACTAAGAACCTTAGTCCGGAACGGAGGGAGTATTTTTCTATTCACTCTACCCCACTTGTCATACTCGCACACTTAATTTTGGGCCCCACTTATAAATCTCACTCAACTTATCATACTCACAATCTTTTTCCTACTCACAATACTTTTGAATATATAAATACTCATTCCTTAATACCTGTGCATTCTCAAAATGGTGCAAGGTATTTTGGGACAAATGGAGTATTACGTTGTATCGGAAACGTGAAAATGAACTAAATTTTTTATTACATAAATGACATTTTATAGTAACATAAATCCGACTTTTACCCAATCAGACTGTACAGTTCCAAATCTTTGTTGATAGGCTAGGAAGCAGGGCACTAAGCACCAAAGCTTTTTTTTCTGATAATAGACCATTCCTGTTTGCTTAGCAATTTCAAAACATCTGTCAATTTTTTAAATTATGAGTTGACGTTTTAGTGTTGAAACTTTAAGAGGTGGACACAAATGCTCCCAAAAATCCACCATAATAATTCATTTTTAATAAATTTTGATATTAATAGCTATCAAACTGACAATAACATCAACCACAAGTCTTAAATCCGTTTGAATTTCCTAACCCAAACAGTGAAAACATCAATTAACACCGCACACCCCCTCCGTCCCAGCATAAGTAGGACTAGAGGAGTGGGCACAATAATTAAGAGAAAAGTAGTGTATGTGTGGTAGAAAATGAAGAGAGGGGGTGAGTGGGGTAAATAGTAGTGTTGGTTGAATAAATTGAGTGGGGGAAAATGAAAAGAAAGAATGAGTAGGGTTAAATTGTGGGGTTGAATAAATATAAATATATTAAAACATTTCTATTTTGGGCAGTCTCAATTGTTTTGAGATGGACTAAAAGGGAAAGAAGTCTTACTTGTACTGGGACGGAGGGAGTATAACTCACTCTACCTGTTACTACAATTAGCTATATTGATTGCTCCATTTTGCAATTTTTATATTGCAGTCAACTTGAAGGGGACAGTAATCAGTTGAATAATTCAAATATAAGAAGAAGAAAAACAGCAATAAATATAAGATTGAAGTTTAACCAAAATCATAGTAGAAGAAAATCAGAATTTTTTTTTTTTAGCCAAGTCAAGCAAGTTTTCGTTTACGCGTAACAAGAACCTAATTACAATGTCAGAGTTTATTCCAATAGATTACTATATAACCGACATTTTATTCGTAAAAAATATTGTTCACAAAATTCTGGGTAACAGTGGTTGATTGATGTTCTCCTCTCAGTAGATAATAGGGATGGCCAAACCGGACCGGAGAAGCACGGAACCGGAGCAAACCGGCGAACAAACCGGAACCGGAGTAACCAGAACCGCCATTCATCCGGGCCGGTTACGGTTCACATAAATGGCGAACCGGACCGGAACCGGACCAGAAATCCCTTGTTTTTCAATAATTTTTAACCTATTTATTCATTATTGTATGATAAAAAAAAAAAAAAGGCGTGGAACAGGACCGGAACCAGTGTAACCAAGGGCCGGTTAAGGTTCACATAAATGGCGAACCGGAACCGGCGTTAGCCATCCCTAGTAGATAATCAGATTATTGGACCCAAAAAACCTATGGGTAACTATGGAAAGAAGTACAGACAATAAAAGTGACAAAAGTCCTGATTTATTTGAATATAAGTAGCCATATCTATTGAAGAACCAATATTTCATATTTTCATCCCATAAATTCATTTTATTTTAATTCAAACAGCTTACAACAAATTAACTGGATTTTTTAGTGAAAATCTGGTAAAAAAACTTGTTTTACACTAACTTTAATGTAAAACTTGTTTTTCATATCTTATAGGAAATCTCTTTTTCTCATAAAAAATAAGTTTTACACTGAAGTTAGTGTAAAACAAGTTTTTCAGAAGAATGACTCGATTTTTTAACAGTGACTGATGTCCAAATACGGTCCACATCTGCAGCAAAATCTTTGAGTTTATTACAAAAGTGACATGCGTACTTTGTGCAATATATCAATTTGACTCGCGTACTTTGGAAACATCAAATGTGCGTTGCGTACTTAATGTTTTTAAAATTTTGATACCACTTTTTTAACACCCGTTAAAAACATAACGGGACTTCCATAACTTCCAGTCACTTCCATAACTTCCGGCGATCTCCATAAATTCCGGCCACCTCCAATTTTTTCGGGCAATCTCACACACACTTACACAAACACCCATCTGATTCCCATAATCAAGATCAAAAACCCACCTCGTGAAATCGAAAATCTAGCCCAAAAAAAAAATGAAATCAGATGAGCGAAAACTTGAACAAGTTGGTTCAAGTCTTACCCACCGCCGACCTGAAACCAGAAATACCAGTCTCCCCCTTCACTCTCCTTGTATGTCTATGGTGGCCACACGCTTCACGCCATTTCTCCACACCACCTGAATCAATCAATCACATTTCTAGAGCGAGAAACTGTAGAGAGGGAGAGAGAAACGATGGGGTTAGGGATTCTAGCTTCAAGAGCTCTCTGATCATCTAGGGTTTTCTCCTCCACCACAACAACAAGACCAACCTCCTTCCTCCTCCGCACAATCACCACCACACCTGAACTCAACAAACCCGACGCCGCCACTGCTCAAGCTCCACCGCCGGAACCATATCTCCCACTCCGTGCCCCTCTCGCCGGTGCTAGGGTTCATTTCCCTAATCCAGATGACGCCATCAAAGTCTTCGTTGATGGTTTATCCTGTTAAGATTCCAAAGGGATTTACTGTTCTAGAGGCTTGTGAGGTGGCTGGCGTTGACATTCCTCGATTCTGGTACCATAGCCGGCTTTCACGAGGTGGGTTTTTGATCTTGATTATGGGAATCAGATGGGTGTTTGTGTTGTGTAAGTGTGTGTGAGATTGCCGGAAAAAAATGGAGGTGGCCGGAATTTATGGAGATCGTCGGAAGTTATGGAAGTCCCGTTATGTTTTTAACGGGTGTTAAAAAAGTGGTATCAAAATTTTAAAAACATTAAGTACGCAACCCACAAAACATTAAGTACGCAACCCACATTTGATGTTTCCAAAGTACGCGAGTCAAATTGATATATTGCACAAAGTACGCATGTCACTTTTGCAATAAACTCCAAAATCTTTCTCCATACCTAGTGTTCTGTCAGTTCCAAAATCAACGGTGCATATGACATGCGATGATTTTAAGAAATGTGCTTTACTATTGGAAGAGATCCCTCACATTTGATCTTGCAGCCGCGAAGCATTGGTGACATCTCAAGTTTATGTTTCGCGTTTCACATCTCCTCTCTTTTAAGTTATTGAGCATATTCCACTAATTTTGTTGTTGAAATTATCAAGCCGATTTACAATTTCTTATTCTTCTGCTACCTCAGTCCCAAAAATGAATGTCCAAAAAAAAATTAAATTTTCCCTTGATCAAGAGAAAATTTGAAATTCTTTTGGACATTCATTTTGAGACTGAGGTAGCAGAAGAATAAGAAATTGTGATTACCTGTGAGCTAAACATGATCGTGACTCCGGCGACCCGGAAGAGGGTGGTGGAGGAGGAGGAGGTTGGCTAGAAAAGTTAAAGAGATGCTAGGCGGGTTTTCCATTTCAAGAGCGTTAACGCCGTCGTTTTGATCTGGTTGATCCAGGCCAGAAATTGGGCTGGGCTTTGACGGGCTACAATGGCCAATTTTTTTCAAGCTTCAGAAGAGTCTCCATTTAATAGCCCATTCCCTTAATCAAATGTCCGTTAATTAAGCCCCCCCCCCCCCCCCCCCCCCCCACCCCCCCAAAAAAAAAAAAAAAAAATGTCCGCTAATTTTTTTATTTTTTTTGACGCAATTATTCTCCTAACTTGAGCTAAACTCAATTACTCCTTAAAGACGAGTGTGTTTTGGAGGAAACTAGTTCCTTCATAAGTTATAAAAAATCATGTTTTTAACCCTTAAACCCTGAACCCTAAACATTAAACCCTATAAAAACATGACTTTTTATAACTTATAGAGAAACTATTTTCCCCCCCAAAATTTCTCTTTTCGGATGAAGGGCATATTCAATGTGTTGCACTATATTTAATGTAAATTTGCACCAAATTTTGTATCAAAAATAAATTATTTCCAGTATATTTCTAAGTTAAGTTTATTACATATTCACCCCTCTTTATATTGAGATAAAAAAAAATACAGTATATTTTAATTTAGGCCAAAAAAATTGTCTCATTCAAAATTAGAGAGACCAAAAATGTATACTCCCTCCGTCCCACCTCACTTGAGACTTATTTCCATTTTGGTCCGTCCCACTTCACTTGAGACTCCCCAAAATAGTAATCATTTTATAATTTTATATTCAATCTACCCCATCCACTCATTCTCTTTCTTCATTTTCCACCACACAATTCATTCAACCAACCTACTATTAACCCCACTCATTCTCTCTCTTCATTTTCTACCACACATTTTTCTTATTTTATTCTTTTTCCTTAGTTATTGTGCCCACCTCTTAGGTATCAAGTGAGGTGGGACGGAGGGAGTACATGAAAGTTTTGCACCTAATTTAGTAGTGCAACACTATTCACTTGTATCAAATTTAGTGCACATTAGAAAAGTGAATACTAAAAAATTTGATAATTTAATGTAATATTTGATGCGCATTATTAATGGCGTAAGGGATCAAACATTGTACTCCATATACGTAGTATTGATTTGATCACGACTTACAAATGCGGAATAATATTGACTTATGTTTATCCGAATGAATATTTCTGAAGTCTTTTTCAAATGTACTTATAATTTCAGTATTTCCAAATAATACCAAGTCATATTTGTACAAAATAATAAAATAAAGGCTTCAATATTTTCAAAGATGGTGATAGACTGATAGTAGCAAGAATATCTCGAGGATTGACCAAATTTTGTTGATACAACTATACTTCCACGAACAATCTCTTAGTGCTAAATTTTTAATGCGACACAATAAAATTAACTTTTAAAATTTTATTAATAAAAAATTAATCGAAATTCAATTAAATTATCCTCCAAATTAAATTATAATTTATCTTTTCTTGTACACAATGAGATATACTCCCTCCGTCCCACCACAAGTGAGACCAACCTGTGGGGAACAATAATTAAGAAAAAGGTAGTATATGTGTGGTAGAAAATGAAGAGAAATAATGAGTGAGGTAAATAGTAATGGTGTGGTTGAATAAATTGAGTGGTGAAAAATGAAAAGAGAATGAGTGGGGTGAAATTCTGGGGTTGGTTGAATATATAAATATAATACGTAAAATATTTTCATTTTGGACAGTCTCACTTGTGGTGAGACGGACTGAAAATGAAATTAGTCTTACTTGTGTTTTGGGACGGAGGGAGTATTCATTTTGTACACTAGGCTGAAATTTAAAACACTACTAGCTTGAAAAACTGAAAACATATTCAGATGTGCAATTGAATTTTATATTTATAAGAACTTCAACAAAATTGAGATTTTTTTTTTTTTTACTTATATTTTCCAACAAAATTCAGGATGTTTTATGCAACAGTGGTCATGCATATATTATATTGACCAAGTCTAATTGTCTAATAATCTAGTCATTAGTGGAAGTTACAAAGTTTGATGGTGCTTTTAGGGGCAATGACTTGAATTGATCAGAGTTCAAATAATTGTTTCATCAATGGAATTCTTTGCAATTAATCGATGTGAATTTTGCCAACTTTAAGGAAGAAATTTTTCGTTTTTCACTTTCATCAAATTGACTAGCCCGGTCATTTTTCTAGAAACAAGCTAATGATACATATCGTGTTTTTTTTTTTCCTTTTAATCGACTCATTTTCACACATTAAACCAATGAAGGTTGAAGAAATCTTGTGTGAAACGGTATGACACATGGGACGGATCTCAACGAGAGAGAAAATGGGTTTGGCCCGCCCCGCCCCGCCCATAAGGAGACAAACCATTTAATCTAAAAGCAGACCTTGTTATTTTTCGACATTCTCATTCATATTTCAATTTTATTAAAATTCCAAGATTTAAAATTAGACCTTGTTAGTTAATCAAAATGATGAGCGATTCTTTTATTTAGACGACTATGTTTGGCAACACTTAAAAATTTTCGTATATGTATAATCACTGAAATGATCCCTTATTTTTATTTTGTTTTTGTGGTAAAAGGAATTAAAACAAATGATAAATCAAACGGAGACTAATTTTTGGGTAAATCCAATAATAATTTTGAATTTTGAATTTGAGAGTTTGACCAAGAGAAATTAGACTTAGTTTTCTGCTCATGATTTACGTTACCAGTTGACCCCTAGCGGTCTTCACATCTCAAAATCTCTATATATAGTCTTAACAAGCATTTTATTCATCCTCATATGCCTCATTATCTCCTCTCTTCTCCTCTCTCTCTCTCTCTCTCTCTCTTTCTTCTAAAAATGTTTAGTTTCTTATATTCTTCCTCTGCTAAAATGAGCTATAATGGGATAACCAAACTTGGTAACCCTAGAATTTCAAGCTACATGTACATAGAGGAATTGGATACAAATTCACAAAGCAAGTTAATTAGAAAAGGCCGCGTCGATGATGAACAAAAATTCTTGCTTCAAAAAGAAGTTGCGAAAAATAAAGAAAACATAAGTGCCAATGATAATAGATCTTCTATTAAAGTTAAAGTTCTGATGACAAGAGATGAGGCGGCTAAATTACTTTCAAAGTGCAAGTATGGAGGAAATCTCGATTTTAAGGATGTAGCTTATGAGTTAGGGCAAATTCCGACTAGCCGTGTTAGTGTCGTCTCTTCTTGTTGTGACACTATTAATCATGTAGTACAACGTATCGATGAAGTACCTTTGAAATATGATTAAAATTTGTAGTGTTACTATTGTTATCATTTATTTTTCATGTTATTTTTTTTTCTAGAAGTGATGAAATATGTACCCCATTTTATGGTAATTTTTTAAATATAGACATTCTACTAATCTACATTGCTCTTCTTTTCAAGCCTTTTTCTGTTTACTTTTGTCATCTTTGATATTTTGCAATCTTATACTTTCTGTTATGTTGTTATATATGTTCAGCTAAGAAATATCAAGTTACACTATAATGCTAAGAATCGAAAAAGCTTGATAATTTTTTTTAAACCTAATTGAACTCACAAATTTTGACAATTTATATTTATGAAACTAATTTTCGCATCTAGATTCCACAATGATTTATTTGAAAACACATTATAGAACAAGAATTATAGGAGTAGTACTTTTATGTTGTTCAAATTAAGGGTGACAATTTTACTTAATTTATAGAACATGAACTATATGATCACTGTTGTTTTTTTTCCACACCAAGCGATAGACTAATTGGTTAGGGTTGTTTTAAGGGTTAATTGCAATTTGGTTCCTGACTTTTTCCAAAATTTGCAATATTGATGTTGTCTTTTAAATTTCGCCAATTGGTATACTCACTTTGTCATTTTGTTGCAATCCGACTACAAAAGTAAATGGACGCTAGTTTTCTAACAGATTTTATGTCATGTGCTAGGCACATGACGTTTTAAGATGTTTGTGAAGCTACACATACCCAATTGGTATGATTCTTATTTTAAAACAGAAGCTAATATTTAAATCTACAACATATATTTTTTGGCATTTTTTTTTGTGAATAATTATATTATATTAATTTGTAATTTAATTTAATAAAAATATTTAAAAAATAGATGACATGGGAAAAATAATCTGAAAAATAACTACTTTCCACCATGAGACACCTTATTTTCTAACGTCTACTTTCCTCCATCACTCCACCACGTTCCCGCATCACCCCTTCCACATACACCCTTCCCCCGATTCATCTTCCTCTTCCTCTCCCTTTTTTCCCTTTCAAATATTTTTATGAATTGATAATTCACATATGGAAGTTACTTCATATGAAACATATTTGGGGCTAATATCTTTTTTATATTATTATTTCACGTGTTTCTTCTTCTTTTTTTTAATATTTAAAGTTAATATTTAATATAAAATAATTCAGTCACCTAAGAAATTGCCAAAAATATACTCCCTCCGTCCCGCTCGAATTAGGATTCTTGGTCAAGCAATTCGTACTTTGACCAATAATTTGAAGAAAAATAATGATGTTAATAAAAATTTAAAATTGTTATTGTATCACTATTAATAATAAGCTAAATATCTATTTTTTAGATTTTCATTAAGATAATTATTTTTCTTCAAATTGTTGGTCAAAGTATAAATTACTTGACCAAGAATCCTAATTCGAACGGGACGGAGGGAGTATGTTGTAAATTTAAATATTAGTTTCATTTTTTTTAAAAAAAGAATCCTATCAATCGGATATGTGTATCTCCAAAAATATCTTAAATGCCCTTTAAAACGTCATGTGCTAGTCACGTGACATAAAACCTGCTACAAAACTAACACCAAGTTACTTTTGTAATCGGATTGCAACAAAATGACAAAGTGAGTATACTAATTGGCGAAATTGAAATGACAGCATCAACATTGCAAATTTTGGATAAAGTCAGGAACCATGCGTTAAGAGCTGATTTACAGAACTTTACCGCCCATACGGTCCTACTCGATTCAAGTCTCAACTAATTAGAAAGCATTCTGACTTACCGCCTTTGTGGTCCTATACAGCTCGAATCTAGATTAATCAACTAAGGAATCAAGAGTAACGTGACCGAATAGTTCAGGTAAAAGAAAAATACTCTATCCACTTCAAAATATATATTTATTTATTTTTCAAACTTGTTAATCAAAAATGAATTTAATTTTTTTTTAAACTTTTAATTCAAAACTGAGGTAGTGTATATGAGGTGGTATTAATTTTGGAGTTGGTTTTGGGGGAAACTAGTTCCTCCATAAGTTATAAAAAGTCATGTTTTTTAACCCTTCATAAACCCTAAAAGGCCTAAACCCTAAACCTTAAACCATAAACTTTAACCCCTATAAAAACAAGACTTTTTATAACTTATGGAGAAACTAGTTTCCCCCAAAATTTTCTCCTGTAATTATTGAGACGGACCTGGATGCAACCAATAAAATATCGTCAACTCATTTCGTGACTTTGTTTTGTGTCCGTAGCATTATTGAGACTACAATCATAACAACATCCAATCAAAAAGCGCCAAGCTAATTTTTTCTTAAAATTTTGTGTGAAAATCTTGAGAAAAACTTGTTCTACACTTGCTTTAGTGTAAAACTTGTTTCCACCTCTTAATGTAAAACAAAATCTCTTAATGAAAAACAAGTTTTTCACATTTTTAGTGTAAAACAGGTTTTTCATAATGTTGACTCAAATTTTGTGAGCTTTTGTTAGTGACGTTAGTATTACTATTACTCTAAAATTATCACCGTTTGAAACGAAAAAAATGGCTACCAATCCTGTAGCCCACGGTTTTATAGGGTAAAATTAATGAGAAAATTTTGGGGGAAACTAGTTCCTCCATAAGTTATAAAAAGTCTTATTTTTATAGGGTTTGAGGTTTGGGGTTTGGGGTTTCATGTTTAGATTTTAGGGTTTCAGGGTTTGGGTTTAAGGGTAAAAAAAAAAAAAAAAAAAACTTTTTATAACTTATGGAGGAACTAGTTTTCTCCCAAAACACACTCATTTTAGAATAATAAATAAATAATTCATTAAAATAAAAATATATTATTAAATAAAATCAAACTTTCTAATTGAGATTTGGAAAAATAGAATGATATCCTAAACTAAAAATATGGGATGAAAATTCATAAAATAAAATATAAGAAAAGATGCCTATAAATTAAAATGAAAGGAAAGGAGACTCATAAATTAAAATGAAAGGAGAGGTCTTTGCTCTTGCTAGGATGAGAACTTGCCAACTTGGGTAAGTGGGAGAGAGCATGAAGCTTTATCCGCCAGACCACTTGGGCTTTATGTGATGTATTCTAAAGTTAAATATATATACACTAAGTGAAAATTTTGGACCTCTTAAAATTATTGGGCTCTGTGCTATTGGACTGCTTGCACACCCTCAAAGCCGGGCATGGTTGCATCGATAGTTGACCCGTCATATTCTAAAACACCAATAAAATCATTACATCTAAGATTATATGAGCTAGATTTTGTGCCTATTTTGTGACCCTAATATTATTCACTCGTTGATTATATATCCAAGTAATCAATATCAAGTCATTTTGTACTCAAAATTTTGTGAACTTGATTTATGTTTCTAGCATTGCTCATAATTTTATTTGTCATCCATCATATTTTTTCCTTTTTTTTATAAGCAAAACAAAATAAAAAAGTAGAATTTTCTTTTTGATTTTTAGTGAAGAGGCAAAGAAACTTTTCTATGATTATCATTCGAAAGTATAAGAGGTTGCAAATTTGTAGGTCAAGTCAAAAAGCGTTTGGAGTAAATGTATACAAAAGTATATAAGTCAAGTCAAGCACACATCAAAACTGATATTTTACGAATACTATTTGTATTTTATCTTTTCAATTTCCAAACCTTATAAATTCATAATAAATCACTAAATTTCAAGTCAAATCAAGCATGTTGTTCAATTTTGACCAAGAGAAAATGGGAGTTAAGTAATTTCCTAGCATCCCACATACATGATCACTAGAGAGTTTGGATATATTTCACTATAGAAAATTAATTCCTATATATATAAGCTCAATTTATATACTCTCTTCAATCATCATCATAATCATCTCTCTCTCTCTCTCTCTCTCTCTCTCTCTCTCTCTCTCTCTCTCTCTCTCTCTCTCTTATTCTCTCCCACTCTCTCTCTCAAAAATGTTAAATTTTGTGCATTCCTCTACCAAAATTGTCTCTAAACTTGAGAAGCTTAGAGTTTCAAGCTACATGTATAGAGAAGAAATGAACAAGACATTGTCAAAGGTTAAGCTTTGGAAAGGTGTCAAGAATGTAGAAGAAAAAGTAGCATTGCCTCATGAAATGGAAGTTGAAATGGAGATGATGCCGGATGATGAGAGTAGAGCTAGATTTTTTTCGAGTTACAAAAATGGAGGAACTCTCAATTTTGAGGATGTGGCTTGTGAGCTCGTAGAATATATCTCTACGAGTCGTGTTAATGTCATCGCTATCGGTCACAATGATCGAGTACTAGGGAGTATTTCGAATGAGCATGAATAATTAGTTTCGTGATGGTGTTTTTTTTTCTCAACATTCTTTTTAATTATGGCTACCATTAGTAGTCTATTATTTTTCAAGTTGAGAATCTATTCATTATTTGTAATTTGTGATTTTATTATTATTAATATTGGTGATATTAAAAGTTTAAAATTTCATTGTTTCATTTATAAATTATTATATGAATGGATATTAAAATGTGTTACAATGGTGTCACTTTGACAATTTTTAATCTCCAAAAATAATTATGTTTTCAGTAAAAAAATGGTTATGTATTACTCACTCTCATGTTCAAAAGGGTTGGCTCTTGGGTACTAAACTACTCACTCTCATGTTCAAAAATCTATATATATTAAAAGTCAAGGCGGAGGGCTACGGATTCGCTACTTGGATATGTTTTGGCTAATACTTGCTTTTGGTAAAGCCACATCATCACCATTCTTAATTATAAGTGGCTCTTGATATTCTTATTATTAGCAAATGATATTAGTTAATACTAATAGTTATTATATAGGTTAACTATTACTATTAATAGTATTAGTTAACTATAATATTTAATATATAAGTTAACTATTACTATTACTATTAATAGTATTAGTTAACTATAATAGTTACTCCCTCCGTCCCAGAATAAGAGTCATACCCCCAAATCTCACGCTTATTAAGAAAAGTGCTTAAAGATGAATAAACAATTGCAAGTGGGTAGAAATAAGGAGAGAGAGAGTGTAAAATTACATTCTACTCCTATAGGCCAAGACACACAAGGAGGTTTTTCTGTAAATATATCAACTTTATAATGGCATATGTATAAAAGACACTATTCAAATTTTGCCATTTTAGGAATAGGACTCTTACTATGGGACGGACTAAAAAGGAAAATAAGACTCTTACTCTGGGACGGAGTGAGTACTATATAAGTTAACCATTACTATGAATAGTATTAGTTAACTATAATAGTTACTATATAAGTTAACTATTACTATTAATAGTATTAGTTAACGTTAATAGTTACTATATAAGTTAAATATTACTATTAATAGTATTAGTTAATGTTAATAGTTATTATATAAGTTAACTATTCATATTTATAGTATTAGTTAACCATAATATACGTTGTTTTAGACGAATAAAACTGAAGTTATAGAAAAGTACTCCCTCCGTTCATAATATATGTTGTTTTAGATTTTTCCACACAAATTAAGGAATATAATTAATACATGTGAAAATGTCTCATGTACCCCTAAAATAATTACATTACCTAAGCAATTAAATGCTTAGGCAAGAAAAAGCTCTCTATCATAAATAAAGGTACAATTGGTATATAACAGCAGAACTGTCATAGAAATAGTAAACGCAAGTATTTTGAAACACAAATTAACTCTTAAAACGACATATATTTTGAAACAAATGGATTATTACAAAATATTATTTATAAAAACAGTATTGTCAAAAATTAATTGGAATTTATATTTAAAAGACCCACCATTAAATACTTCATCCGTCCCATCACACTTGAGACTTATTTTCATGTTGGTCCATCCCAGCTCACTTTAGATTTCTTAAAATGGGCATCTTTTTATAATAGTATTATATTCGATCTACCCCACAATTCATTCTTTCTATTAATTTTTCATCACTCAATTTATTCAACAAACACTACTATATACCTCACTCGTTCGCTTTCTTCATTTTTTACCACACATGAATGACTGCTCTTTAATTCTTGTACTTACCTCTTAAATTTCAAGTGAGGTGAGACGGAATGTGTATGTCTCTAAAAATAGTACATTTATGTAGGTAAAAATTGAGATTTTAAATATTTTTTTTTTTATCACTTTAGCATTATTCGTTGGAAAAACACACCCCAACTTCGAAAAAGAAAAGAGCAAGTCTAGAGAGAGAGGAAAGAAGAGAGAGAGATACCGCTATGAAGAGAATCCCTCGCATCAAGTTTCCTCAGCGGCACCCTAAACCCTCCGGTTAGTTTCCGTCTCTGTAATTGTTGATATATAATTACAGGATTTTTTCTTAATCGTATTCCGTTCAATGCTTGTTTGCTTAGCTCGTTGAATTCCATCTTTGAATCGTCTCTATCCGTATAAGTTTTGCGTTAGGGTTTGATTTAAGGCAACAATTGTTATTCGTGATTTATACTTGCATTATTTGGATTTGATCTATGAAAATTTGCTGGGGGTTAGATTTTTAATCGGCCGTTGTTGTTACACGATTCAGTTGATTACGCACACGACGTTTTGTTTTCCTTTCTCTTTAACATTTCAAATTAGGTTATGATTTAAGGTTTAATACTTTTCTACAGTGATTATTGTATTATTACAAACTTAAGTCTTATTTGAATAATGAAATTGCTTGATGTTTTTTTTTTTTTTTTTTGAACAAACGACAAATCATATTCATTCACCCCAAACGACTTCCTGATATCCCTATAACTCAACTCCCTCACTTTATCATTAAGATTAAACCGAACGCTCCTTTCCCCATTCACTACAACCCGCTCAAAAGTAGACAGAAATTCTAAGGTGAATCTCCTATACACCGGTGCGCTCTTCCCTAAAAAATTCTCAATACCAATCATTTGCATCAACTGACGTACCGGAGCATCAAAACCCAATTGTTCAAGAGCAGTTACATCCAAAAATTTTGTTACTAAAATCTTTCGGCTCGGTCTATCTAGTTTTCTCCATTTCTCCTTTTGATCCGCCGTCAAGGTTTTCAAACCCATATAATTATTCTCCTCAGGCGAATTAACTTCCCCGGAGGGAGTAGGCAAAGGCTCCTCTTCCCTAGCCCGCTTTTTACCTCCCGCACTTGATTTACCCGTCACCACCATAATGAGCAATTCACAATGATAAACAACACCAACAATTCACCAACCACACAATCCACAAAAACAATAACAACTCCCCAACAATGTCCACCGAAGCCACACAATCACCACCCACCAATTTCAACACAATATCAATTTATTCACACTATCATCGCTCACCATTCACTCACCAATAACAATGCAACAATAATATAGCACCATATAAATCAACACACTCACACCACAATCTCAACACAACCCCAATACAATAAAGCTCCGATCAAACCCAACCTAACCACCACAACATCCACCAACAAAATAAAGTGCAGGTAAAATTGAGAAAATTTTACTTTTCAATGCTCTAGTAGTGCCCAATAAGTCTCCTTGTCCATCCAAAATTGCTCCGAGATTGATGTATTAAGAAGCCCCGAAATTCGAATTCTAGGGTTCTTGAAATTGGACTTCAAATTCGAAATTGAAGGTAAATGGTGAGAGAGGAGAGGCGGGAGTTCAAGGTGTGGTTGCCGGAATTGTGACCGGCGACGAGGGAGAAAGCCGGTGGTTATGGATCTTTAGGGGAGAGGGTTCGACTGTGAGATGAATGGAGGACGGGGGATCGCCGGAATTAATGGGGTTAACGAGGGGAAAGCCGGCGGGTTATGAATCTGGATAGAGAGAAAAAGAAGGAGCGAGAGAGAGACCGTGAGGGAGGGGGGAAACGGGATGTGAGAGAGAGAGAAGGGAGAGGGAAGGGTTCGACTTTTTTTTTTTTTTTTTTTAACCCATTGTGGCCAGCCCTTTTGCCATAAGAATTGAGCACTTGTGGCACAAGGACTGGGTGAAATTTCGCAAGCTACCTTCCTTTTTTTTTTTTTTTTTTTTTTTTTTGGCCCGCCCTTGTGGCACAAGAATTAAGCACTTGTGGCACAAGATGAAATTTCCCAATGTGCTCCCATGTAACACTCTATGCCATGATTTCCTGCACATCATCAAAAACAAAACATACCTTTAGTACACCGATTCCAAACATAAATAAAACTACAAAAATTGAAAACATAATATACAACTACAATTAATTTAAAAGCCTAAAATAAAAATAAAAACCAAGAAAATTAAGCGAATTAAATCCGGGTTGCTTCCCGGTTAGCCGCCCTTCTTTAACGTCTTTAGCTAGACCAAATGCCGGGAAAACACCCGGCATGCATCAAAGTTCAAAGTTTTTAATAAGACTCAGACCCAAAGTTATCCAACATATACCGGGTCTTGGAGATCAATCACCTCCAAATCCGCGGTATTCACGACTTCGTTCTCAAAATACGGTTTCAACCGTTGACCATTAACTTTGAATCCTTTGTCCTCATTAGGACTAGAGATTACCACCGTCCCAAGCGGGGACACCTCCCTCACCACATAAGGGCCGGTCCACCGAGACCTTAACTTGCCCGAAAACAAACGAAGACGGGAATTAAAAAGAAGGACCTTTTGACCAACCTTAAAGTCCTTTCTAATTATCATCTTATCATGCCAAATCTTCGCTCGCTCCTTATAAAGAAGGTTATTCTCATAGGCATCTCTCCTAATCTCATCCAATTCACTCAAATGCAATTTCCTCTCCTCACCGGAACCCTCTAAGTTCAAATTGAACTTTTTGACCGCCCAATAGGCTTTGTGTTCAAGCTCCACCGGTAAATGGCAAGGTTTACCAAACACCAACCGATATGGTGACATACCAATCGGTGTCTTATATGCCGTCCGGTAAGCCCACAACACATCATCAAGCCTTTGACTCCAATCCTTTCTATTTGGGTTCACAGTTTTTTCAAGGATGGATTTTATCTCTCTATTGGACACCTCGGCTTGGCCATTTGTTTGGGGATGATAAGCAGTCGACACCTTATGGGTGATGTGATATCTCTTAACTAGAGCTTCGACTGTCTTATTGCAAAAATGAGTTCCCCTATCGCTAATAATGGCCCTTGGCATCCCAAACCGACACAGAATGTTGCTCCTAAGGAAATTGACCACTATTTTTGAATCATCGGTACGGGTAGGGATGGCTTCCACCCATTTGGACACATAGTCCACCGCAAGCAAAATGTACACAAACCCACAAGAATTAGGGAATGGACCCATAAAGTCTATCCCCCACACATCAAAGATTTCACAATTCACAATGAGGGTTTGTGGCATTTCATCACGGCGCCCAATATTACCAACCCTTTGGCACCTATCATACGACTGACAAAAAGTGACCGCATCCCGGAACAAAGTTGGCCAAAAGAAGCCACAATCCAAGACTTTTCTAGCGGTCTTTTTCGCACCAAAATGACCACCACACGCATACTCATGACAGAATTTGAGAATAGAGGACACTTTACTGTCGGGAATACACCTACGAATAACTTGGTCGGCACAGTGCCTCCACAAGTTGGGCTCATCCCACACATAATACTTGGCATCACTACGGACTTTGTCTCTTTTAGATTTTGACATCCCCGGAGGGAATTTATTAGAGACAAGAAAATTGACCAAGTCCGCATACCAAGGGGCAACTGAATTAACTGCCCAAAGAACCTCATCAGGAAACTCACCCCGGATTGGGGCTTGTTTATAAGGCTTGTCCTCCTCTACTACAAGGCGACTCAAATGATCGGCAACTAGATTTTCAGCCCCCTTTTTGTCCTTAACCTCTATGTCAAACTCACTCAACAAGAGAATCCACCGAATGAGTCTCGATTTAGCCTCTTTCTTAGACATTAAATATTTAAGAGCAGCATGGTCGATGTAAACAATAATCTTAGTACCCAACAAGTAGGACCTAAATTTCTCTAGTGCAAAAACCACCGCCAACATCTCTTTCTCAGTAGTGGAGTAATTTCTTTGTGCCCCATTCAAGGTCATAGACGCATAATAAATCACATGCGAGGCACGCTCCACTTTTTGACCCAAAACCGCCCCCACGGCATAATCACTAGCATCACACATGATCTCAAAGGGACGAGACCAATCGGGTGCTTGAATAATGGGGGTGGTTGTCAACCTAGACTTCAACTCATTAAAAGATTGCTTGCAATTTTCATCAAAATTAAAATCAACCTCTTTTTGCAACAGGGTGCATAGAGGTGAAGCAATCTTTGAAAAGTCCTTAATGAACCTCCGGTAAAACCCGGCATGACCAAGGAAAGACCGGACTTCACGCACATTGGTCGGGTAAGGAAGTGAAGAAATGACATCAATCTTAGCTTTGTCAACTTCGATACCCTTTTTCGACACAACATGACCCAACACAATGCCTTGCTCGACCATAAAGTGACATTTTTCAAAATTTAAGACCAAATTGGTTTCAATGCACCTATCCAACACTAGTCCTAAATGAGCAAGGCATTCATCAAACGAGTCTCCATGGACAGTGAAGTCATCCATGAAAACTTCTATAAACTTTTCTACAAACTCGGAGAAAATACTCATCATGCACCTTTGAAAAGTCCCAGGTGCATTACACAATCCAAACGGCATTCTCCGATAGGCAAAGGTGCCGAAGGGGCAAGTAAATGTAGTTTTCTCTTGGTCTTCCGGGGCAATAGGTATTTGAAAATACCCGGAAAAACCGACGAGAAAACAAAAGTACGCCCTTCCGGCTAACCTTTCCAACATCTGATCAATAAAGGGGAGGGGGAAGTGGTCTTTACGAGTTACCTCATTTAGCCTCCGGAGATCAATGCACACACGAATCCCCGTTTGCTCCCGGGTTGGAACCATCTCTCCCTTTTGATTACGGGAGACCGTGATCCCGCCCCTCTTGGGCACACACTGTGTGGGGCTCACCCACTCGCTGTCGGAGATGGGATAAATGATCCCCATCTGTAGTAGCTTCAGGACTTCCTTCTTCACCGCCTCCATCATTGGCGGGTTAAGCCTCCTCTGTGGTTGCCTCACCGGCTTCGCACCCTCCTCTAGGTTGATCCGGTGCATACACAAAGATGGACTAATGCCCTTAAGATCGGCAATAGTCCAACCAATCGCCGATTTTCGCTCCCGGATCACCTCAATCAACCTTTTCTCTTGATCCTCAGTCAACTTGCTAGAAATCACTACCGGAAGCGTCTCTCCCTCACCTAGATAAACATACTTAAGGTGCTCAGGGAGGACCTTCAACTCAAGCTCCGGTGCCTTCTCTATAGATGGAACAAGCTTCTCCATCGGAATCTCTAGCTTCATGTGACCATGACCCGGCGCGGTAGCAAACATGGCACTCTCTGTAAGGCCCATAAGCGCTTCCTTCATAGAATCCGAGATGTCAAACTCCAAATTAGCATACCCCAAAGCGTTCTCTAACGCGGTCTTGAGATCATCATCTCCACTAGACACCTCAAATACCTCCTCTACCAATGGCTCGATCACATCGATGAAACATAACGACTCCGTATCCTTAGGGTATTTCATAGAGTCAAAGATGTTAAACTCCATTACTTGCCCATCAAATTCCATTGTCAAAGAACCATTAGCCACATCAAGCTTGGTCCTAGCAGTCGACATAAAAGGCCTCCCCAATAGTATGGGAGCCTTTGGATCCGTCCATCTCAAGAACATAGAAATCTGCGGGAAATATCATCTTACCAACCCGGACTAGAACACCCTCTACTAATCCCTTCGGGTAGGCATTCGACCTATCCGCCAACTGTATCACGACTCTGGTGTCCTGCAGTGGTCCCAACTTAAGAGTTTCAAACAACGCATAGGGCATGACGTTGATTGAAGCCCCCAAGTCTAACATCGCCTTATGCTCAGAAGCATCCCCCAAAATAACTGGAATCACGAACATCCCTGGGTCACTGCACTTCTTAGGCATTTTCCTCTGATACACTGCAGACACATGCTCACTAACCTTAACCTTCTTTTTACTCCTTTCCTTCTGATTCCTCTTCAGATTACACAACTCCTTCAAAAACTTCGCATACCTCGGGACAGTCTGAAGAAGATCCAAGAAAGGAATATTAACCTCTAACCTCTTGAAAGTATCGTAAATAGCCTTGTCGGGCTCCGGCTTTCGATGTTCTTTCAAGGCCTCTGGGAATGGAACCTCAGGCTCATATACAGGAGCCTTAACCTCTGGTGCAACTTCTGTCTGATCTGGTACCTTATGTACTGGCTCTGAAATCTCGACCTCAACCTCCGGTTCCTCATCTACAACCTTATCCTGCAACTCTTTACCATTTCGAAGATTGATCGCACATGCACTCTGCTTAGGATTCGGTTCAGTCTGTGATGGCAACTTCCTCGAATCCCTAGCCTCTATCCGTCCCACTGCATCAGCTACCTGACCCATCTGTTTCTCCAAGTTACCTATGCTCGCATCTGTGCGCTGCTGATATTGCTGAAAGTTCTGGTTCATGGTGCTAACACTCTGAGCCAAAGAATTCAGCAATGCCTCTGTAGACTGTCCCGGAGCATTCTGCTGCTGCTGCTGCTGCTGCTGCCCATATGGTGGTCTATAAGAGTTGAACTGATTACCCTGCTACTGCTGCTGCGGCTGATAACCCTGCTGATTACCGAACTGCTGTCCTTGACCACTCGGCTGATTCTGCTGCTGACCTGTACCCCATCTGAAATTAGGATGATTTTTCCAGTTGGGGTTATAGGTGTTACCCATCGGTCTCTGTCCTTGCTGCGCAAACCCAACTGCATTAACATCCTCCATCTCGCCCGTCTGCAGAGACGGACACGAATCTGTAGGGTGCGTAATGTCATAACAAATCCCACACGGTTTCGGTGTCTGTCCCAGAACCAACTGTTTCACCATACCCTTGAGATCCTCCATATCCGTCTCAAACTTATTGGACAATCCACTGCTAGAACCCGCTGCGCTAACCTGTCTCACATTAGACCTCTTACCATGGGTCCTTGTACTCTTAGCTAGCTCCTCGATCAACCTCTTAGCTTCCTCAGTGGTCTTATTCAAGATACTTCCCCCACAGCATGAATCCACTAGCCTCTTATCCTGAATGGTCAACCCTCCATGAAAATAGACGATCAGCTGGTCCTCAGTAAACCCGTGATACGGACAACTCCTACACAGCTTGTGGAAGCGATTGTAGTAGTCGTATAAGGTTTCATCAGCCTTCTGCTCCATATTACTGATGTCCCTCTTCATAACATTTATTTGATCCTGAGGAAAGAACTCTTCTAGGAATACCTCTTTCATCTGTTGCCATGTCGTGATGCTGTTGGGTGGCAAGTGATAATACCACCCGTTCGCGTTATCTTTCAGTGTGAAAGAAAACGCCCTCAACAATAGGTGCTTGATCGGAAGCGCTGCCGTCTTCATACTCTGACAGATTTGCACAAACTGTTAGATGTGCTGATTAGGATCCTCTCCGGGCATCCCTGTGAAATGCGGTAGCTGGTTCAGTAGCCCCGGCTTCAACTCAAATGTCACTCCGGCAGGTAAGGCGGGGAATTGGACGGCATGTGGTTGCTCATTCCAATTCGGGGCAGTCCTTTGCCTCAATGTCTGTGGTGGAACTGCTTGTCTACCTCCTGCGCCACCACCACCAGCATTATTTCCATCAGTGCCACCACCAGCGTTATCTCCGTCCTGCATCTCTTCAGCTAACAATATCCCCTTGACTCTCCTGCTTTGTTGTCGTCCTCTCCTGAAAGATCTTTCAATTTCTGGATCAAACGGAACAATCAAATCGTTAGTAGAACGGGTGTGGACCATACACGGTTCCACACTACAGGATAACAAGTAATAAATATAACTAAAAAGATAACAAATAAAGAACTAAAAGAAAAATAAAACAAATAAGAAAATAAAAAGAACGCAAACAATAACACCGTTCCCCGACAGCTACGCCAAAATTTGGTAGGCTTAATCGCACACCTACTAAATTAGACCTAAACCCGGCCACTAATAATGTAATTAGGGTAAGTCAGGGTCGATCCACGAAGAACAGTGATTATTTGCGAACAGTCACTTGACCAGATTGGGGGTTTGATTTGATTGTAATTTATTCCTAGACGGGAAATTAAACTAAATGTGATTAAAACAATGATTTAAAAGCACTTCAGATTGATTACTATCCCCGTCCTCTAATTCAATTTCATCGGTACTTCTTTTTCTCCGTTAATCCTATTCACTTGATCACGAGATATATTGCAATCTCTGTCTCTTCTTACAGATTAGTTACTAGGAGTGGCACACTCACTAGCAACCCTAATTAATCAATTAATCTAACTGGCACAGTCTAGATCGCAGAATTAATTGATTCAATTTAAGAGACTAAGATCAAAAACGCTTTCTACAATTATTTCATATAGATAATCGTCTAATTTTGCCTACTTCCCGAATTGCTATGGCACATACAAAATTCGTGAAGATGCTACGGTGAAAACCCTAATTCTGGCACAGAACAGAGAATTCTAGCATAGATCAACAAATAGAACTAATGGATTGGCCAAATCCACAAACCCTAAATATTAATCTAGATCAATACAAGCAAAATTATGAATAGATTACACAAGAGAATAAGAAAAATTACCTCAATTGAATCAAAGTAGGTTCAAGATCTCAACCCAAAGCAATGTAGTTTAGTTCTCCATTAATGGTTTACAAAAGCTGCAGAGAGAAAAAGAAAGAACGTAGTTTTTTTAAAAAAAGTAAATAATGAATAGAAAAAGAAGCCGCCCTAATCTAATATTTATTCCTAATTAATATTGACTAAGGAATAATAAAATAAAAAGAAAATAATAAAAGAAAAAGAAAATAAATTAGAATCAGCCGCCAGAGTCAGTGTGCGGAATCCGATTTCAATGCAGCTTTCCGATTCAGTCCTTGAGGTCTTTACTATTTCCAGTTCAGTCCTCCAACTTTCAGAAATTGCAGAAAGCCCCTAAATTCCCAGTTCTTTGCAGTTTGGTCCCTGCAGTCTTTTCCTCCAGTTAACTTTGGCTACTTGACCATCGAGACAGACGTTGAAGCTCTCCAAAAATTACATCCGGAAAATAAATAAGAACAACTATTCTACCCCGGATTACAATAAAAGCCCAAATTATAAATAATGCCCCAATTACATCAAATTTAGTCTAAAGTACATGAAAATGAACCAAAATATATGGGAAAATAAGGGAAATAATGTATACAAAATCCACCACATCAAATTCCCCCACGCTTAGACAGTTACTCGTCCCTGAGTAACATCCTAACCACACTCTAAACTCCGGTCTAATCAGCGTAGCATGGGAGAAAATGACCCCTAGTCTCCTCTAATGCTCCTCAATCAAAAGTCAACAAACACAAACCAATTTGGAGTATAAGAAACTCCGTCCCCATATAACTTCAGGAAATCAAATAAAGATCAATGGCCTTAGCCCGATACAAACTCCAAAATAGTGAAAAACCGTATCCGGACTAAGGCCCGCTCATAAAAGCCACGGGGAACTAAAATATCCTAAATTTCCCCACGCTAGTCTCACACTACAAGTCTCCCTCATAAAAATAAGTTTTTGGCCGGGTAGTGGTCCCGCGTAAAACTCACCTCGTGTTTAGCACCAACACCCCCTTATAACTCCAAAAACAAAACGAGGTTTTCTATCCTATTACCCACTAACCGAACCTCCAACATCAAAATATCCTAACCCGAGACTCCTTACCCCCCTTATGACTTCTCTCCGGTGAATAAATGATAAAACACTCAATATCTCACCTTTTGCCTAAGCGCCCTTTCGGGTTTTCACTTAGCCTCTCTATTTTTTTATTTTTTATTTTTTTATTATTTTATTTATTTATTTTTATTTTTATTTTTTTTAATAAGAAAATTAAAATAAATGCGTATTATACATAATAGAAACCCTTATGCACAAGCCCTTTCTCAAATCAAAGTACCTCACTCACCCTGCGTGGGCGTTATTCTTCAGGGGTCTATCTATGACTTTTCTGGGAAAGAAAGAGTTGACCAAACTGAATCGCTTTGATATTGCAATGATGAGAACGGTAATTCCTGAGGCCGCCTCCATTCCGGATTGGGTCGACAGTTTTCTTAGAAGGTGTGAAAATTTTGTATCGAAGCCAGGTGGTTGTATACCGGTGGGGGGTATGATTACTCTTTTGCTTGGGAAGTATGCGAACCCCCCCCCAGCTTCAGCAGAGTTTCTCGGGGCACCGGAATTCTATGATTTCTTTTTCCTGACTCGGTATGAGCGTTTCAAAACAATCATTCGAGATGATCAATCCTTGACATTTGAGTATGGGGACAACAACATTCCGATTCGGTGCCATAGGTGGGCAGTTTTTCCGAGCGGTGATAAACCGAAAGACTGGCGGATGGATGGAGTGAATGATTGGGATGGGCGGTATCCTGAGGATAATGTCCTAAGAAAAAAACGGGGACAGTTGGCAGCTAATAAGGTTAGAGTCTCGGAGCAGCAGGAGGGTGGTTATGAGGCGATTATGAGACTGTTGCAGGAGAGGCATGCACTTGAGGATAGGAGATGGGCTGAGTTCTCTGACCGGCTTGAGGCGCTGGAGGATCATGTGACCACTATCTTCGCACGGCAGCGTCAGATGGAGCTTTGGATGCAGCAGCCAGAACCTCGGACGTATACGCCTCCTCCAGAACAGTTGCACACCATGATGAAAAATAGGAGATTGGCTAGGATGAGGAGGCGCGAGTCCCGTGAAGCCCGTTCTTCAGGTGAGGCCTCCGGGTCTCCGCAACAGCAGGAGTGATGGTACCCTTCTTCCTTCCCTTTACGTTTAAACTGTCCTTTTATTTCTATTGTTTCACACACTGAGGACACTGTGTAGTTTAAGCGTGGGGGGGGGGGGTTTGTATTATGTATAGTACGCATTTATTTTAATTTTCTTATTAAAAAAAATAAAAATAAATAGAGAGGCTAAGTGAAAACCCGAAAGGGCGCTTAGGCAAAAGGTGAGATATTGAGTGTTTTATCATTTATTCACCGGAGAGAAGTCATAAGGGGGGTAAGGAGTCTCGGGTTAGGATATTTTGATGTTGGAGGTTCGGTTAGTGGGTAATAGGATAGAAAACCTCGTTTTGTTTTTGGAGTTATAAGGGGGTGTTGGTGCTAAACACGAGGTGAGTTTTACGCGGGACCACTACCCGGCCAAAAACTTATTTTTATGAGGGAGACTTGTAGTGTGAGACTAGCGTGGGGGAAATTTAGGATATTTTAGTTCCCCGTGGCTTGTATGAGTGGGCCTTAGTACGGATACGGTTTTTCACTATTTTGGAGTTTGTATCGGGCTAAGGCCATTGATCTTTATTTGATTTCCTGGAGTTATATGGGGACGGAGTTTCTTATACTCCAAATTTGTTTGTGTTTGTTGACTTTTGATTGAGGAGGATTAGAGGAGACTAGGGGTCATTTTCTCCCATGCTACGCTGATTAGACCGGAGTTTAGAGAGTGGTTAGGATGTTACTCAGGGACGAGTAACGGTCTAAGCGTGGGGGAATTTGATGTGGTGGATTTTGTATACATTATTTCCCTTATTTTCCCATATATTTTGGTTCATTTTCATGTACTTTAGACTAAATTTGATGTAATTGGGGCATTATTTATAATTTGGGCTTTTATTGTAATCCGGGGTAGAATAGTTGTTTTTATTTATTTTCCGGATGTAATTTTTGGTGAGCTTGAACTTCTGTCTCGATGGTCAAGTAGTCAAAGTCAAGTCAAAGTTAACTGGAGGAAAAGACTGCAGGGACCAAACTGCAAAGAACTGGGAATTTGGGGCTTTCTGCAATTTCTGAAAGTTGGAGGACTGAACTGGAAATAGTAAAGACCTCAAGGACTGAATCGGAAAGCTGCATTGAAATCGGATTCCGCACACTGACTCTGGCAGCTGATTCTAATTTATTTTCTTTTTCTTTTATTATTTTCTTTTTATTTTATTATTCCTTAGTCAATATTAATTAGGAATAAATATTAGATTAGGGCGGCTTCTTTTTCTATTCATTCTTTACTTTTTTTTTTAAAACTACGTTCTTTCTTTTTCTCTCTGGAGCTTTTGTAAACCATTAATGGAGAACTAAACTCCATTGCTTTGGGTTGAGTTCTTGAACCTACTTTGATTCAATTGAGGTAATTTTTCTTATTCTCTTGTGTAATCTATTCATAATTTTGCTTGTATTGATCTAGATTAATATTTAGGGTTTGTGGATTTGGCCAATCCATTAGTTCTATTTGTTGATCTATGCTAGAATTCTCTGTTCTGTGCCAAAATTAGGGTTTTCACCGTAGCATCTTCACGAATTTTGTATGTGCCATAGCAATTCTGGAAGTAGGCAAAATTAGACGATTATCTTTATGAAATAATTGTAGAAATCGTTTTTTATCTTAGTCTCTTAAATTGAATCAATTAATTCTGCGATCTAGACTGTGCCAGTTAGATTAATTGATTAATTAGGGTTGCTAGTGAGTGTGCTACTGCTAGTAACTAATCTGTAAGAAGAGACAGAGATTGCAATATATCTCGTGATCAAGTGAATAGGATTAACGGAGAAAAAGAAGTACCGATGAAATTGAATTAGAGGACGGGGATAGTAATCAATCTGAAGTGCTTTTAAATCATTGTTTTAATCACATTTAGTTTAATTTCCCGTCTAGGAATAAATTACAATCAAATCAAACCCTCAATCTGGTCAAGTGACTGTTCGCAAATAATCACTGTTCTTCGTGGATCGACCCTGACTTACCCTAATTACATTATTAGTGGCCGGGTTTAGGTCTAATTTAGTAGGTGTGCGATTAAGCCTACCATTCGGATTCTATTCCAAGCAAAACTTGGAAACTGCCTCCATCCGGCATTTAAAAAATCCCCCATCGGATAATATTTTGCGCTGATAACCTAACATACTAGAGAATCCGGGTTGACACGTCCACGTCCACTAGACATCTCATAATCCATGAAGCATCCTTGTATAGTAAGAACAATGAACATCTTTTTGTTGTGGAGATTCATCATTTGCCTTTTCACAATGAAGAAAACAACAAACAAGCACATAAACATAGGCTCCCAACGGTCGGGAGAAAGCAACGGCTCCCAGCGACGAGGAGAAAGCAACGGCTCCCAACAAAGGGGAGAAACTTATTATTACAATGAAAAATAAAAAAAACAGAAACATGAAATACAAACTAAATGAAATTGAAAACAACACAATTCTTTGTAATTTCAGTTATTGAAATTACAAAAAATTGTGTTGGTGTTTAATTAATCAAGAAAGAAGAAGATGAACTTTTGAGAAAGCAGAGAAGTTACAGGCGGTTGGGATGGATTGAGAGAAAAACTAAAAACGAAATTGCTTGATGTTTAGATTAGCCTTTCTATGTTTCTAGGTTGGGTTTCGTTGGTAATCAATAAAACATGTCTAGGTATATATGTTGGTTGAGTTAAATACTCTTTTAGTCCCTAACCTATTCAACTTTTTACCTTTTCGTCCTCAAGCTATTTTTTTCCCGATTTCGTCCTTAACATATGAATTCGTAGGACCATGTGGTCCTTCCGTCAATTAGTCCGTTAAATGTGTTGATGTGGCACATGACGTCACCAATTATACCTAGGTGGAGCTTTTTAGTGCAGAATTTGCTAATATTGAATTGAAAGGGGGGGGGGGGTGTAATTATTATATACTCCCTCCGTCCCATGGAGAGTGAGACTAGAGGAGTGGGCACGATATTTAAGATAAAGTGATATATATGTGGTAGAAAATGAAGAGAGAGAATGAGTGAGGTAAATAGTAGTGTTGGTTGAATAAAATGAGTGGTGGAAAATGAAGAGAGAGAATGAGTGGGTTTAAATAGTGGGGAATGATGAATATAAGTATATTAAAACATTTCCATTTTGGGTAGTCTCACTTTAAGTGGGACGGCCCAAAAGGGAAATAAGTCTCACTCTTAGTGGGACGGAGGGAGTATAAATATAACTTGAAAATGCAAAAAAACTCTAAAATGGAAAAAGAATGAGAATAGTAAAAATATGCATTCAACTAATACTTCTTCCGTCCCACCTCACTTGAGACTTAAGAGGTGGGCACAATAACTAAGGAAAAAGAATAAAATAAGGAAAATGTGTGGTAGAAAATGAAGAGAGAGAATGAGTGGGGTTAATAGTTAGGTTAGTTGAATGAATTGTGTGGTGGAAAATGAAGAGAGAGAATGAGTGAGTGGGGTAGATTGAATATAAAATTATAAAAAGATTACCTTTTTGGGGAGTCTCAAGTGAAGTGGGACGGACCAAAATAGAAATAAGTCTCAAGTGAGGTGGGACGGAGGGAGTATACGTACTTAATTATTAATTTTTATAAATAATTTATTTATCAAAATTTTATTAAATAGTTAAAAATAATAAGGTTTTTTTATTAAGGATATTACTTATGTTTTCTTCAATCAAACAACAAAATATTACTATTGCTAAAAAACTTACTTACAAAAGCAGAAAAAAGAAAATTAAAAAAAAAAAACTAATTAATTGCTTTTATAATTTGAATAAATATTACAACATCCACCTCCATCTCATCCCCATCTAACATTAAAACCACCACCACCCAACCACCTCCGTCAACACAAGCAACAGACACCCACCACCGTCAACCTAAACAACACAAAACACAACCATCATCAACAATATGACCACCCACCAAAACAACCATCAACCAATCTCCCAAAGTTATTAAAGGCCCAAGGCGCACCAAGACGCAAAAGGTGTGCCCGGAGCCTAGGCGCGCGCCTAGGCGCGCTTTTGATAACTATGGTGCGTCCCATAGTTATTAAAAGCCAAAAGCGCACCAAGGCGCAAAAGGTGTGCCCGGAGCCTAGGCGCACCTAGGCACGAGCCTAGGTGCGCTTTTGATAACTATGCCAAAAACACAAACACCGCACACAAAGAGACACGAGGGAGATATCCTACACAATCATACACAGATTTCGCTCAAATTAATCACAGAAAACCAGATTTCTATCAAATCAAACTCAGAAACAAGATTCGTTCAAATCAAAGCAAGAGTTCGCTCAAATCGAACCCAGAAACACCAAAACCTAAAACTCAAAAACGCCAAATTCAGGTATGGACTTTAATTCGGTGATGTTGATAGACGATTTTGTGAAGCAAATCGCGTTCCATTATCGTCTTCAGTGAATCTAAACGTCGGCACTTAAAAAAAAAACGGGTTTTCAATGTTTTAGATCTGAAGGGGAAATTATGGGTGGAGGAGGAATGGGAAGGGGAAATTTCGGGGAGAAAGAGTGAGAGGGAAGAGAAATTTCAGGGAGAAGCGTGGATGCTCAATCTGAGCTTCAATCTTGGAAGGCTGGGTTGCGGTATCGGAGGTGAGAAGACGTTAATCTGGTTGATGTGTATTTGAGGGTGAAGAAAGGGAAGAGTGGGATGGGAGGGTGGGATTGTTTTTCATTTAGTCCCTTGTAAATTAGTATTATGCACTTTCATCCTTTTATTCCTTCAAATGTCAACATCAGAAATTTTATCAATGTAGGGTGCCAGATAATCAAAAACGGTGATGTCATTGTGCCACGTCAACACATTTAATGGATAAATTAACGGTCCACTGACGGAAGGACCACATGGTCCTACGAGTTTATACGTTATGGACGAAATCGTGAAAAAAAATAGCTTGAGGACGAAAAGGTAAAAAGTTGAATAGGTTAGGGACTAAAAAAGTATTTAACTCATATGTTGGTTGCAGGAGTGTAGTTTTATTGTTGAGATGACTCGGAAAGATTATGTTAATAGAATGAGAGTAGCTAAATTGTAGTACTCCCATTGTGGATATGTGGTAAAATCTGGAAACATGGGATCTTAATGATTAAAATGTTACTCTCTCTTGCCCTAAATGAATGTTCAAATTTTTGTTTTAAGGGACATCTGAAAATCTGTACGTTTCATACAATTTAGTGGCAAAGATTCATATATTATCATGTAATCCTCTTTCCAAACATTTAGTTGTGCAAGTATAAAGAGACTAGTGAAAAAAACTTGGTAAAAAAAACAATTAGAAACAAAGTTAATTCGAAAAAAAAGACATTTATTTTGGGACATTTTTTTATAAATAAATGGACATTCATTTAGGGATTGAAGGAGTATTAAGTTTCTTACGCACCTGTCCTTGTGCATCATTAAAGTTCAAGTTTTCTCACTTAGAATTATGTTTATCTTCATAGTGCATTAGATATCCTCGAAATTATTAGTTCATAAAATATTACTCAGCACAATTTACACTATGACGGCCTACGAATTCTCAGGTCCTTGGTATGTCGCGGGCTGAGTAGTCATGTACTCGCTCCGTCCCAAAATGATGTTCCTACTTTTTTCGCCGTTACCACGAAGGATCTTTGAGCAATAATTTTAGGTTGACTCAATTGTACTAATGAATATCTAAAACTTGTTATTAACACACCATCAACTTTACTATGAATAACAAGTTTTAGATTTTTCATTAGGATAATTAAATCAACCTAAAATCATTGCTCAAAGTTCCTGCTTAGCAACATCGAGAAAGTATGACGATCATTTTGGGACGGAGGGAGTATTCTTAAATGAATGTCACTTTGTCAAATTGATTCAAAGCAAACAGTTAAGTTTTAAATAGTGTTCATAGAGCAAAGTCAACGTACATCATGTGATTTTTGGACATTTATATTTTGGGAACGGTGGGGGGGGGGGGGGGGAGTAATGAAATTTGGAATATGCAAACAGATTCACGTTGCTTTGACATTTAAGATATCAGATGATAATAACAAAATGGAAGTGTTGAAAAGTTAAAAACCGATGTGTGAGAGTGCCTGTTATCCTTAGTAGAGGTTTTCCATGAGTCGTGATGTTACCTGACCTGGTTTCTGTGTTGTATCATGTTGATTGTTGAATGATCTCATATGTTGTTATTTTTTCCAAAATCAACTTGGAAGTGTTGAATGATCTAGACAGAACTTTGGTGTAATTGTAAGGACTGTGTTCTTACATTGAAAAATAATCCTCCTCCGTCCATAAAGATAGTCCCACCTTTTTACTTGTTAATTTGAATGAATTCTTAGAAATAATATAAAGGCAATTTGATTGTCTTATTGAAAATCTTAAACTCGTCATCGATACATAATTATGAAAACTACTATCATTTATAATATTTTAATTTTCGCTAGGATAATTCCTTAAATTATTGATCAAAGTTAATTAAAATTAACACCTAAAAGTGGGACTATCTTTATGTGTCGGAGGTAGTAAGATTGTGTTCAGTTGGTACTCAAGAATTGAAACCGCTAAGGGTTTTCCATTTGCCATGCCTTATATATTTTGACACCTAGTAATCTCTCATTCCGTATATACGCGTCCCCATCTCTTTTTAGTCTGTCACAAGTTAAGTGGCCCCTTGCTTTAGATTGCTTTAGTGCATTGATAGTTGTATTGTTTATACTTTCATTGCTGGAGCAGTACATCAGATGTATTTCCTAAAACTATGAGCTTCTCAAAGAAGACACTTATTTTGGGACTGAGGAAGTACTTATATTTCAATGGATGACTGAGAATGGCCAATCCACGTCCAGTAATGAATAATTGTGTAATTTTATCATGAGTTTGCAACCAGTTTTATCTCAAAAGTTTGTTCGTCCACAATCGTAACTTGTGGAAGAAAATGGCAACTCTTTTCATAACAGTGAACCTCCCTTGCGAAATCTCTATATCTAGTTGTTAGTCCTTTCACTCTCCAATAAGGCCAACATGCCGGTTACGCAAAGTGTTGCTCTTAAGGAAGGGGGAAATTTGTTGAGTATGCAATCTTTTGATTTCCTTTTTACATGGTGCATTAACTTCGTCAATAAGTGAGAGAGCTTGCAGCAAATGCTGGACCTACACATTTTTCATGTAAGAGTGTCTACACTCTCCAATAAGGCCAATATGCCAGTTACCCGAAGTGTTGTTTTCGAGTAAGGCTCTATTTTGTTGATTATGCATTCTTTTATTTTATTTTACTCCGTCGATAAGTGAGAGAGCTTGCAGCCAAATGTGAGACGTTACACTTATTTCATGTAAAGAGTCTTGTCCTATTACTTGATACCCAACATCATTGGGTCATGCTACTTACAAAGGGTTATTATGACCATTTGGGTTTATGCTACTATGTCAGTTCTGTCAAAGATTTTATGAAGCAAGCAAGTTTTCGCAGTACCCACTGATAGATGAGAAATGAAATTTACCATTTATAATGTAACCATAAGAAGTAAATAAACTTTTTCTTGGATCAGTTTGTTACAAAATGATCTTTTGTGGATCACCAATCTTGCCATGGGGCAGAAAACATACAACCTTAAGAACCAGCTCTTATCGTAACAGATGTGCACAAGCACCCCCTTATAAAACCTCTGTATAGCTAGCTGTTATCAATCCATTTTGTAGTTCTCTTCAATTTCCATTCAAGCCAATATCCCGATTGCCCCCGTCTCGTTGCATTTACTCCTTCAGTGAGAGAGCATGCAGCTGAGATTTTAATTAATATTTATATGCTTTTCCTCAACTTCCCATTAGAAAATAAATACTCCCTCCGTCCCAAAATGATCTTCCTACTTTTTTCGCTGTTACTACGAAGGAACTTTGAGCAATAATTTTAAGTTGATTTAATTATACTAGTGAAAATCTAAAACTTGTTATTGATACACCATCAACAGTACTATCAATAACAAGTTTCAGATTTTCATTAGGACAATTAAATCCTAAAATTATTGCTCAAAAGTTCTTTCGGAATAACAGCGAAAAAAGTAGGAAGATCATTTTGGGACGGAGGGAGTATATCTTTCATGTGAGCAGTGAGCTGACAATTATTTGAACATTCATTTGATATGCGTTGAAGATGATTTCATACCACAGATCTTTCATTTGCTGCTTCTATTATGGATCCTAGTGAAGAAATTTTTTCTTGTATATAACCTGCATAAAAATTTAAAAGTTTCTGTCTCAATACATCATTCTTAGTAACCATGTAGTTTGAAAAATACAGGTTCAGCGCCTCAGCAAGCAAAAACAGTTGTTGGTGATGCACCTCCAGCATTTTTCTCAAGGGCTACTTCTGACTCGACTCTGGGAGGAAAAGCTTCTGATCAGCCCAAACGAACCCCAATGTCTAATGAGGAAATTGAAGCTATTTTGGTATACACGAGCTCCTTGCAATTTTTATATTTTTATTTTTTGGGGGGATGTCTTTGTTGTGTTGATTCTTGAGAGTTGAATGTGACCTTTCTACTTCGATCACTTCTGCTCTATAGTTTTCTGTTTTTCTGAGTTTGCACTTTGAACTGTCTTATACTGTGTACTCGTAATGCCTGTTCAGTTATTATCATTGAACCTAGTTATAATCTGAGGTTGAGGAAAACTGTCTCTTTTGCAAATGTTCCGGTTGGTAGAATTCTTATCGTACTCTATAGTTAGTGAATTTAACAATAAACACACACTCGCTCAGATAATTGATTCAATATGAGTCGTTTAGCATGCGCAGTTGTATGTTCCTTTTGACTTTGGCCTTATCTATATATCTTGCTATTGCTTATTCCGTTTACCATCCACCACTTCGATTATGAAACATGCTCTATTTTCAAACTTAGCATCCATGTAGAAATTATGGCTGGTAGTCGCTTTGGCGTTTCTTTGTATTTGATAAACAGTTGATTTTTTGTTTTTGCAATCTTTGCCTTTTACTCCCTCCGTCCCAAAATGATCTTCACATTTTACTATTCAAACTTGTGAACACTTGCTTCACTAGCCATGTTGTGTTATGCACATTAAGCCCAAAGTTTAGAAACAGAAATAACTTTTTGGGACAATGAAAAATGGCAAATGAGAAGATCATTTCGGGACAGAGGGAGTACATTGTTAGTTGGTTTATGGTTACCTGGGCTATCTTCAGCTTTTAAAGGTCATAACATTTTGAGAACAGTTGCATCTGTATTGCCCACAGTTATTAGCTGTTCAAGTGATGCATAACTAATGTAAATAAAATTCTATTTGAGATACTCCATGTAAATAAATTATATTTGAGATACTCCCTTCGTCCCAAAATGATGCTCCCACTTTTCTTTTTGTTGCTACAAATGAACTTTAAGAATAATTTAAGGTTCATTTAATTATCCTAATGAAAATCTAAAACTTGTTTCTAATAGCATTGTTGATTGTGTATTAATAACAAGTTCTACATTTTCATTAGTATAATTGAATTAACCTAAAATTATTGCTCTAAGTTCATTCGTAACAACAACAACAAAAATGGGAACAACATTTTGGGACGTGTAGGGAGTATAAAATTGCTATTAAGATTTTTACATTCTTGTGAAAATTTCGCTATCTTTGTTTTGTCATCATGTTTCCAACTATTCTTTTCTTTGTGTGGCAGTTGGGTGGCTGTATCTAAAAAGGATGACAAGATTTTTGTGAATGGAGAAGATTGTTGAAGAAATAATTGCTTTTAAACTATTTTGTTTCACTTACAGGGACATTCCTACCTAAAATCATGAGAAGTTTTCCCTTGTTGCATAATAAACATACTGACCGTTGATAAATTTTACTAGCATTAATTTTTACCCACTCATCATTTGCCAAGATCCGAGTTTTTATTATTTTTGTAAGTTGGCTTCATTTCTTGAATTATTGTTCATGCATTCATGCAGTCTAAATGTCTGTTGCTTCCTTCAACAGCGAGAGACAGGTACAAGAACATGGTACAAGAACTAGGATGATAGGAAATCAATCAGACAGCTTAAAACTCTATATGGTGAGGCCTTTTATTCCTCAAATTTAGCCTGTACCGAGACTGATACAATGTACAAATTGAAAAGCTATCGGAATCATGAATTCTACTTTGGCGTGGCTTCAAGTTCGAGCATAACGGACCGAGGACTAACCAGGTGGGCCCTTTTCCCAATGTTCAAGGTAATCAACCTATACCAATTCCCTCCTTGAAACAGCACTCCCGCTTTTTCCATCAGTAATCCTTTGCACAATCCCACAGTACATATGATAAGGGCTGTTTGGATTCTTGACAATAGCAATCACCCCAGGCATCAGTAAAGGTAACTCTGGGGGTTTTGGCTTTCTGGTCAAACTCTGATTTAATTCAGATGTTGTCAAATTATGGGTTTGTTGTTTCTTAGGTGGAGGTGGGTTTTTTCAATGAATTTCTTTAGACACTTCTCACCACCTGGAAATCCACCGGTGAGGCCTAACAACTCTTTTTCAAATCCACTTTTTTTGGGATACTTTCGATTTTGGAAGGAGTTGACTTTTCTCGACTGTTGAGGGTTTTATCTGATGATTCTTGTGGGGTTAATGTTTTTTTTTTTTTTTTTTGAGCTCTTAGCTTGCCCGTTGCAAAGGCCTCTGCCTCCTAATATCTCAAAAAGGTTGAACTTTGCTGTGATGTTTGAGGAATGTTTGGGTGTTAGTGGGAAAATTTGAGGATTTCATTTGACCAAGAAAGTTGGATTTATGAAGAATTGGACCTTGACGGGGTGGGAGGTTGCAGTTGCAGGAAGAAGCCATGAATGAGCTCCACAAAATTGGGTTCTTAAGAGGAATAAAAAAAAAAGTTGGGATTCAGAGTGATGAACCAACCTTTTGTCCTTTTAATGGTGGCCACAAAATAAGGTTTTGCTGATATCTTTAATGATTTTGCGATGCATCCATTAGCTAGTCTGGATATTTGATAGTACGATTAGGCCTGACAATTGGGTGAGTTGGGTCGGGTTAAAGCGGGTTGGTGTGTTAGAACGGGTCCGACCCGTTTAGTTTTGCGGGTCTAACGGGTCGTGTCATTAATGGGTCGGGTTGACCCGTTGATGAAGTTAAATTTTATTTCCAAGAAGTTCTTAGACTCAGAGCCTATATTAATTAATTGAAACGTGAACGCTCTATCTATACCTATTACGGAAGAAGTTAAATTTTATTTCCATGAAGTTGATAGACTCAGAGCCTATATAAATTAATTGAAACGAGGTTTGTACCACTAGAATCCAACGGTTGTGCATAATTTATGATATCATGGTGATGTCAACAAAAGCCATTAATCACCACTAATATACAATAGGACGAATTGCAATTTGGTAACCTTTGTTTGTATCACTTTTGCAATTCGGTTTCCGTGTTTGTATTTCTTGCAATCAAACTCATGTGTTTGTCATTTGTTGCAAATTGATATAAAAACTAACGAAAATGTTAGTTTTTTAATGGGGAAATAGTCATGTGCATATCACATGCCTTTTTAAGAGTATAATTGTCATTCCTCAAGTGTATGTGTTAATGGCCGGAAGGGTTGAAGGGAATTGCTCATTTTGGAAAGAGAAGAGCGAAGGATTTAGTATTTTTTGTATGGGACTCACATACATAGTTGAATGAAAATATTTTTTGATTTAAAATGCACTTGATTTTGTGAGAATGATTATGTTGATTGATAGTCTTCTCAAAATGATTGAGATGGATGGGTAATCATATTTTCTTTTCTCAAAACTAAGAAATGTACCTTCTTACATGAAACATATTTTCATTTTGATTTTTTATGGTCAACAAAAATAAACTTTAACCAAACATTGGTGTCAATTTAATGGTCACATTGAAATTCTAAAAAATGTTATTGATAAATCACTTAATGATTTATCAATTACAAATTTTAGAATATCACTAGAATGATTAGATAGTCATAAATGATTGGTCAAAGTTAATTTTTATTGAGCATAAAAAATCAAAATGAGACTATCTTTCCGAGACAGATGGAGTAATTTATAATGCGACATTCATAATAATGAGATAAACATAGGAGTATCTTTTTTGAGAATGCACTTGGTTTTGTAAACACAAGTTTCTTAACAGAGAAAAGGTAATTTAGCTCATAAATTGCCCATATATAAATTTTAGGTTTATATTATACATTAGACAAAATATGTAAATCAAATTTTATTTCAGTGGAACTTGTCTATTTTAAAAAAGATATGAAATTTATCTTCTTGTATGAATATATAATTGTGAAACATCAAATTTAAAGCATGAATTGAGCCTAAATGATCTATACCGCTTTTATGTATCATATCGTATCTTGCTTTATTCATGATTCGACGAATTGACCATTTCATGACATTATCATAGAGCGCTAAAAATCCAAGGTCTTAATGTGGTACCAAAAGTGGTGTAAATTATTTAGGCTCGGAATATACGCGCAATCCTTAGTTTTTATGACAATTACATTCTATATCCTTACAATGGTCAAATTTTATTTATAGGGTCTTATGAAAATGTTCACCTTTATACAATGTATAAAATGACGAATTTATTGTCATTTAAACCTGCGTACTATTGTAAGATTGACGATTTTCCCATGTACTCACGAAACTCACATTATGACCTGCGTACTATGGTTTTAATAAAAAAATGCCCAGTGATAACGATGAGCCGTTAGAAATCTAATGGGTGTGTCAGCATATGTTAAGAATTTAACAGATTTACAATAATAAATTCAAATGTGACCTTGATAATTATATTAATGCCGTAAAAGTCCAAAAACAAAAAATCAATTCTCCAATCTATATTACTTACAAGCCCAAAATTCCACCCACTAACTTTTTAAATTAAACCCACTCTTTCAAACACACTCTTCATAAAAATCTAAAGATAAGTCAGTCCTCCTCTCTCTAGAAAACCAACGCGGCTCATTGCTCTCCGCCACCTCCTCCACCCTCTGTCGCCGTCACCGATGTCCTCCGTCGCGCCGCCTCTACCTCTGTCTATATGTCTCTTGTCTTTCTTCTTCTCTTCTTCTTCCTCCTCCATTTTGCTAATTTCACCACTTCATTAAACTCTCAAACCACCGTCGCTCCAAGGTCGTCTCCCTCTGCCCTCTCTTACTCTCTCTTCAGTGTGTTTTAGTGCTTGTGTGTATTTATGTTTTCAGATCCAATTTTTTGTGTGTGTTTTCAAATCGAAACCCAAATCTGGATTTTGTTACGTGTGTTGAACACAAATCTCGAATTTGTGGTGGTTGTGATGTTGATTTTTTATTTATTTTTTGTTACACTTTGCAAAAAGGGAGATATAAGGCTCGTTTGTCGCAGCTGATTGCTGATGACTTATTGGTGATGGCTGATAGCTTATAGCTGATTAACTTATAGCTGATGAACTGAATACTGTTTGTTTTGGCTGTTTTGAAGCAACTTATGATGATTATAAGCTAATTGTATCTGTTTGTTAAAAAAGCTTAAAATTTGTGAATTATGATAAAAATACCTAAATGCCCCTACTGTAAAAATTGACCCATGTACATGTTGATCGACCCTTAATCATATAAATTATGCTTGGTGAACTAAAATATAGCCTTATACGTTTATCAAAATAATTAATTCAATTAAATCAAATACTCCCTCTTTTTTTTATGTCTGTTCACTTTTGGTCAACAGAAGTAAACTTTGACCAAAAATTTAATGTCATTCTAATCATCCAAATGAAATTCTAAAAAATTGTAATTGATAAAATAATTATTTAAATTATCAATAATAATTTTTAAAATTTCATTAGGATTGTTATATTGGCATTAAATGTTTGGTCAAAGTTTACTCCCGTTGACCAAAAGTGAACAGACTAAAAAGACAGAAAGAGTATTAAATATTTTTCCTTTTGTATTTCAAGTAAAGTATATGAATTCATAATATTTTTTTAAAATAATAAAATGGATGCACCTACTAAAAAATAAGACAATCTAAACTAAAATCACATTATTGTTTAAAATTATAGAATTTCATCTACATATTCAGAATACAACAATCTTGCAAAAAAATAAAATAAAATAACAACTCCGTTCCAAAATAAATATTTTTTTATTAAAAAATGAATGACTCTTTTGTCTCAAAATGTGTCCTTAACACACAAATAAAATAAAGTGAATACTTTAAAAGAAATGAAAAATATAAATTAAAGAAATCAAAAGAATATTTTTTACAATACTATGCCAAAGAAAAAAATAGTTGGACAAAGGCTAAATTTTTACTTAGCCGAGGAGTTTTCTACCAAAATGTGGGTCTTTGATGAATCTTATAAGTAGTTAATACAAACACATATATTTTCCTAAAAAAATAAAACTACCAAAAATAATACTCCCTCCGTCCCGGTCGACTTAGGACATTTTGCCGTTTTGGGCGTCCCACCCGACTTAGGACAACCCCAAAATGGAAAGTTTTAATGTACTTTTACATTTAAAATACCCACTCACTTTATACTAATCATCTTAAATAAACCCCACTCACTTAATCTTTCCTACTTAAAATGATTTAAATGGGTTGGCCCAACCTAATCTAACCCACTAACCCACTATCTCCCATCACTCACATTTAACCTAGCAGTCCTCTCATCTTTCTCTCTCTCTCTCTCTCTTTGTGCATCACGGTTTCTCACTTCTCTTCCCCATTTCTCTCTCTATCCGCCGCCCCCACCGAAAATTCATGGAAAGCATGAGTTCGTCTCCCAAATCCGGCGATGATCTATGGATTGAATCCCCTTTAGATTCAAGTCCACTAGACGGGCCATATTCTTGTGAGTATTCTTTGAATTCGCTAATTCGTCTCGGACCGATCGACTCATACCCTTCTTGTTGCGACTCTTTACTCGAAGAAACTGTTGTGGAAGAGACGCCGGAGGAGCTACTTTCGGTTGGTAAGGCGGCGGAAATCCGGCGCTATGAAGACCAATTTCTTGGCCTGAGTCCGAATTCTCTAGATTTGAAAATACGGGAAGCATTTCACAAGGCAGATGGTCATCGTTTTTGCCTTAAAATGTTGGGTATCATGTTTCCATGGTCTATTGGCCCTAACCCAGATGTGAGTCCGTATTTCCCGGACACGACTGCAATTCAACGAGCGGCTGAAATTTATGGAAAACATGAGGTTTATGTTTTCTCTCCTCTCTTTTTTTTCTTTTTTTTTGGGGGAAGAAATCAGTTTGTAAAGTGCCCCTAAAGTAGCCTGGGTACTTATACTACCCACTGTAGCTTGGTGGGATTTTTTTGTGGAGGGAAAAGGGGTAATCCTTGTGAAAATATGAAGGGTTATGATTTTTTTTTTGATGGTTATGATGCTGATCCGGGTGAATTAAGTCCCCAGTGTGTAATTGTTGTTAAATTTGAATCCCACTCACTTTTGTTGTCCAATCATGTGTAATAATATCTTTTTAGTTTTTTAAGTTTAAATGTACTTTTGGAGGCAAAAGTGATTAAGGGTTAATCAAAAAGCAAAAACTCTTCTAATTTCTACACATTGTCACTTCTCACATTAAAATAATACTTCTCCTTAATCCCCATGTCGGGAGCAAATGTCCTAAGTCGACCGGGACGGAGGGAGTATATGGAAAGGGTGGGTAGTTTAGGGATAAAAGATTTTAATTAAGAGGGAATATATATGTGTTTCCATATATGTGAATAAAGCAACATTTTTAGGGCTTTTTAGCTTTCACTTATTGATGCAATCAGTGTTCTAAAAAGCGCTAGGCGGCGACGGAGCCGGGCCTAAGCGGGGCCAGAAATTACACAAAATTATAAATATTTTCATATCACTACATATATGCCTTGATTTTTATTAATATTTAATTTTTACTAGTATTTGTGCCCGTATCTTTGGCACGGCGGCAGTTTGAAAAGGCGACAGTATGAAAAAACAAAGGTCTATGAAAAGGCAACTGTCTCTAAAAAGACGACAATCTCAAAAAAAAAAAAAAAAAACTCACTTCATTATTGTCTTCATAATAATATTAGCAATAAAACAAATACTCCCTCCGTCCCAGAAAGATAGTCCACCTTTTTTCGTTGTTACTACGAGGGAACTTTGAGCAGTTATAAATGCTACTTATAATTATGTTAATGTGAATCTAAAAATTGATATTAATAGTATTTATAATGGTGTATTAAGAACAATTTCAAAAATTTCATTAGAATAATTAAAAGTAGCCTTAATTATTACTCAAAGTTCCTTCGTAAAACCCATGAAAATAGGGGGACTATCATTCTGGGATAAAGGGAGTATCTACCACCAGTTAACCCCCACCCCCACCAAGCAACCGCGACCTTTTTGCTCCTTAACCCTTGGCAAGTTAGGATCGACTCCCTTGTTGGGTTTCGTAGTAACATGCGCAGCGGAATTAAGCATTTAAATTTTTCATGAAACCCAAAGCCCATTGATCCATTCATATGATTAAGTCGAATACAACATAATGAATACTAACCCTTGATGCCTTTGATTTTGCAACCTTGAATTCGATGGAGGCTTGAAACCTTGATCACGAACATAGCAAGAATCACGAACTTTGAAGATGATAAGTTTCACCCTTTAGCGGTATCCACACCACGAATGAATATCAAGAACACTTGATCTTGGTTGCTAGACCAAATTATGAAACACGCTTTCATGATGTATAGAACTATATGGAATAATTATGTATGTGTATTCTTGTTCTTCAATCTAGGGATATCTTAGAACAAGAATTAACCATCTCAAACCCTTGGAGGCACTCACAAACATAACATGATTCTTCTTCTGATTAGGGCAAATAGAGGCTGTTTAAATACAAGTTAGACATATTCCAAATAGGTAACTTATGTCTAAACCCGCAAGAAATCGCAAATAGGAAAGTTCCAACTCGGAGCCGACTGGTCCGCCCGGGTCACCAGTCAGATTCGCCCGGGTCATTGATAGGGTCCGGCCGGGTCCTATACAAGGTCCGACCGGACCTATCCTATTTTCCCAATTCTCTTTCTTGCTCCTCTAATTTCTAAAATCCTTCAAAAGTCCTTCTACTCAAATTCCAATTAAGTCCTTTTAAGATTCGTTCTATTGTGTGTGACCCTCTAGGATTACACTAAGTTGGCAATGGGTTTAAACATGAACTCATAAGATATGATTAGGTTCTAGCAAACCGTCATACCTACCCAAATAGTGTAACTAGATACAAGTTCGCATTCCTTTAGAACATGTCATAATCCCTTTGTCCACGATGTCATTGAACACAATTCATGGTCAACGAGTCAACTTGCATTGTTCAATACTTTCTCGATTCCGAATATGTTGATAATCCAAATGACATTGATCCAATCAACCCATTTGAGTTTGGTCAAACATTTCATCAACATCATTCCTTCGAGGGGCCCAAGCTTGACATCTCTCCGAAGAGGGACAAATCTATTTAGCTTATTATTCTTCCCTACGTGAATCCGATTATGCCAATCACACCCTTTATAGCTACCTGATTAAGGGTAACGTTTGAATATGTCAAACATAATCTTCATCAAGTGGAAGACTATAATAACTTCATGTCTAAGGATTCAAATGACATAACTAATATGAGATATATATATGACATTGACCATGACATGAATCTCATACCACGGGTCATGTCCAGTACCTTGTTCCAAACAAGTACCCATAAATCTAACATGATCATCCCATGATCATTTAGCCTTTATACTAGTGCTTAACAAGCTCTAGGAACGGAGATTATTATAAGCAAACATGAGCAACAATAATGATCTTAATATCTCTTTATCATTATGAATATAATGATATCACATACAACGTTTTACAAATGTGGCTAGGGCACCAACACCAACATCCCTCACACTACAAAGCATGCATTTGAATTTTCACCACTACACAACTAAGGTGGCGTTTGTTTTTTTTAAGTGTTAAGTCCTGAAATCTGAATGCATATCTGAATTGATAAGAGGCAGCGTCTGAAAGCTGATTTCTGAATTATTCAAACTGTTTGATTATTCGTCTGAATACACATCTGAATTTAGGATTACGACATTGAATGAAGTAGAAAAATGACGTGAATAGTTGTTTATATAGTGTTTTAGTTGGATATCTTTAGAATTATGAGTTTAAGAAAAAATATAAATTGAAAAAAAATCAATTCAGAGGCAAATCAGACTTCATTTTAGGTCTGAACATTAAGAGGCAATTTGGATGCTTTTAGATCTGAATCTGAAAAAAAAAAAATAGACTTAATGCCTTAAGGTCTGACTCTCTCAGACATTCACCCCATTAAGTGGCTCTGAATGGAAAAACAATCAAGGCCTAACGAAACAATAACATCAATTCAAACATGGCAATGAGACAAAGGGTTAACAGACTCTTTAACAACTGGAACATGCACATTTTTATACGGGAGTATAAAAATAACAAAATTTGAAGGAATCGCCTCCTTAAAATGATTGTCCATGAACAACTTTTTTAATTTTTATAACTATTTATTTTGAGACGGAAGGATTATATAACTCACAAATATAACCATATATATGAAACAAATATATAAATATGTGACATTAACGCACAAAGTGACGCCCCAATTAAAGAGTGGGTCATTCTTAAATCCCCACAGCACATTAACTTACATCCCAGCCCATTAGCCCACTAGAATATCAGTCAACTATATTCTCTTTCCCTAACCTAAACCTAATCCATACTCTCTTAATCCCAGCACCGTCAAACAACTGCTCTCTCTCTCTCGTGTTTTTTGTTTTTTTCCCGGACGGCTCCCGGTTTTCTCATCTTTCCAGGATCCATGTTTCTCTCTCTCTCTCCTCTTTCTCTGTTCTCCATCTACACATGCCGCCGCCGCCACCACCCTTTTCTCCTCCGCCACCACCACCATTTTCTTCTTCGCCACCGCCCATCCGCAGCCGCCTAAGTCTGTCTAGGTCCGCCCAAGCCCGCCTAAGCGGCAATTTGTTCGATGTCCGCCTATTTCCTCCGATTTGGTGTTAGTCACGGCGGGTGAGTGCAGTCTAGCGCCTAGGGTGCCGCCTAGGCCGATATTTAGAACACTGGATGCAATAGATGGGTTGTACTTCACTTATTGGCTTTTGGCTTTTAAGTCAAAACAAACACTACAATTATTGCTTATTTTAAGCCAAAAGCCATAAGTCACTGAAAATAAGTGAAAACAAATAAGCACATAGAATGGTGGTGGCTGGCGCTTTGAATTAAGATATGGTGGTGGTGGTCGGCGGCGGAGGCTAGCGGTGGTCGGTAGTGGTAACTGGTTGTGGCAGTGGTGCTTGTGTAATAGTGGGGGTACATATTTGGGTATTTGTTTGGAATTAATAATTAAAAGTTAACAACAACAATTTGTAATTATTATTAATAATTAAATGTAAATAAATTTTCATAACTAATGGTATTAATGTTGTAAATGTTCAAAATTATTTATATTTGTATTTCATTCATTTTGAATATTTTTATAAATAAAGGAAATCAAAAACTGGTGTTGATGATCGTAGCGGAGGGTGTTGTTGATAATGACATCGTTTAAGGTTGAAGCGTTCAAAGAGGAAATGAAGAAAAATAAAGAGAAAAGAAATCATAGTAGGGATAAAGAAATTCATGGCCGATAATAATAAAGTTTAATTTTGGTCATGATTAATGAGGATTGCCTTCCGAGAGAAACCTAATGGGGTAGCGGACTTTTTAGCAAAGATGACAGCATCTTCATCATCTTTAAGCTTCTCTTTTGTGTCCCCCTCCCTTTATTTACCCTAGCTTAACTAAGGATCTTTTGGGGTCTAGAGTGTTGGGTTTCGGAGTAACATGCGCAGCGGAATTAAGCATTTAAAATTTAATGAAACCCAAAGCCTATAGATCCATTCATATGATTAAGTTAAATACAACATAATGAATACTAGAATACTAACCCTTGATGCCTTTGATTTTGCAACCTTGAATTCGATTAGGCTTGAAATCTTGATCACGAACAAAGCAAGAATCACGAACTATGAAGAGGATAAGTTTCACCCTCCAGCAGTATCCACACCACGAACGAATATCAAGAACACTTGATCTTGGTTGCTAGACCAAATCATGAAACACGCTTTCATGATGTATAAAACTTATATGGAATTATTGTGTGCGTGATATTCTTGTTCTTCAATCTAGGGATTTCTTAGAACAAGAAAATCATCATCTCAAACCCTTGGAGGCACTCAATAATGATACAATATCAATTAGGTTAATACCTAATAAAGAGAGATGTATTTAAACTCAAAAGTCCTAAACCCTTTAGGAAATTTAGTCAAAATCCCGTCAAAAATCGAATTAGGAAAAACCAGGCCCGAAATTCACTATGCCCGATCGGGTATAGGAAGTAGCCCAGTCGGGTCAAGGAAGTTGCCCGGTCGGGTCAAGGAAGTTGCGCGGTCGGATCCTTTGTCTGCTGGAACCAATTTCCTGTTTTTCTTAAATTCGATTTTTCGCTCTTTTACGCAATTCCAATTTTAGCCCTTTTGTAAATCCGTTCTTTTGTGTGTGACCCTCTAGGATTACACTAAGTTGGCAATGGGTGAAACCATAAGATATAATTAGGTTCTAGCAAACCGTCATACCTACCCAAATAGTGCAACTAGATACTAGTTCGCATTCCTTTTAGAACATGTCATAATTCATTTGTCCATGATGTCATTGAACACAAGTCATGGTCAACAAGTCAACTTGCATTGTTCAACACTTTTCTCAATCCCGAATATGTTGATAATCCAAATGATATCGATCCAATCAATTCACTTGAGTATGGCCAAACATTTCATCAACATCATTCCTACGAGGGGCCCAAGCTTGACATCTCTCCGAAAAGGGACAAATCCATTTAGCTTATTATTCTTCCCTACGTGAATCCGATCATGCCAATCATACCCTTTATAACTACATGGTTAAAGGTAACGTTTGAATATGTCAAACATAATCTTCATCAAGTGGAAGACTATAATAACTTCATGTCTAAGGATTCAAATGACATAACTAATATGAGACTTATATATGACATTGACCATGACATAAATCTCATACCGCGGGTCATGTCCAATATCTTGTTCCAAACAAGTACCCATAAATCTAACATGATCATCCCATGATCATTTAGCCTTTATGCTAATGCTTAACAAGCTCTAGGGACGGAGATTATTATAAGCAAACATGAGCAACAATAATAATCTTAACATCTCTTTATCATCATGAATAAAATGATAACTTATACAACGTTTAACAAACGTGCTTAGGGCACCAACACCAACATAGAGCACCAGAACTGTCAGCTCTTTAGTTAATTAAACTTGTTGTGTAATATAACTTTGTAAACATTTTATCTGTTTATAAATTTAGTGTTTGGAAAAAAAAACACGAAACTACTGATAGAATTATACAACTAGTTAACAATAAAAAATATAACTAATTAATCTCACTTCTTTGGGAAAAAAAAACCTAATTAATCTCACTTTTGTATATTTTGCCAAAGTGTTTAATTTAATTTTATTTTTGAGTAAACCGTATGGATTGTGTGCTTCTACAGACAGGGGAACAGAACTGAAGGCAACACAGAACCGTCATAACTCAACTTCTAAAGGGTTAATATCGTCAATTCATGTAAATTATCCGCGATACCCAAATACGATTTCACATTGTCAATTTCTCACCATCAGCAGACCTTCGCCCCCTCTTCAAAAATATTTCCAGATTCCAATCGCATTCTCTCTCTCTTCCCCCCGCCCACCACATTTCCCCTTCTCTTCAACTCCCTCGATGTTCTCTCTATAAAATCTATCCATCTCTCCCAAATTCATAATGACGTGATCCGTTTATCAGTCGGAATCAAACTTCTCTGGAAGCAATCTGTCCGATTCCGTTAGGGTTTCGGCGCTCCGTTTGCGATTGACATACAATTTTTTTTTTTATCGGTTTATTTGGGAACTTTGAATTTAGGGTTTGCGGTTGTTGGCGGTTTTATTTACTGATTTTAAAGTATGCCGCGAAGTTCTAGGAGCAAATCGCGCAAACACAGCGTGAAGGAGGCGGTCGCGGCGAAGGAATATACGGATTCCGAAGAGGATGCGAAGATGAAGGAAAGGAATGGGAAGGAAGACAGTTTGGCTTCGGTTAGGGTTTCTAGGGATTCTGCATCTGGTGAGAAGCGCAAGTTCACGTCTTCGCAGTTTAAAGACGGTAAGGATTTGTCTGGACATGGTAATGGCGATGCATTGGAGGATTATGCTCCTTCTAAGCGACGAAAAGAGAAAGAGAGTGATAGGTGGAGTGGTGGTGGTGGAGATGAGAAAGGTGAGGGCGGGAATGTGGAGAAGGATATGGATAAAGTTCCGAAGACCAAGGATTCGAAGGGCAGTGTTTCTGAAGTGAAGAGTAAGAGTAGTAGTAGGAGGCATGAGAGTGGGAGTGAGAAAAAGGAGGAGAGTGTTAGTGTGATTGGTGAGAAGGAGGAAAGTAAAGGTGGTGGCAGTAGAAGCGATAAGAGGAAAGCCGAGAAAGATTCTGGGAGGAAAGATGGTCACCAATATAAGGATTCTAAGGAATTGAAGGAGAAGGACCGCGGGTCTGATAGGGAGAAGAAAGTTCAGGATGGTAAACGAGATGCCGAGGACAGGGTAGTGGATGGTGAAGTGGCAAGGAAGCAAGGGGAGGATCAACAGAACAAAAAAGGTAGAGAAAATGCTGGTAAGATACCTGATTGTGATTATTTGAAACATTTGCCAATCAAAATATAATCTATAAGCAGTGGCGGAGCCATGAAATTTTGTCAACGGGGGCAAAAATTGCACAACATAAATATTTTAACTGTATGTTAGTCAATGGGGGCAAAAAAAAATTCTAGTGTATTATTATTTGTATCTTAAAGGGGGCAAATTTCAACAAATTGCACTAAACTCCAAAAATATTGTAAATTTTGCACTATTAAGTTTTTATTTTTTAAAAACCAATGGGGGCAATTGCCCCCTTTAGCATACATGTAGCTACGCCTCTGTCTATTAAGTATGCTAAGGCTCAACTTTGCTTCTAGTTGGTTTCAGTAATCTTTATAGTTCACGCATCATCAAGTTTGCAGCTTTGCATTGATTCTTGTAACTTTTTGTATGTTCAATGCACCTTTGTTGAGGTTGGGATTGCTTTGAAAATTTACAATGTACTTCTTGTTTGGTGTATGGATATTGGCTATTGAGTAAGTCTCTTGTAAAACGCGTTTTACACTAGGCTTAGTGTAAAACGTGTTTTATTAATAACAGCAAGTAGGGTTTAAGAGACGCGGTGGCATAAGTGTAAATATTTGAAACTTATGAAATCTCAGGAGGCATATTTTAAAACTGCAGGAGGCATATTATGAAACTGAAGGAGGCATATTTTTGAATTCCACATCAGGCACTTTGTAAAACTATAACAGGCATTTTTGTCAAAGAGGCACTTCTAAATTTTAAAGCAAGCATGTTTTAAAACTGGAGGAGGCATATTTTCATACTGCAGGAGGCACATTTTTAAACTAGAGCAGGCATTTGTTTTCTTTAATAAAGACAATGTTAAAAGTTCAAAAAATCTCAGGAGGCATGTTTTGAAACTGGAGGAGGCATGTTTTGAAACTGTAGGAGGCACATTTTTTAACTAGAGCAGGCACTTATTTTTTTCTCAAAAAAGGCACTGTTAAAAGTTAAAAAAAAGTGCCTCCTCTAGAGTTTAAACATGCCTGCTCTAAAAAAGTGTCTCATCTAGAGTTAAAATATGCCTGCTGTGAAGTATTGAAAAATGCCTCCTCTTGTTTTAAAATGTGCCTGCTGAGATTTCCATGAGTTCCACTTATTTACAAAATTGCCACCGCGTCTTTTAATCCCTCTTAATCCGTTATTTGAAAAACACGTTTTACACATAGTTAGTGTAAAACACGTTTTTTACAAGATTTTGTGTTGGCTATTATATATGATATTGGTGAATGAAATAGGCTATATATTAATGGTACTGTCATCGTGGTGGAGACATAATTGAAGCCACAGCGTGAAGAACAGCGTAGCCATTGCCATTGAGGATACCCATGCTTAGTACTATAATACCCCTTAAGTCTCGGAAAGTCGGTCTCTCTTTTTTCATTGTAGTTTGAATGAACTTTAAGCAATAATATAGGTTACTTTTAATTATCTTAATTAGAATCTAAAAATTGGCATTGATGGTATTTATAATGGTGTATCAACAAGTTTTAATTTTTCATTAGCATAATTATAAGTAGCTTATATTATTACTCAAAGTTCATTCGTAGTAACAACGAAAAAAAGGTGACTAACTTTCCGGTACAAAGGGAGTATTAAGGACTTCATTTGTTGCCTCATCGTGAACGTAAAAATATCTTATTCCATTGTGGAGGAATAGAATTTTGCTCAAAGAGTGAAGTTGCAACTTAACTCCTCAAGCTGCTTTTACGATAACTACAAAACCAGTCGAACATGCCATCCTTCCCTGGAATAGTTAAGGTTGAGGCTGTCTGATTCTTAGTTTTGTCTTACGGAATTAAAGTTTTGTTCTATTTTTTATTCTTAACGGTAGATTCAGAATACATCTTAAATTTAATTGTTATGAAGTATCAGCTATTATGCTAGTCTTTTGGAATAGATTCTAGTGCATGCGCTTCAGAATTGATTGAATAAATGGATGAATCGCGAGTTCTGTTGAAAGAGGATTTTTATGATACAAACACGTAGAGAACTATGGCATCTATCTTTACCGTGGATGGATGCTGAAGAATATGAATAAACAGATGTTCTGGCAAGATGGGTAGGTCAGTTGCTTGTTAGATTTATTTGCTTAATGCAAGTTCTTACTTGATGTATCCGGAGTATATTAAGTTAACTTAGGATACAGTTTTGTGGTGAGCTTGAATAACTGCAACCTAGCATATAGGTATTTAGATTTCTTTTAGCAACCTTGACCATTCTTGAATGAAGGTCATGGAAGAGACCGAAACCACTAGCCACCACGACCTAATTACACCTGAGAAAACAATCAGTTGGATAAGCCATTTCCTCTACACATTGCATTTGAGGACTATCGTAATGTCAGTTTTGGGATCATCCTCGACTAGTCCCTCATGGTGGCATATTTTCACTTAGTTTGTGTTTATTTCAAGTCTAGCTACTGGGTTTGGTTGTGTATACTTGTGTTGGCAACTTTCGTGGTATATTATTGGTTTTGAGGATCCATTTTGGTTTTTGTTAAGTTATCTAACGAATGTTGGTGGCGATGTTATTTCTTTTCGTTCTTTTTTAATAATTATTTTGGCTTTAGGCTGGGTGGGAGTTTATTCTTCAGAAAATATACTTACAAGGCACTTAAAAGATGATACAATTGACGTCATATATCTCTGTTTTCTCTAGCTATATTGATCCCCATCTGTTCTTTTGGTAGCTAGTTTCTCAAACATTCACACACCATCCGCTCCATAATTTTATGTTACGTTCTGGCTATGTTTTTTTGTTCACGTGCCAAACTTGGTATGTTTTATTTTTTTCATTTTAGAGATGGATTCCCTCAAATCATTTTTGCAGGTCATCATGCTTTAGTTCTTGTCAATCTTTTCACTGTAAGGAGAATTTCTTTTAACTTTAGTCTGTTTTGTTCTATATCTTTGCAGAGTGGCCTGTAGAAGTTGGGCTACGGAACCCTGAGTTAGAGAAAGAGCTAGAGAAGAGGATAAGAAGGAGAGGAGAAAGCTCTGGTGAGAAGGATAAATATCAAGATGATGTGAGGGAAACTGATGATAAACGCGTGTCTGTGAGGGCTGATCGTTCCAAGGATGCAAGATACAAGGATGAAAGACAAAAGGAAGAAAGTAATTCCGATAAGTACAAGGAGAATGGGGACAGAGAATATCGACACAGGGAGGAGAAGTATAGGGAAGATGGTGAGCGAGATAATGGCCACAGGGATGTCAAGTACCGGGAGGACAGTGAGAGAGATAATCGCCACAAGGATGATAAGTACCGCGAAGATGGTGATAGAGATAATCGACGCAGGGAAGACAAGTATCGTGAAGATGGAAACAGAGATTACCGACACAAGGAGGATAAGTACCGTGAAGATGTTGGTAGAGATAGCAGACGCAGAGTTGATAAGTATCGGGAAAGTGGTGAAAGAGATGATCGGAATCGGGATGACAAGCACAGGGAGGATGGTGACAGAGAATCTAGGCATAAAGAAGATAAACATTCAGAAGATATTGACAGGGACAGTAGACATAGGGATGGAAGGCCAAGAGATGATGTTGATAGAGAGAAGAGAGCCCGGGATGCCAAGTATAAGGATGTTCATACCTCAAAAGACCGCCCTAGTGACCCTGAGACAAAGCGTTTTAAGGATGATGGCAATGTTGCAGATTTGTATCATAGAAAATCAAGTTATCGTGATACTAGTCCTCTTTATGATGATAGAATGAATAGGTACAAAGATGATAAGGATAGAAAGAGAGGCAATGATAAAGAGGACCCTGGTGATTTTAGATCCCGGAGTACCAAGGAGCAACATCCTGATGCAGAAAAGAGATCTATAAGTAGTGCTAAGGTAGACTCGGTTACTGATAGGGGAAGGGCCAATTCACGGAATACTGATTTAGATGTAGTGATAAACAACAGCCGTCAGAGGAGTTCACCTGGATCTAGTTCTTATGCTGCAAGAGACCATTACAGGTACATTTTATTTTGGCTCTTCATTTTTAAGATGATTCCAAAGTTAGTTTGCGCATGTTGATGTGCAAGCTATGGAATTGCTGTTGTAGTCCTTGTTCCTTGTATTGAATTTGGAATCAAACTACATGCATGACAATCTGCGTGTCTACACTTCTAGTCTTTCAGCTCTCTGGATGCCCTGTCTATTAGTTTGTGATGCAAGTGCTAACATATTCCTAATCATTAGTATTTTATTCTCTTGGAGATCCATGGATAGATGTGTTGGATTCATTCAATCTGTTCTCCCGCTGCCCTTATTTTTCGTTATATACTCCCTCCGTCCCAAAATAATCTTCTCATTTGACTATTCAAATTTTTTATGGATATGAAAGCATGCTTCACTAGTCATGTTTTGTTTACGTGCTTTTAAGCGTAAATTGTAGAAATTGGAAGAACTTTTTGGGACAATGAAAAATGGCAAATGAGAAGATCATTTTGGGACATAGGGAGTATTATTATCATGGTAAGTGTGGACTGAATGTTTGAAATGCATTCACAATTGACGATCTATGAATATAACTTAAAAATCTGGAAATGTAAAGGTTTTTAAGGGATCTTAGAAATGTTGCTTGTTTGATTCTGTTGTGACTAAATAAGAAGAAATATATAGACCGTCTTGTTGCTCGATGTAGGTTGTCCTATAGACGCAATTATTTACTTAAGAGAAAGAACCGACTTTTAGATTTATTTGGTGATGTATTTTAGAAGTGTTTTTTTTTTTTTTTTTTTTTAAATAATCCTTGCAACATCAGTCATCTCCTTCAGCAACTTAGATATACTATCTTTTTGCTTTTCAGGGTTTCAAAGCAAGAAGAATCAAAGTATAGGGACTATGCTTTTGACGAGAGAGTTCGACATAATGTCCCCTCAAGCAGAGACTTTGTGTCCATTCCTGGGCAAACCGAGAGACTTGCATCATCTCGATCTCTAGAGAAAGACTTTCAGAAGGCTGACAGCCATTTGGCCGAGCTACCCCTTGAAAGGCGTCCTAGATCTGATACTCGTGCTTCCCCCTTACAGCTGGTGGATAAATCTCCATCATCAACAAGTAATGACCGCAGAAACTTGAACAGATCGGACGTTAGGCGTAGCCTTGATGTTGAAGAATCGGGGCATAGGAGTAGTGGTTCCAAGGATGTACGAGATTATTCTGGCAAAGGAAATCGTGAGTTGCCTTTAGAGAATCCTTTAATCGATGACTTTACTCAAGCTGATGGAGACAATATCTCAGTTTCATCACCTTATACTCGAAACAGTCACTTTCCTGGCAATTCCAAATCCCTTCTACCTCCTCCCCCTCCATCTTTCAGAAGTGGACCCGATAGCCCTTCAGTTTTTGGCTCTGCAGAAGATGAGAGGGGTAAGTCAAACAACCGACACCGCAGAATCAGTGAGTCTAACATGGGAAGACCCCAACATGCTTGGAAGGGTGTCCCAAATTGGCCATCTCCTATGCCAAATGGTTACATGCCTTTCCAGCACGGCCCTCCTCCATTTGGAGTACATCCAGTTATGCAACAGTTTCCACCACCTATGTTTGGTGTTAGGCCTACAATGGACTTGAGCCACAATGGTCTTCCTTACCATATGCCTGATGGTGATAGATTTTCTGGGCACGGATGTCCACCTCCGATGCATGGATGGGATGCAAATAACGCTACTTTTAACGATGAACACATGTTTGGTAGGCTTGATTGGGACCGAAATAGGAACCCAATGGGAAATCGAGGCTGGGAGTCTTGTAGCGATATGTGGAAGGGGCAGAACAATGTAATCAATATGGACATGCAATCTACTCCCCAGATGGAGGATTATTCAGCTCGTAGACCAGCTGAAGAAACTTGGACCAGTCAGTCAGGTCAACCCGTTGAGAATGATCAGAACCAACTGGATCTTCAGGCGGAGAGCATTAATATCAGTCAGTCCAGTGATGCCCTTGATGTAAAGACTCCTGAAGCACCAATGACTACTGCTGAGAGCCCCCACATTTTTGAGACTTCTAAAGAGGAGGAATCTCGTGTTTGTCAGATTTATCTTTCCAAGATTGACATTTCAGAGGATCTTACTCAACCTGATCTTTATGACCAGTGCTCGGATATGATGGATTTTGATCGGACTACAGTGTCTGAGGAATTGGATTACAAGATCTTGTATATAGAGGTAAAGATGATAATTTTATTTGACTATGTAGCCATCATAACTTTAGCTACATGGTCTTATAAGCTCCATTTCTTCCCTGTAACAGGACTCTGTTGAATCTAGAGGGAAGATTCCAGATAAAAGTCCAAGTGCTGTACTTTTTGCTGCCGTTAATGAATCTGTTTTTCAGGTGCGTTCTTCTGAAATAATCTTTACATTCTCAATCACGATAAAAATAAAAACGTTTTTTTTTTTTCAGTAGATTTTACTACAACACTGTTGTAAATCCGATGCAGCTAGCAGCTGATCCTTGTATAACCCTTTTCCCTAAAGTCTGCTTGTACATGTGATGACTTATTTTTTTTGTTCAATGTATCGGTGTATCCGGATCATGCTTTATAAATGTTTTCCTTTTCCTTTTTGCAACAGTGATGCTTTGCAAAGTCTTGTAGAGAAATATAGATACTGTTTTTTAGCTTATTTATAACAGTTCAGTTGTTGCTTATTGTTTGCAATTGTTCTTAACTTGTAGAAAGCCATGTCCCTTTACAAGAAGCAAAAGGAAGGGTATGGCGCGTTAAACGAAGAGAAACTACCCCTTCTAAACGTCGATGGGTTTGAGCTTGATCACGAAAATGCTGGTTCAGGTGATGGTCAACAAGTGGATGAAGCCAAGGGTTTAGACAATGGTAAGTCCCTGGAAGAGGCTGAGTGTGCAATTATAGATTCTATTGAGAAGAAAGCCGAGAAGCCAGAAATTAATCTCACAACCGACAACCAAACTTCAGATGAAGTCATCGTGAACAACAATCTGGTGAAGTATGAAGAACCCATTTCGGTTCAGGATAATGTAGATATGGAAGAGGTAGATCCACGTCCAGTGAAGAACGAACCTGACTCCATGGTTGAAGAGAAATCTTTTGCAGTGGAGACCATGGAGCAGTCTGTGGATTGCTTACCTGTTAAGAATGAACCTGACACCAAGTGTGACGGTGGTGGTGATGTGCCCACTGAGGCAATTGAGTGTGGGTCAGTAAATTTAAGTCGGATACATCATTCTCCTGAAAGTACACATTGAGACAATATTTTTTTTCCGTCCCCTTCCTTGAGCTTTTAAAATGCAGCTTGCTAGCTTTCTATCTCATCATCTTCTGCTTGCTGCTCTCATCTTTAGTTAATCAATAAAACTTTCAGCTTTCAGTTGCTTTCTGCCTTTATTTCTTTGATGTTAGAATACACATTGTTTTCATCCCTGAGTTGGGCTTTCAGAGGACTATAGTCCTTTGTTTGAGCCCCTATACTTGTGCTTGTCTGGATTTTCCTGCAGAATCTATACTTGGAGTTGCAGGTAATTTCTTCTGAAGATGTTTTTTGCAGCTATTTTTCGTTGATTTTGAAGCATACGGGCGCAACTCTGAAGCAAAGTTTTGACTAAGGGCGGGTTCAGAAGATGGTCCGTCACTGGTATGTTTCCTGCTTTCGTGAGTATATCTTCGTTAGGTAGCGTTTGGGAGCATAGGATCCCGAAAATACCATTGGTCATCAACAGTCAGCTTATTACCAAAAAAATAATAATATTGAATTTGGTTCACAACTGGAATTTTCTCCAATCTAAGGCTTTGCAAAATGACTTGGTACTGAACCGCATGGATTCAGTTCGAGTCTTAAGGTGCTCACTTACAGCGTAAAACACGCCCTCCAAGGCGCTCCTTTACGGCGTAAATTACTAAAATTCCCACGCGCTTGTTTTACATTACTACCCCCTCTGTTTACAAAAACGACCAAATAATTACGACAATGTCACCACCACATGTTTTAATGAAAGTCTAATCTCAGCCATCTATTATTTCTAATCTCTAACGGCTGTAATTAGTTCTTACTGTTCTTATATATATATAGGTAGGTGCTCAAATGAGTACCACAATTGTGTGAGAAGCGTGAGAACCAAGTATAACCATTAGATTAGAATCAAAATTAATGATCCATATTATAGATACATTTGATACACTTGGATACAGTTTCTAAATTTTGATATGACACTTGGATACAGTAGCTAAATAAGTACTGCATCCAAGTTTCACTTGAATACAGTAGCTTAAATGACTAATGTATTCAAGTGTATTTTGAAAATTAGCTATTGTATCCAATGTATTTATAATTTGGACCTTAGATTTTGTACTCACTACTCAATGACAGAGTTACATGAAAATATTTTTTTCAGTTTAAAATGCACTTGGCTTTAGTATTTTCTCAAAAGCCCTCTAGCCAAATGTTTACTCTATATAAGACTCTGCATTTATTTTTTCTAAGTTTCATCCGATTGTGGTTAAATTGTGAATGTAATTAGGGTAAGTTCATGGTCGATCCACGAAGAACAGTGATTATTTGCGTACTAGTCACTTAACTAGATTGGTGGTAACTTGTGATTGTAATTATTCCTAAGAACGAGAAAATAAACTAAGTTGATTGAAGACAATGATGTAAAAGGACTTCAGATTTGATCCCTATCCCCATCTTTAATTCAATGTCATTGATAATTCTTCTCTCCTTTAATCCTATTCACTTGATCACGAGATGTGTTTCAATCTATGTCTCTTCTTACAGTTTAGTTAATAGCAGTGACACAGTCACTATAAACCCTAATTAATACTCCATCCGTCTCAGAGTAAGAGTCCCATTTTCCTTTTTGGTCCGTCCCAGAGTAAGAGTCTCATTCCTAAAATGCCAAAGAATCTTTACTATTCACCCCACTCATTCTCTCTCCTATTTTACTTTTATACTCACAACACCAATCAATTCACTATTCTTTCCCACTCATTCTCTCTCATACTTTACTTTTACACTCACAACATTTACATCACATCTAATATTTATTAATAAGCGTGCAAATGAGGGGTGAGACTCTTACTCTGGGACGGAGGGAGTATTAAACTTAAACTGGCACAGAAAAAGTCTAATTATTAATTGATGATGATTTTAGAGACTAAGATTAAGAACGTGTTCTAAATGAATAGATAATCGTCTAGCTTTACTTGCTTCGCTAATTGCTATGTCACATACACAATTCGCGAAGGTGCTACAATGAAAATTCCTATTCTGGCACAGAACATGAATTTCTAGCAGAGATCTATAACAAGAACTTATGGATTGGTCAAATCCACAAACCCTAGGTATGTATCTAAAATCAATATAAGTAAAAGTGTAAAACTATGAACATGGATTAATTAGAAAAAAGGAATTACCTCAAGCGAATCAAAATACCGTTCAATTTCATAAATCCAAAGATATGGAGTTTAGTTCTCCATACACATGTTCAAAGCTCCAGAAAAATAAAGAACGATTTAAATTCTGAAAAGAGAGATCACTAATCTAATGTTGATAAGAAGTTTAAATATCTACTCCTAACACAAGTCTTAAGAGAGAAAAACAATAAAGAAAAATAGAATAATAATTAAAATTCCCGTCACTTCTTAGAAATGAAGCTGCATGTCTGGAAAGTCGCTTGGCACGACCCGTGCCCTGGCCAAAATTTTGGTCCCAGCTTTTTCTTCATTTTTCTCCACTTTCAAGGTTGACTCGCTCCGCAATCCAACTTGTTGACTCGACTTGACCCCGACTTCGACCATTCTTGATCCTTGGGACTTCGCTTTGAAGCTCATATACAAAGGTTACATCCGGATACAAAGTAAGAAGACTAAAATCCGGAGTACAATAAAGCTCAAACAATAAAATATTACCCCAATTACACCAAAACTAGTCTAAGTACATCCAAATATAGTGTATTACATATGAAAACAAGGGAAATAAGTGATACAATATCCCACATCAGAAATCTAACTCCATCTTATCCAACGACATCTACCTTCATTTTTTCTGGTGAAATCCAACTCCATCTTCTCCGGCGATGGTGAATTCAGCCAAGGTCTATTGAAGGGGTTTGAAAAGTGGTGAATTAGGGGTTTAAAAAATGGTGGAACTTGGGTTAGAGATGAGCTAGAAGGAGAGAAAAAAGATTTGGCAGATTATGAAGCCTGCAGCTTTTGGTGGGAGAGGGGAAGAAGATTGGGCAGATTATGAAGGAGGGTGGGGGTTTTATATTTTGAGTATTTTTGAAAATGGTGAAATTAGGGGTTTGATTTTTATTTATTTTTGTTCACTTTCCTTCATTTTTAAGATATGTCATTTGAACCCTTTAAACACTACTGACAGTTCAAATCATCCAATTCTGTTAGTCACATGCAAGGCACACATTATTTAACTAGATTTTTAACGAATTCTTGTAAAAAAAAACCCCAAATTGACGAGAAGTGAGAACAATGCATTTCAAGCCCTAAATTGGGGAAGAAAAAAAAACTCAAGTATGATTGAGTCTAGATGCTCCATATCTCTTTTTTGTACCATATTGTGTGTTTTTCACTGATTAGTCATTCATGACATCTTTATGGAACACTACAATTCATGATCATTGAATTATGAATGATATATAATGTGGTATATAAAAGGGAATATATTATTTGGAATCGGAGAATGTGCACAATGATTATTTTTTCAAACAGTTACTCTCTCTATCCCTAAATGTTCAAATTTAATCTTAAAATGTTCATTTATATACAATTTAATGGGAAAGATGACTTAGTATTCTTGGTATTCACTTTCAGAATATTTAGCATTGAATTTATAAATTGACTAGTGAAATTTTTTGTTAAAATATATTTACGGATATCGGTTTCTATATATAAAAACCAGTGTTCTAAAAATCGGGCTAGGCGGCCCTCTTCCGCCGTGATTTCCTTCAAATCGGTCATGTTAGGCGCCAATCGGGCTAGCGGAGTCTCGGCGGGCAAGGCGGGCTCGGCGGAATAGGGCTGTCTAGGCGTCCTCTATTTTTGCGAATTCGCCGTCCGGCGTGCTCTATTTTCGTGGCCGGCATGCTCTGTTTTCGTGGCCGGCGTTTGCGAGAAAAGAAAATAGAAGAGAGAGAGAACACCATCGGTGGATCTAAAAAAGAAAAGAGAAAGAGAGAAAAGAGAAAACAGAGAAAGCGAGAGAGAGATAGAGAGAGAGAGATAGAGAGTGAAAATTGAAAAGAGAAAAGAGAGAGAGAAACGATAGAGACGGCGCAGGGAGAAAGAGAGGGTAGAAGTAGGGTTTTGGGTGTTGGGCTCTTAATGTAATGGGGTTTTGCTGGAATGTAATTGAAATGGGCTTTATTTATATGTGTCAATTTTTCAAACAATAGTGCAATAAACTTCTACTTTTATATACTCCCTCCGTCTCATAATAATATTTATTGATTTGTAATTTTGAAACATATAAAAATATATAATTACATATAAATTTATCAAACATTTATAAAAATGCATTAATTTCTAGGCCTTTAGGCGCTAGGCCCGGCCTCGCCGCCTAAGCCCCGCCTAGCGCTTTTTAGAACACTGATAAAAACAAGTTTATTCATTTTGGGCATTTGGATAATAGACATTTTGCTAATGTGTTTAATCGTAACCATTTTGAGAAGGCAAAAACTAGTTTTTCGATACTGAACTTAGTATTTTTTTTTAAAATGTTCTCACTAAACTATTTTTTTTCTTAAAATATTTTCACTATATTTCCACATTTGTCAAAAGTTCTCACTCTTTAGTTACATATCCTCACATGACTAATTTCATTAAATATGATCGAGTTTAATGTTCTTTTTGGGTGGAATTAACTTGTAATATTTTTTATAAACTATGAGCTAATGACATTTTACATTATTTAATTTGTAGTCTTCAACATACATGTCAACAATGTTAACATATTGGTTGGAAAATTAACAAACATTAGTCAAGTGGCAAAATTTTGTTAAGTTTTTAGCGAAATTGTTGACGAAGTGAGCATATTTTTAAAATTGTGAAGTTCAGAAAAAACATTATGAAAATAATAGTGCGGTGAGAATATTTGAAAATTAATAATGCAGTGAGAATATTTTGATTGTACTTCTACAGACAAGCGAACAGAAGTCATGGCAACTAGACATGGGTTCACGGTTCACTAAAAACTAAAACCGTTTATGAATCGTTAACTCACGATTCACGGTTCAACGGTTCATTTTTTTTTTCTAAAAAAGAACACATTTTGATTTGTTTTAAGCAATTTTTGAAAAAGTTTGTTTCTTTTGATTTTATTTTTGATACATTATAAATTATTTCACTTTACATAAATATAAATGAAATTTTGAATTACATACTCCCTCCGTCCACCTCACTTGACACCTAAGAGGTGGGCACAATAACTAAGGAAAAAGAATAAAATAAAGAAAATGTGTGGTAGAAAATGAAGAGAGAGAATGAGTGAGGTAAATAGTAATGTTTGTTGAATAAATTGAGTGGTAGAAAATGAAGAGAGAGAGAATAAGTGGTGGGGTAGAGTGAATATAAAATTATACTCCTTCCGTCCCACCTCACTTGAGACCTAAGAGGTGGGCACAATAACTAAGAAAAAAGAATAAAATTAGGTAAATGTGTGGTAGAAAAATGAAGAGAGAGAATGAGTGAGGTTAATAGTAAGTTGGCTGAATGAATTGTGTGGTGGAAAATGAAGAGAGAGAATGAGTGGGTGGGGTAGATTGAATATAAAATCATAAAAAGATTACCATTTTGGGAAGTCTCAAGTGAAGTGGGACAGACCAAAATGGAAATAAGTCTCAAGTGAGGTGGGACAGAGGGAGTATAAAGTATGCTATTTTGAGAAGTGTCAAGTAAGCTATGACAGACCTAAATGAAAACAAGTGTCAAGTGAGCTGGGACGGAGGAAGTATTTTTAAAGGAATTTAAGAGTGTAAGTGGGACGAAAATATTTTGAAAAAAAAAAAGAGACGGTACCCTTATAATTTTATTAATATTAATCAAATTTACATAGAGGGAGACAACAACCTTACCCTTTTATAATTGGGTTGGGGGGGGAGGGGCATTTACGAGTCTTACCACAGAATTTTCAAAAATATTTTGAATTTATATAGTATGAACCGCCGGTTCAAGCTGACGGTTTTAGAAGCCAAACCGCCTATGAAAAGTAAACCGCCGGTTCACGGTTCACCCGATTCAACGGTTCATCCGGTTTACGGTTTTCAACGGTTTTTCAACTGTTTGAACCGGTACAAACGTGAACCGTGGGCATGTAGACACTAAACCGTCATAACTTAACTTCTCAAGGGTTATTATCGTCAATTCACATAAATTATCCGCGATACCCCAAACATGATTCGCATTGTCAATTTCTCACCATCAGTAGACGTTCGCCTCGCCCCTCTCAAAAACATTTCCAGATTCCAATCGCATTTTCTCTCCCCCCGCCCCGCCCCCAATTAACCGCCCACCACATTTCCCTTTCTCTTCAACTCCCTCGATTTTCTCTCTATAAAATCTATCCATCTCTCCCAAATTTACCATGACGTGATCCGTTTATCAGTCGGAATCAAACTTCTCTGGAAGCAATCTGTCCGATTCCGTTAGGGTTTCGGCGCTCCGTTTGCGATTGAGATACGATTTTTTATCGGTTTATTTGGGAACTTTGAATTTAGGGTTTGCGGTTGTTGGCGGTTTTATTAACTGATTTAAAAGTATGCCGCGAAGTTCTAGGAGCAAATCGCATAAGCAAAGCAAACACAGCGTGAAGGAGGCGGTCGCGGCGAAGGAATATACGGATTCCGAAGAGGATGTGAAGATGAAGGAAAGGAATGGGAAGGAAGACAGTTTGGCTTCGGTTAGGGTTTCTAGGGATTCTGCATCTGGTGAGAAGCGCAAGTTCACGTCTTCGCAGTTGAAAGACGGTAAGGATTTGTCTGGACATGGTAATGGCGATGCATTGGAGGACTATGTTTCTTCTAAGCGTCGAAAAGAGAAAGAGAGTGATAGGTGGAGTGGTGGTGGTGGTGGAGATGAGAAAGGTGAGGGTGGGAATGTGGGGAAGGATATGGATAAAGTTTCAAAGGCCAAGGATTCGAAGAGCGGTGTTGTTGAAGTGAAGAGTAAGAGTAGTGGTAGGAGGCACGAGAGTGGGATTGAGAAAAAGGAGGAGATTGTTAGTATGATTGGGGAGAAGGAGGAAAGTAAAGGTGGTGGCAGTAGAAGCGATAAGAGGAAAGCCGAGAAAGATTCTGGGAGGAAAGATGGTCACCAATATAAGGATTTGAATCAATTGAAGGAGAAGGACCGCGGGTCTGATAGGGAGAAGAAAGTTCAGGATGGTAAACGAGATGCCGAGGATAGGGCAGTGGATGGTGAAGTGGCAAGGAAGCAAGGGGTGGATCAACAGCACAAAAAAGGTAGAGAAAATGCCGTTAAGATACCTGTTTGTGATTATTTGAAACATTTGCCAATCGAAATATAATCTATAAGTATGGTAAGGCTCAACATTGCTTCTAGTTGGTTTCAGTAATCGTCATAATTCACACATCATCAAGTTTGCAGCTTTACATTGATTCTTGTTAGTTTCTGTATGTTCACTGCCCCTTTGTTGATATTGGGATTGCTCTGAAAATTTATAATGTGCTTCTTGTTGTTTGGTGTATGGATATTAGCTATTTGTATATTATATCACAGGATGAAATAGGCTATATTTTTATGGTACTGACGTTGTGGTGGAGACATAATTGAACCCACTGCATGAGGAACAGTGTAGCCATTGCTGTTGAGGATAACCACACTTAGTACTTTAATTTTAAGGATTTCAACTCACCGTGAGCGTAAAGATATCTTATTCCTGTGTGTAGGAATAGAATTTTGCCCAAAGAGTGAAGTTGCAACTTATCGTTGTGCTCACTTCTCAAGCTGCGTATTAGTACTTCTAAGCTTATCCTTCCCCGGAATAGGTAAGCTGAGGCGGTCTACTTCTTAGTTTTATCTTACGGAAGATTATAAAATTTTGTTCTATTTTTATTATCAATGGTAGATGCAGAATACATCTTAAATTTAATTGTTATGAAGTATGAGCTAGTATGCTAGTCTTTTGGAATAGATTCTAGTGCATGCGCTGGGAATGCGCTTCAGAACTGATTGAATAAATGGATGATTCACGAGTTCCGTTGAAAGAGGATTTTTATGATACAAACATGTAGAGAACTATGGCATCTATCTTTACCGTGGATGGTTGCTGAAGAATATGAATAAACAAATGTTCTGGCAAGATGGGTAGGCCAGTTGCTTGTTAGATACGTTATACATGTTGGTAGATTTGCTTAGTACTCCCTCCGTTCCTAAATGAATGTCCAAATTTCATTTCAAGGGACATTATGAAAATCTCTAGTTTTTATACAATTTAGTGGAAAAGATTCATATATATTCTTGTTATCCACTTTCCAAACATGTAGTTTTGCAAGTGTAAAGAGACTATTGAAAGATATTTGGTAAAAAAAACATTTAGGGACGAAGTTTTATTTTCAAAAAAGACATTCATTTTGGGACAAAAATTTCTTGAAAATGGACATTCATTTAGGGACAGAGGGAGTACTTATTTCTTTCTGGCGGATATATTAAAAGCTACAAAAGCGCATTGTAGTTGATGATGTGAACTTTAAGGGGAGATGTATTTGCTTAATGCAAGTTCTTACTTGGTGTATCCGGAGTATATTAGGTTATCTTTGGATACAGTTTTGTGGTGAGCTTGAATAACTGCAACCCAGCATTCAGGTATATAGGTTTCTTTTAGCATCCTTTACCATTCTTGAATGAAGGTCATGGAAGAGACTGAAACCACCAGCCACCACGGCCTAATTACACCTGAGAAAACAAACAGTTGGATAAGCTATTTCCTCTACACATTGCATTTGAGGACTATCGTAATGTCGGTTTTGGGATCCTCCTTGATATGGCTCTCATGGTGGCATTGAATACTTTCACTTAGTTTGGGTTTATTTCAAGTCTAGTTGCTGGTTTTGGTTGTGTATACTTGAGCTGGCATTATATGTTAAAAAGGTATGGCATTGTTTTCACTCTGGATTTTTCATGGGCATGGTATATTGGTTTTGAGGCTCCATTTTTGGTCTTTGTTAAGTTATCTAACAAATGTAGTGGTGGTGATGTTATTTCTGTTCGTTCTTTTTTAATAATCATTTTGGCTTTAGGTTGGGTTGGAGTTTTGTCATCAGAAAAATATACTCACAAGGCATTTAATTAAAAGATTTTTTTTTCTAGGAGACTGGTGTAGTTAAAAGATGAAACAATTGATGTCATTTATCTCTGTTTTCTCTAGCTATATTGATCCCCATATGTTCTGTTGGTAGCTAGTTTGTCAAACATTCACATACCATCAGCTCCAAAATCTTATGTTACGATCTCGTTAGGGTTTTTTTCTTTCTGTTCACGTTGTGTAACTTGTTATGTTTTAGTTTTTTCCTTTCCGGAGATGGATTCCCTCAAATCATTTTTCAAGGTTTTATCATGCTTTAGTTATTGTCAATCTTTTCACTCTAAGGAAAATTTCTTTCAACTTCAGTCTGTTTTGTTCTTTATCTTTGCAGAGTGGCCTGTAGAAGTTGGGCTACGGAACCCTGAGTTAGAGAAAGAGCTAGAGAAGAGGATAAGAAGGAGAGGAGAAAGCTCTGGTGAGAAGGATAAATATCAAGATGATGTGAGGGAAACTGATGATAAACGCGTGTCTGTGAGGGCTGATCGTTCCAAGGATGCAAGATACAAGGATGAAAGACAAAAGGAAGAAAGTAACTCCGATAAGTACAAGGAGAATGGGGACAGAGAATATCGACACAGGGAGGAGAAGTATAGGGAAGATGGTGAGAGAGATAATAGCCACAGGGATGTCAAGTACCGGGAGGACAGTGAGAGAGATAATCGCCACAAGGATGATAAGTACCGCGAAGATGGTGATAGAGATAATCGACGCAGGGAAGACAAGTATCGTGAAGATGGAAACAGAGATTACCGATACAAGGAGGATAAGTACCGTGAAGATGTTGGTAGAGATAGCAGACGCAGAGTTGATAAGTATCGGGAAAGTGGTGAAAGAGATGATCGGAATCGGGATGACAAGCACAGGGAGGATGGTGACAGAGAATATAGGCATAAAGAAGATAAACAGTCAGAAGATATTGACAGGGACAGTAGACATAGGGATGGAAGGCCAAGAGATGATGTTGATAGAGAGAAGAGAGCCCGGGATGCCAAGTATAAGGATGTTCATACCTCAAGAGACCGCCCTAATGACCCTGAGACAAAGCGTTTTAAGGATGATGGCAATGTTGCAGATTTGTACCATAGAAAATCAAGTTATCGTGATACTAGTCCTATTTATGATGATAGAATGAATAGGTACAAAGATGATAAGGATAGAAAGAGAGGCAATGATAAAGAGGACCCTGGTGATTTTAGATCCCGGAGTACCAAGGAGCAACATCCTGATGCAGAAAAGAGATCTATAAGTAGTGCTAAGGTAGACTCGGTTACTGATAGGGGAAGGGCCAATTCACGGAATACTGATTTAGATGTAGTGATAAACAACAGCCGTCAGAGGAGTTCACCTGGATCTAGTTCTTATGCTGCAAGAGACCATTACAGGTACATTTTATTTTGGCTCTTCATTTTTAAGATGATTCCAAAGTTAGTTTGCGCATGTTGATGTGCAAGCTATGGAATTGCTGTTGTAGTCCTTGTTCCTTGTATTGAATTTGGAATCAAACTACATGCATGACAATATGCGTGTCTACACTTCTAGTCTTTCAGCTCTCTGGAAGCCCTGTCTATTAGTTTGTGATGCAAGTGCTAACATATTCCTAATCATTAGTATTTTATTCTCTTGGAGATCCATGGATAGATGTGTTGGATTCATTCAATCTGTTCTCCCGCTGCCCTTGTTTTTCGTTATATACTCCCTCCGTCCCAAAATAATCTTCTCATTTGACTATTCAATTTTTTTTTATGGATATGAAAGCATGCTTCACTAGTAATGTTTTGTTTACGTGCTTTTAAGCGTAAATTGTAGAAATTGGAAGAACTTTTTGGGACAATGAAAAATGGCAAATGAGAAGATCATTTTGGGACAGAGGGAGTATTATTCTCATGGTAAGTGTGGACTGAATGTTTGAAATGCATTCACAATTGACGATCTATGAATATAACTTAAAAATCTGGAAATGTAAAGGTTTTTAATGGATCTTAGAAATGTTGCTTGTTTGATTCTGTTGTGACTAAATAAGAAGAAATATATAGACCGTCTTGTTGCTCGATGTAGGTTGTCCTATAGAACCAATTATTTACTTGAGAGAAAGAACCGACTTTTAGATTTATTTGGTGATGTATTTTAGAAATGCTTTTTTTTTTTTTTAAATAATCCTTGCAACATCAGTCATCTTCTTCAGCAACTTAGATATAATATCTTTGTGCTTTTCAGGGTTTCAAAGCAAGAAGAATCGAAGTACAGGGACTATGCTTTTGACGAGAGAGTTCGACATAATGTCCCCTCAAGCAGAGACTTTGTGTCCATTCCTGGACAAACCGAAAGACTTCCATCATCTCGATCACTGGAGAAAGACTTTCAGAAGGTTGATAGCCATTTGGCCGAGCTACCCCTTGAAAGGCGTCCTAGATCTGATGCTCGTGCTTCCCCCTTACAGCTGGTGGATAAATCTCCATCTTCAACAAGTAATGACCGCAGAAACTTGAACAGGTCTGATGTTAGGCGTAGCCTTGATGTTGAAGAATCGGGGCATAGGAGTAGTGGTTCCAAGGATGTACGAGATTATTCTGGCAAGGGAAATCGTGAGTTGCCTTTAGAGAATCCTTCAATCGATGACTTTACTCAAGCCGATGGAGACAATATCTCAGTTTCATCACCTTATACCCGAAGCAGTCACTTTCCTCCTGGCAATTCCAAATCCCTTCTACCTCCTCCCCCTCCATCTATCAGAAGTGGTCCCGATAGCCCTTCAGTTTTTGGCTCTGCAGAAGATGAGAGGGGTAAGTCAAACAACCGACACCGCAGAATTAGTGAGTCTAATATGGGAAGACCCCAAAATGCTTGGAAAGGTGTCCCAAATTGGCCATCCCCCATACCAAACGGATACATGCCTTTCCAGCACGGCCCTCCTCCATTTGGAGTACATCCAGTTATGCAACAGTTTCCACCACCTATGTTTGGTGTTAGACCTACAATGGACTTGGGCCACAATGGTCTTCCTTACCATATGCCTGATGGTGATAGATTTTCTGGGCACGGACGTCCACCTCCGATGCATGGATGGGATGCTAATAACGCTGCTTTTAACGATGAACACATGTTTGGTAGGCTTGATTGGGACCGGAATAGGAACCCAATTGGAAATCGAGGCTGGGAGTCAAGTAGCGATATGTGGAAGGGGCAGAACAATGTAATCAATATGGACATGCAATCTACTCCCCAGAAGGAGGATTATTCAGCTCGTAGACCAGCTGAAGAAACTTGGACCAGTCAGTCAGGTCAACCCGTTGAGAACGAGCAGAACCAAGTTGCTCTTCAGGCTGAGAGCATTAATATCAGTCAGTCTAGTGATGCCCTTGATGGAAAGACTCCTGAAGCACCAATGACTACTGCTGAGAGCCCCCACATTTATGAGACTTCAAAAGAGGAGGAATCTCGTGTTTGTCAGATTTATCTTTCCAAGATTGACATTTCTGAGGATCTTACTCAACCTGATCTGTATGATCAGTGCTCGGATATGATGGATTTTGATCGGACTACAATGTCTGAGGAATTGGACTACAAGATCTTGTATATAGAGGTAAAGATGATAATTTTGATTTGAATATTTTAGACATCATAACTTTAGTTATATGGTCTTATAAGTTTCATTTCTTCCATGTAACAGGACTCTGTGGAATCTAGAGGGAAGATTCCAGATAAAACTCTAAGTGATGTACTTTTTGCTGCCATTAATGAGTCTGTTTTTCAGGTGCGTTCTTCTGAAATAATCTTTACATTCTCAATCATGATTACAATAAAACATTATTTTCAGTAGATTTTACTACAACACTGTTGTAAATCCGATGCAGCTAGCAGCTGATCCTTGTATAACCCTTTTCCCTAAAGTCTGCTTGTACATGGGATGACTTATTTTTTAGTTCAATGTATCCTGATCATGCTTCATATGCGTTTTTCTTTTCTTTTTTTGTAACAATGATGCTTTGCAAAGTCTTGTAGGGAAATATAGATACAATTTTTTTAGCTTATTTATGACGGTTCATTTGTTGCTCATTGTTTACAATTTTGTTTAACTTGCAGAAAGCCATGTCCCTTTACAAGAAGCAAAAGGAAGGGTATGGCGCATTAAACGGAGAGAAACTACCCCTTCTAAATGTCGATGGGTTCGAGCTTGATCACGACTATGCTGGTTCAGGTGATGGTCAACTAGTGGATGAAGCCACGGGTTCAGACAATGCCAAGTCCCTGAAAGAAGCTGAGGGTGCAATTATAGATTCTATTGAGAAGCCAGAAATGAATCTCACAACTGACAACCAAATGCCAGATGAAGTGATCGTGAGAAGCAATTTGGTGAAGTATGAAGAACCCATTTCGGTTCTGGATAATGTAGATATGGAGGTAGATCCATGTCCAGTGAAGAACGAACCTGACTCCATTGTTGAGGAGAAATCTTCTGCGGTGCAGACCATGGAGCAGTCTGTGGATTGCTTTCCTGTTAAGGATGAAGAGGTAGAGAAAATTGAGGAACATATTATGTTGGTTGACACCAAGTGTGGTGGTGGTGGTGGTGGTGATGTGTCCACTGAGGCAATTGAGTGTGGGTCAGTAAATTTAAGTCGGATACATCATTCTCCTGAAAGTACACATTGAGACAATATTTTTTTCCCTTCGCCTTCCTTGAGCTTTTAAAATGCAGCTAGCTTTCTTTCTTATTATCTTCTGCTTGCTCCTCCGCCTTTAGTTAATCAATAAAACTTCCAGCTTTCAGTTGCTTTCCGCCTTTATTTCTTTGAAGTTAGAATACAGTATTTTTTTGCATCCCTGAGTTGGGGTTTCAAAGGAGTATAGTCCTTTGTTTGACCCCTTTACTTGTGTTTGTCTGGATTTTCCTGCAGAATCTATTCCTGGGAATTTCAGGTAATTTCTTTGTAAAGCTTATGGGCCTCCTGAGGGCAACTCTGGAGCAAAGTTTTGACTAAGGGCGGGTTTTTAGAAGATGTTTCGTCACTGGTATGTTTCCTGCTTTCGTGAGTTTTATCTTCATGTTTGGGAGTATAGGATCCAAGTTGGGAACTGGATTTGGAGCTATTTAGCTCCAATTCAGTTTGTATGGAATGAATTCCATGATCCCAAACATACTAGGTCATCAACACTCACCTTATTGCAATAAAATAAATAATTGGAAATTCATTTTTTGGTTGAATTGGTTCATAACTGGATTTTTCTCCAATCTCAGGCTTTGCAAAATGACTTGTAAAGTTCAAAGTCTAGAGCGTTTTTATCATTAGTTTTGTTTTCTACCGAACCACGTTTTCATTTTTGTAATTAAAAACAATCTCAACAAACAATTTGGAGTGACCTCATTTTTTTTAAAGATTGTTTGCCATTTTAGGAAGTGGACATATAATCTGAGACGGACTAAAGAGGAAAAGTGGACAGGACGGAGGGAGTACTACTTAATAGGAAGTTCCTTTGAATTAAAAATTACTGATGTGTCACTAAAATTAAATAAAGTGGGTAAGGGAGATGAAATCAATATGCAGGATTTAAAATGCAAAATAGGAAGCTAAGTTCTCAAATGCAATTTTGGCTTGCCTTCATAAATAAAATGTTCCTTTTATATGGAAGCCAAAATTGATTTATAAGTATACACTCAAGTGAAGATCGTTACAAATGTACCCCGTCTCATACCAAGTTATACTACTCCCTCCGTCCCAAAATGATCTTTCGCGTTTGACTATTCAAACTTTTTAAGGTTATGAACACTTGTTTCACTAGCCATATGTTGTGTCTATGCAATTTTAAGCCCAAATTGTAGAAATGGGAAAAACTTTTTGGGACAATGAGAAATGACAAATGAGAAGATCATTTTGGGACGGAGAGAGTAGTTTCTTGTTTAAACTGTTTCGTCGATAAATCTTCTTTCTTAAAATATATTTAAAAAATAAAAAATAAAAAAAATCTATTACTTAAATACTCACACTTACATTACATTGTGAGTTTTTCTCTCAAATTATTATATACTCACAATTCATTTCTCATTCACAATAGTTTTTTAATATATATACGCGCGCACAAATGTATACTCTCTCTCTCTCTCCATAATCCTTGTGTAGAGAAAAACAACACTACAATTTGTCTAGTACAAGTTGTTGTTATGAGACGGACAAGAAGGAAGTAGCATTTGACATGTTCTCTCCGTCACAAAGTCTCAAAATAATGATGTTCTCATTTTTTTTTAGTTACTAAGAAAGAAAATTTATGAAATTTTATTATCCAAATGACAATGTGAAATTTATTATTAATACACTATCAACAATACTGTCAATCAATGACAAATTTAGATTTTCATTAGTATAATGAAATGACTTAAAATTATTGATCAACAAGCATTCATAATAACAGTCATTCTAATAACAATAACGATAAAAAGAGAGGGAATATTATTTTGAAGCGGATGAGTAAATGATTTAATGATTGAATTATTGTCAACTGAAATTGTTGTTAAAATTTTCTTAGATATAAGTGGAGGATTAAGTTAAAAGATGACATCGAATTAGGGACGTAGTAGGATTTCAAATGAGGGGGTTAACAACATAATAATTGTCTTTTGAAAATATAAAAAGTCACCTTAAAAAACAATCTCCGCCTCATAACTTATGTTGCATTTAACTTGTCAATGTTTTTAAAAAAGGAAAAACTGCAAATATAGTACCTGAACTATTGGAGTTGTTTTGGATTTGGCACATGGACTCTCATTTTTTGCACTCGTCATACACAAACTCTAATTTTTATTGTATCTGTCATACCTACCACTAACGACATCCATTTTTTCCGTTAAGTTAGTCATGTGCCATGCATGTATACATGTGATCAATTTTGCAGGGGTAAAATAGGAAGACCACCCCTCCCCTCCCTCATCTCCTTCCTCCCTCATCTCTCTATCGCTTCCGCCATCAGCGACCAGCGGCAAAATAACGAACAGTACAAGCACATTCTATCCTCCTCCGTCATAGCAACCAACGACCTAGAACAAGCGAAGAAATTCATCGACCACAGTTAATTTCTTCACACCACAGACTTCTTTTAGGGGGATTTTTCGCCAGAAATTTTCCGGCGACCATATCTCCTGCACCGGTGACTATTTTTCCGATCCCAACGGTCAGAATGTACGCCTAAGTGATGCGAACATACCCCAGAAGTTTGAAGACGATCCAACGGTTAACGAAGCGGGAATTTCATTTTTTTTTTTGTCCGATTTTGGGAGGTGACGAATTTTGATTTTGTTTCGATTTGTGGTGTTTTGATTGAAATTTCTCGCCCTATTGCTTGTTACTGCCGGCGCCTAGGTCATCGTTACTAGTAATCGGCGATGGTAATGGTGGTGAAATGAGTTCTGACAATCAGAGATGGAGAAGAAGGCCGTCTATGGTGGTGATGTTCGCCTGAGAAGATGAAGAGCGCCGGAGGATTGAGTCAGAGGATTTCTTTCTGGGTTGGTGATGAAGGAGAAAGGGTAGGTTTCCTATTTTACCCCTGCAAAATTGATCACGTGGTGGTCACATGATGGAGTTAACTGAGAAAAATGAAAGTCGTTAGTGGTAGGTATGATGAATACGGTAAAATTAGAGTTTGGGTATAACGGGTGCAAAAAATGAGAGTTCAGGTACCAAATCCAAAATAACCCCAATAGTTCAGGTACTATATTTGCAGTTTTTCCTTAAAAAAATGTACTTAAATATTTGTACTATCATAAAAACGAAATGAGGAATAAATGTGGAAATGAACACATAAAATGTGCTTTAATTGTTATGTTCGGGTAAGTCCTTATAAAAAAAAAGTTAAAAGCTACTAAGCAATTTTATCATTTGGTTCAGTAAATTTAATGAATATAACACGTAAAATATGTGAGAAATATTTCAAAATGAACATTTGAAACATCTCTACTCCCTCCGTCCCATTCAAAATATGACGTTGTGTCATTTTGAGTGTCACATTTGAAATAGGACATCCAAAAATGAAATGTTTTTTTTATTATTATTTTTTTTTTTTTATTAATGGTACCCCTTATCCTGCTCACAACAATTTTTCATTTATTATACCATACCCACTTTCTCTCTCTTTCATACTCACACCACCTACTTTTTAAACCATTTTTCTAATAAAATATCAATATTCCTTAATCCCCGTATGGAGACCAAAAATTCTATTTCAGATGGGACGAAGGGAGCATATCATACTCATGGAAAAAACTTGTGTTAGACGGTCTCACACGTAAGACGGGTCTTGTTGATAGAGTAAAAGGTTTGTTCCTTATGAGCTGGGTTGGGCAAACCCTTTTCTCTCTGGTCGAGGTCTCACGTGTGAGACCACAACACCTAACTTTTAAACCACTTTTTTTCAATAAAATATTTATATTCCTTAAACTTCGTGGCGGGACCAAAAATCATATTTCGAGAGAGTATTGTTTTTTGGGTAGAATAATTAAAATATTGTAACATTTTATAAAGACAAAATTTTGTGTGAAACGGTCTCACACGTGAGACGAGTTTTGTTAAGAGAATAAATATTTTGTCCCATATTGACAGGGCGGAGCAAGCTCATTTTCTCTCATTAACTATCTGACACAATCTCACACAATACTTCCTCTGATAGAAAACAGCTTTAAAATAATGGAGTGTACCCAACTCTCCAAGTTAAACCCATACTTAAGTGAAGGGTAAGAAGGTCAAATCATGTTCTAAAAAAAGAAACCCAACCCCAATCAAAGACAGAACACCAACAACCTGTCACAATCATTGTGTCAAACCACTTTTCTGAACACGAGCTCTTCCACTTTTGCGCAAAACCCCCAATTTCAGATCACCTTCCCCCAATTTCCCTTTGCCGATTCAATCTCTCTTTAATTGTAAGTTATTTCTACATACTTGTGTTGATAAATTTCGCAATCAATCATTTGAATGAACTTTTATTGTTATCGTTCTGTTATTTTAATCATTTTGATAATACCAAACTCGTGTATGATCGTCTACGATTCGCGTTTATTTATACACACTGATTATAAGTTATTTATATGTGTTCGACTAGTTTGTTTTTGTGGTTTAGGTTAGCTGAAATTTTGATTGTTTTTTGTCTTTTGTGCTTAATCAATTTAGTGAAGTTGATGACCTAAACCCTTTTAGAAAATAAGTTCTTTTAAAGAGTATAATTTGTGATCTTTTTGGCATGGATTCTGTGGATACTTGAGTAACTTGAGCTGCTAATTGATTGGGTTGCAAGATAGTGTTTGTGAAGGAACTGATTTTGCTAGATTAGTATGTAAAGATAATGTTATATTACCTTATACAGAGTAATTCGGACTTGGACGGGGCAATTTTTTTGTGTAATTTTCAATGATTCAGGTATCTCGAGAACTTCCACTGAGGAATGCTAATGCCATTTTTAGCTTTTTCGTTGTGTGAGCATCACACTAGCTAGCACAAGTAACCTTCAAAATTCTTATTTGACAAAGTCACATGGTTTTTGTTTCTAACTAAATAATTTCCTTACATTTTTCATATACATGGTCGAGGTTTGTTAAAGCATGGGATGGGACAGTGTTATGTTACAAACTACAGACTTTTGAAAGAAAGTTGTTGCCTTTGGAGAGTCACATCTTGCGGGAGTTAAAAGTCACCAAACGTTCACTAGCTTATTGAGGCTGTGAATCGCAAATAGGCTTCAAGGCCGTAGCATCACTGCTATCTGGAAAAAAAATGATTTTTTATATAGCTTGATAAATGTGAAGCTTAGTTATGTGTTTGAAAGAGTAAAATTATACTTCACCTCAGAATTTATTTCGGCTGTTGTTTGACAAGGAACTAAAAGTCTATTTGTTTGGGCTGAATGGCCAAAAAATGCTGACTTTAGTTTTGGGCCATTCAGAAGCCTCATTTAGCCAAACAAACAGGCCCCAAGTCTCCTCCACTGAACGCCTGGTTAATTTCATCGTGTACAGAGATAATTTGCTTAAGAAAGCAAGCTTCATGGGTGATGGTCCAAGAGGAATAGAAGTTTTTCCAGATCATTTTCAAGTGTCAACATCTGGTTCCAATCCTGCTCAATCAGAAACACCATCTGTTTCTCACCCCACAGTTGAGCTTGAGGTACTTATTACGGTAAATAAGTATAAAATTCTCTAATTTCTTGAAAGAATGCTATTAAAAGTTTGTGAAGATACTTTGATTTGATTTTAGTATAGTTGTTTTGTTCTGTATTAGCTTAGTTCCAGCAGACGTTTTTGGTCCAAAAGAAAATTAAGAACTGCGGCATCAATGTTGAACTTGTTTAGTATAAGAAGGCTATCATGGGGATCTGAAGACGGTCAGGAAAAGGTTGGTGAAGTCTTAACTACTTCTCGTTCCACCATTTGATTATATAAATAATGCATCGTGATTTGTGCAATTATTACGATTTGCAGGTTGTGTTAACTGCAGCAGAAGTAGAATCCCTTCGATCAGAAATCTCTGGTTTAGAGGAAAAAGGAGCTCATCTGAACGCTCAGTAAGGAGACTTGATACTCTTACTTGGAACACAAATTGTTCTCTATGCCAATTTTCACACCTTGACTCACCTCCTCCTTCCTTACAGGTTGGAACATCTTGATGAAATTCTACGTTCTGCTCGTCTTTCAGGCTATTTAAACATGCGAACTGTACTTTTCTTCCCAAATTGTATTATAATGTTCTTTATACCTTGTTTCTTTATTTGGCTACTAACTTGATAATAGTTTTTATTTGATGTTTCATAGAGATGGGCGGCATTACCTGGAGAGCCTCCTATTGATGATACTGAAGTTGATGACTGGATTCCACGTTTTCTTGTCCTTCATGGAGCATGCATATTCCTGTATATGACATCCACAGGTAAATGCTTTAAGCCTGAAATTTGTGGGTCTAAAATATTATTTGTTCGTTTTGCCTCGTCTATAATATCTAGGGTTAATATTTGTGGAGAAACATTGTCACTTGCTTTGCGTTTTCAACTGTATGGCAATGTGAGTTGCATAGTTGTTAATACTCCCTCCGTCCCAAAATGATGTTCCCACTTTTTTTGTTATCAATTTGATGAACTTTGCGCGATAATTTTGGGTTAATTAAGTTATTCGAAGGAAAATCAAAATTGTTGTCGACACATTTAGAACGGTGTATCAATAACAAGTTGTAAATTTTCATTGGGGTAATTATATTAACCTAAAATTATTACTCAAAGTTCATTACAAATGACTACTAAAAAAGTGGGAGAGCATCATTTCGGGAAGGAGGGAGTAATATATTATGCAATAGCAGATTAGACATTCTCTTCTTGTGTGGGAATTCTATGTTAATATCTTATGTGGCATTCTTCAGCAGTCAATTTGATGAGCTAGGGCTGGTAGGTCCTTGTTTGACGTTAGAAATTGCTGATCTTTTTTCTTTAGTTTGCATTATGCATGCAAAAGAGTTACTGAGCATTAGTGATTATATCAAGGTGCAGTCAGGGGCAAAGCTAGAGTTTTAAGGGAAAATTACGAATTACTACATGTCGTTTTAGATTTCTTCACACATATTAAGAAATGCAATTTATACATATAAAAAAGGTCTGGTCTACCCCTAAAAGAATCCAATTACCTATGCAATTAAATGCCTAAACAAGAAATAGGTTGCAATTAATGAGTGAGGGTATAATTGGTATATAAGAGCCAAAATGTCTTGGAATTAGTAAAACCTCAAGTATTTTGGAACAAACTTTAACTAAACGGAGGGAGTAGTTTGAAGCTCATACTCTTGAGTGTCAATTGTCCTACCAACTACCAATTGAAACAATACACCCTTTGACTCCGAGATGGAATAAGCTAACTGCAGGTCAAGTATACCCTATCATTAGCCTCCTTTTGGGTCCGAGAAAGATTTGCCTAAATTGGGAAGCGTGAAAACATGCTATTAAAGCCACCCGTTTTCGTTCTGATGTTAGATCCCGAACCCATATCAAGATGTTCACAGGTCATTCCTACACTCTGGCATCCTCCTCCACCCCCACCCCCACCCCCTCACACACACACAGAGCCACGATATTGTGTAGGGAGGCAAGCCTAACATATTAACTACAGGGTATATTAAGTCAAATGAGATGAGATAATGAACGGCCTTCATAAAGTTCAACAAAAAGAATCCATTATCTTGTTATGTTTTCTGCTATTAGAACTTTTAGTTTGCATGCACTGGAGAAAAATCTATCTCCCTGACTACATGCACCCACTTTCTGTCGGAGATTTAACTATATTTTCATGAAGCCGTAAAACCTTATATTCACAAAACCTTTGACCTTTTGGGCTGCTTCTTTAAGACATTTGTTTTCCTTCCAAAATAGAGAAGTGATGAGAAAAGCGTCACTGTGTTGGATGAAGTCATGATCTATATCGATCTTTGAAACCACATTGATCTCAGACATTCACAAAATTGTGGAACTTGATCCACCTCTGAATAAACTTAATATCAATTCTTTACTTTTTCCCCCCAATTGTACTTTTATATACCATTTCAGTAAGGTTTCTATAATCTTGTCAGATCATGGCTCGACACTCTTTATTTGATAACCTCATATAAGATCTCAGTTTGGGATCTGCATACACATAATTGACAATGTTACAATTTTAAAATCACAAAGAAAAATTTCTCTGCAATGAGCTTGGTGACTAATGTTGCAGATTTAAGTCCTCAAGACTCGACTCTATTAGCTGATGTTGTGGAAGTAGGTCCTATGCCATGCTTCACTCGAGACGACGATGAAACTCTATACTACTTTTATATTTTAACACGCTATGGATTAAGATACGAGTGCTCAAGTACTTCTAAAGTTCAGGTACCTTCACATTTCCTTGTTTCCATACTTGTAACTTGAATGTTCATTCTGACAATCATTAACTCAGGTTTTTTTTGTTTTTTTTTTTTGTAGTCCCATTCGCTTAACAAACTTTGTTTTCTCACCATCTTTTTTACTTATCTATCAGGTGGATGCTTGGTTGACAACCTTACAAATTGAGTGCAAATTGGAATCTAGTCCGGATACCTCAAATCCTGCATCTGAGACTTCATTTGTGCGTTTTTAACAGTAAGCTGTATATATGATCTAGTTTCCTTAGTGAATATAAGCTTAGAGTGATTTTCAGAGTTTATTAGTTTTGTACATGACATCCCTTTTGATTAAATAAAGGCGTAAAACATCGTAATTATTGGCCAACCTTGGTTGACTATTGAATTGAACGATGCTCTTTTGACCAGTTACAGTCGATAAAGCTCAAGCTTTCTGTCGAGATCAACAACTCCTTGTATGCCTTATGGAATTTCATGATTAACATACAGGAATGTCGAACCTTGTTTGCACGGAAGGAACACAAAAGAAATATACCTCCGTCGCGTAAAAAATGTCATTTTTTTTTTTTTTTTTTTTTTTTTTTTTTCCCTGATCAACTTGATTGAATACAGTACTTTAAGTACTTTATGATGTCTTGGGGGTTGAGGGGATTTTCTTAGAAGAGTGTATCGGCATCGGGTTTATGATACAAACTTTTACTTTGGGATCAAACGTTCAGCAAAAGCATCAAGAATAGTTGAAATGTGTGACAAAATTAATTCAACTGTCTGTTAGGTTTTGATTCCACCTATTTGAAAATCAGGAAATAGCTGTTCAGAACGGGTTAGTTTTTAACATATTTTGTTAGATTTTTAACCGATTCTGTTAAAAATTGACTGAATCAGTTGTGAAGTAAAACAATTTTTGACTTTTTGTAAAAAAAAACATAAAAAATTATTACTCCCCTGTCCCAGTTTAAGGTTCTTAGTTTGACTTACCACGCTTATTAAGGAACCAGTGTAAACTTGGATAAACAATAGTAGTATGGGAGGATATAATTGTCTATTTATTAAGCAAGTGGATTAAAAGTTAATAGGTAAGTGATGGTTTTTTAGTAATATAGTATGAACTTTATAAGGACAAGATTGTCCAAAATACTGTTCATAGTTTGCCGTTTAAAAAATAAAGCAACTAAGAACATTAAACTGAGACATAGTAAACAAGAAAGTAAAACCCTTAAATTGTAACAGATGGAGTACATTTTACAGATTTTCTGTTAAAAACATAACAGAAAACGGAAAATATAACCCAAAATATAACCGATTATGTTAAAACTATAACGGCAGCTCAGGGTTACATTTGGGTTTCCTTGTCACCAGACTGAAACTGGTTGCCCATGTCTACTTTCATTACAAGTGGCCTCTTGTTGTAAAATACTAGTCCCCGTCTCAAATTAATCGCTACTTTAGCGTTACTAATTGCTGGTTATACTTAAAATTTATCATTCTTATTTTGTTTGTGCCAAGACTTGCTGGCAAATTTTGCTAATAAAAAAAAAGGAAAAGAAAAAAGAAACAGCTTATTTAAACTGTATAACCCAGGTTGATGGTCCGTACTACACTTGATTACGCTAATCACACGTCTCATCACGTGCAACGGAAAATGATGCACTGATATTTTAATTTCTTCCACCCAACATTTCGGCTAGGGTTTTGACCCAAAAGTTACCCCTATTGTTGGGATCCACAATTAGTGCACTCAATTACTACTCCATGTCCCTAAATGAGTTTCCAAATTTCATTTTAAGGGACACTGAAAATCTCAACTTTTTGAACAATTTGGTAACAACGATTCATATATAATCTTGTAATCTCCTTTCCAAACCTTTAGTTTTGCACGTATAAAGAAACCGGTGAAAAAAATTTCGAAAAAAAAACGTTTAGGGAGAAAGTTATGTTAAAAAAAAACACTCATTTAGGGACAAAGATTTCTTGAAAATGAACACTCATTTAGGGACAGAGGGAGTAATAAATAACATTAAAAATGTTATTTTTAAATAAATAAATAAATACTCCCTATGTGTCATTATATTTGGTCACTTTTGATTTTTGATGGTCAAAACAAGTGAACTTTGACTAAATATTAATGTCAATTTAATTATTCAAATGAAATTCCAAAAATTGTTATTGATAGATATATAAATGATTTATCAATAACAATTTTTAGAAATTAATTAGGATGATTGGATTAACATTCACGTTTAGTTAAAATTCACTAATGTTGACCATCAAAAGTCAAAAGTGGCCAAACATAGTGAGGCAGAACTGATAAAATCACATTTTAAAATAAGAAACACTTTAAATGCAAGTTCTTGAATATACATAAATTATAGGTGTTTACCAACTACAAGTTATATTTTTTCTAAATATATATTTTATTGCGTTTGTACTCAATCCTTCCAAAAAAATGTTTATTTTACAAAAAAAATAATCTCAAAGTAAATGATTTTTTTGGTGAAATTACATAAAACTTTCTGATAATCATAATGTCTTAGTTTTATTTTTGTACTTAATGTTACATTGTGAAATTATTAAAACTATATATATCTCCGTCCCACCTCACTTGAGATTAATTTTCATTTTGGTCCGTCTCACTTCACTTGAGACTCCTCAAAATAGCCATCTTTTTATTATTTTATATTGTATTCAAAGTACCCCACCACTCATTCTCTCTCATCATTTTTCACCACTCAATTTATTCAACCAAAATACTATTTACCCCCACCCATTCTCTTCATTTTCTATCACATATTTTATTTATTTTATTTTTTATTAGTTATTGTGTTCACCTCTTAGGTATCAAGTGAGGTGAAACGGATGGAGTATATTCTCAAACAAAAACTTGAATGTCAGCTTTTTTAATTTGTTCTTAAATTTAAAAGTGGCCTTCAATTTGGTACACAGTGAGTAAAAAATTACATATGCATGAAATTATCTAGAATTTTGGATTGAAATTAATTCATTTTGAATTGAAAATAATTCACCATTAATACATATAATTATTAGTTTTGTAGCAATAAATTATACTACCTCTGTCCCTAAATGAGTGTCCAAATTTCATTTTAAGGGACACTGAAAATCTCAACTTTGTTGTACAATTTGGTAGCAAATATTCATATATAATCTTATAATCTCATTTCCAAACACTTAGTTTTGCACGTATAAAGAAACCGGTGAAAAAAAATTCGATAAAAAACATTTAGGGACAAAGTTATGTTAAAAAAAGACACTCATTTTTGGGACAAAGATTTCTTGAAAATGGACACTCATTTAGGGACAGAGGGAGTAGTTTTTTTTTTTTTTTTTGAAGGAACAATAATAAATTATAGGTTAAACACTGCATATCAAATATACATACGATACGTGTACTTATTACTAAACTGATCTCAATTTTCTATTACATAATTTCTCAATATTAATACTAATTATTTTAGAAAACTCAATATTAATAATATTAATCATTCATTTAAAATACATTAAAAAAAAAAAAAAAAAAAACAGGTAGAAAAAGCGAATAACCTCATCTAACCAACCAAACAAAGCCTTATGTTAATGTCGGCCTCGGGAACCACAAAAAAGCATCCATACAAAACAAAACCATATTCTCACTCTCACTCCAAAAAGCTCACTACAAATCTCATCTCTTTAAACCTCCATCTCTCTCTCTCTCTCTCTCTCTCTAACTGGTCAAAAGAGCTTTAGAAAGAGAAAATCAGTTACTCGGAATTGATTTTTTCGTCGAAGATGAACTCTCAAATTTACCGATCCGCTGCTCGAGCTGCCAGGTCTCTCCTTTCCGCTTCCAAGCAACAGTCCTCCACCGTCTTCGCCGCCGGTACATCTCTCTCTCTCTCTCTCTCTCTCTATCTAGATCTTTAATTTATTCTTTCATTTTGTTAGTTACGATGATCCGTCTATATCTTTTGATAATGTGCGCATTTTCTCTGTTTCTGCGCATTTCCGGTTTCGGAAATGTTAATTTCATTGTTGAATGAGGTTCTTACTTCTGATTTGTAGTTTTGTTGTTAGATTTGAGTTTGATTGAAAATTTTGTGATTTTATTTTTGAAATCTATCGATTAATAGCTAATACCGTTATTCGATATACGAACTAAGCAATGTTGGTCCTACGTGATGATTGGTGCTGTTTCATCAAACTATTGTGTGTAATTCTAATGTGAGATTTCATTTTTGTTCGGATTCATTTTAATTTAACAGCTTTTGTGAAAAGAGTTGTAATCGTATTCCTGTTGAATCAGGTATTTAAAAATTGTAAGTTCGATGAAAAACTGTGTAAAATCTTTCTTCCTCTTTTTAGATCTCTCCAAAATTCCAGATTTTATCGCTATCTTGTGGAAATCTTGAACATTTATTTAGTTTGGAATGTTATATTGCGTTGATCTAGCATCTTTGAATAATGCTTAATGTATTAACATGTTTATTCACGGCATCAAATATTTAAAATTTAACCATTTTTTAAGAAATTTAATTATTATTTCATTCAAAAGGTGAACTTTAATTTTGTTTTCAGAAAGATTTGACGAGTTGAGCTGTCTTTTCCAAATGTTATTGATAGCTGCATGGTTCTCCTCTTACAGGGGCTATCAAGGGTCGTAGTTTTATTACCAATAAAAAATATGCTAACCATGCATCCAAAATTGGTCAAAACTAACCTTTCAATTGGGATGGATGTAGTAATGCTGTCATACAAATATGTAGAATTGCCAATGAGCGATAGCTCAGATGCCACCCCTCCCATTTCCATTGGAAGTGGTGAGAGTTCAATCCCCCGCCCAAAAACATTTAGGGAAAAGTTGTTGTATTCGCCAAAAAAATAAAAAAATAATAACTATCACAAATGTATATGACACAAATTTTTTACTTTCCAGCTTGCCCTTGAACTAGGATGATGTTAGTGTCACGTCTGTTTTAAAAGCAGACAATGATAGCTTTACCAACAAAATCTGTAACTTTAGTGTCAAAATTAAATTTTAGCTCATGATAAGGGTCAACAAAATTTGAAACCGCTCATTACAATTTAGCTCTAGTTAATGATAAACTAAGCAGAATGACAGTCTTAATGTAGGAACCTGAACCAAAGCTAGGGCTTGGGTTTGAGTTGGAGGCTTGGAGCTATGAAATTCAAGATATATTTATCTATTCCAAACATGTTTAACATGTTACTGTAAAAAATGGAAGATCTAGTCATATTCACGTAGTTCTGCAAACTGGACCTTAAGTAGTTCTGGTTACAGACACCGGGAAGCTGCTAGAATCGACTTCTCATTTTCTCTGAAGAACTGATCTGACGGGATAAAAGTCAATTGAGCATTGATTGATTAGGTTGGTTTGATTCTCATCAGATCTGTTTGGTGGCATCACAGGATCTGTAGATGATCATGATAGACCAATGGAAAATTAATCGCTTGTTTTTCCTATGAGTTCAATAGATGCTTCAACATCAAAATATTAGAGAGGGGGGGGGGGGGGGGCAAGAGGAAGAGAAGAGATATAATTTATTTATTTTTAAGGGAAGAGTGTTGGTTGTTTGTTGCTAATGGCATTCGTCGCAACAATAACTGGAAGAAGCTGAAGAAGTTGTAGAGAAGAAATAGATGAGCAAGCAAAAGGAAACTTGTGGATATTATTGTTCTTGATTGATCGAGTTGAAAACAGGTTGAGTCCATCAATATAGGATTAGATTTAGGGGTGAATTGGTTAAAAAAAAAGCACTCTTGCAATTGAAGATAAGAAAGTGGACGCTTTTGCTGGAACGACCCAGGAACAATGGATTTCTTTATCACAATCTTTAACATAACAGCACAACTATGTCATGTTTGAATCTTAGTATTATGCATTTCAACTTGCTTTTTAATTCAAATGTTATACTAAATGATTTTTTTTTCTATGTTTCACCAATGTAGAAGGCAGAGCAGCAGCTGCAGCAGCTGCACTTGGACTTAGAGGGAAGGCGCCTGCTCTAGCTTCATATGGAGGATATAGTTCCGGAAATGCATCTGTGAGCTGGATTTATGGAGCCCTTGCCCTTCCAGCTGCAGGTTTGAACATCTTCTCCATACCATTTCTCAAGCCTTAATATTTTTCCTTGTTGGTTGTTTATGTCTCTCTTCTGCATCAGTCTCTCAGAAATTTTTATTCTTTTAGCTAGCTGACTGCTCATAAACTTTATTTCTTCTCTTATTTTGTTGTGAAAATAATTCTTTGTTCTGCTTGCTTGACCTCAACCGTTGAACAAACTGCGAAACTATTCTAGTGCATTAGGATTCTCAATAAACGCCTGTGATAAGCACACAGAAATCCTGGAAATCTCTGTACATGAGATTGTTTCTTTCATACAACAATCACCACAAGTCCTCAACAACAAAGTCTTAGTCCCCAAATTATTTGGGGAATATTGTTTCAATAACTTTCATGATATAATATCTATGATTGTTGGTAAATTGTTGCAATAAAGTGTATTGTGAATGTTTCTTGAGGAAATATTCACAACAGTCGATCATGTCCTCATGAATCGTGTATCCTTAACTGATAGCATGACATCATGTGAATAATCCATTTTTTGTCTCATTGTCCAATCTCTTTCAAGTTCTCAAATTGTATTAGGTTCCAACAAGTGACCATTTTGTTTGTGTTTCTTTGTAGCTTACATGCTTCAGGAGCAAGAGGCCCATGCCGCAGAGGTACTTCCATAAGCTTCTGGCTTTTACGTCCTTTCTCGCTCTTCTCTTTTATTCTAGTATATAATGACTGATAGCCATCTTGTCTATCATGCAGCTAGAGCGCACATTCATTGCTATCAAACCTGATGGTGTGCAGAGAGGACTGGTAAGATGTCCACAAAATTTATCAATGTCTCCCAATGGCAACTTGCCCTAGAAAGGCTTAAATGAATTGAAACTTTATGAAAATTTTGTTGTTGAAAGGCTTGAAGGAAATGGGCTATGGAATTTTTTACATATTTTTTCCTCCTTTTTTGCTTGGGTTGTTTTCTTTGAACATACTTTCTGCGACCAGTGTTAAAAAAAAAAGGACATGAAGGTATCAGAACCAGGTTTTCTTTTATTTTCTTTTTACTATCTTAACAAGTTGTGAATTTTCAAATTCAATCAACCCATTCTCAAAATCTCAAGGAGCTGAAGAAGAATCTTTAGAAAATCTTTCCTTTATAATCCATTTTTTGTGAAATTGTGGTTTGCTAGGGGCACAAAACAAAGTCACAAAATCATGCTCACACAATGAGTTGGCGATATTTTATTGGTTGCATCGATAGTGGACCCGGCACACTCTAATTGAAAACACCAATAAAATCATTACACCTAGGATGTTGTGCGTAAGATTTTGTGACTTTTTTGTGCCCCAAGTATTATTCTTTTTGTAATTTGGATTGATGGATTGTGTAGAGTTTTTTTCTTTCCTATAATAAATTAACTTGTACATAATCCTTTACTTTAATTTCAGATTTCAGAAATAATATCACGCTTTGAGCGCAAAGGATTTAAACTTGTTGCTATCAAACTGGTGGTTCCCTCGAAGGAGTTTGCCCAGAAGCATTATCATGATCTTAGCGAAAGGCCTTTCTTTAACGGTCTATGTGACTTCCTAAGTTCTGGCCCCGTTCTTGCAATGGTTAGAAGACCTTAATACCCCCGCACCCATTTCCTTGACTTTGACTAATAGTCAGCAAACTTACGTAAACATTCTAATGCATGCAGGTGTGGGAAGGAGAAGGCGTGATTAAGTATGGCCGAAAGCTTATTGGAGCTACAGATCCTCAAAAATCAGAGCCAGGAACCATCAGAGGTGATTTGGCTGTTGTTGTGGGAAGGTATTGCTTCGACAAAAAATGTACTTTCATTCACAATATTTTTGCATCATTCATTCTCAATTATCATTCGTTTACTTTAAGAGGGTGTGTTTGGCAACTAATTCCAAGTTTTGGAATTGAAAAAAGCGAATTCATTTTGTTTTTACAATCCCAATTTTGATGCTTGGAATTGGAGTTGGTAACACCCCAAGTACATTTCATTACACCAAACCCCTAACCTAATTTTCATTTCAATCCGGTCCGTCATTATTCCATATCAATTTCATTACCTCACATATCAAGTAAGAAACTGAATTTGTCCAAATTAAGTTTTTTCTAAAATGCTACTCGGATTTCATTGCCTTTTGACTACTTTGATTCCACTTCAAAATATCAACATAAAATTTGTACTTCAAGCAATCTCATCTAATTATGCTTCTTTTTTATTTATTTTTTTGGTTATATAGAAATATTATCCATGGGAGCGATGGCCCTGAAACCGCCAAGGATGAAATCAAGCTATGGTTCAAACCCGAGGAAGTGACAAGTTACACAAGCAATTCAGAGAAATGGGTGTATGGAGAAAACTGATGACATTGTTGGTTCTTCCCTTTCTTTGATGTTAATTTAGTTCCTGCACTAAGTAGATTGTAGACTATAAAAATCACACAATAAAACATGTCCCTGAGGAAATTTGAATTCCTTTAATAATTTAAATGGCTTCCCCCATTGTAGCGTTTGAGCTATCCAACATTTTTTGGAGGGGTTCAAGTTTTGTCGGAGAAGATGCTGCCTTGCCTTGTGGTTTTCCTTGCTTTTGATTTTTTTTTTTTTCCTTCACTCTTTTGTACTAACACCATCTCAAAATAAATTGTCCAAATTTAGTCTTGATCAAAAGTAAATTTCCGACATTCATTTTGAGATAGTCGTAATACTCTATTTCTTTGCGGTTATCTTAGAGATTATTTTTCTAAAATGACTCTATTCTTTGAGAATTTTTATTATATTCACTTTTCTTTTAACTAATTTATTCACCTTTTTATTTTGACAAAAACTTGTGTGAGAACACTCCAACCCGTCTCATGGGTGAGACGGGTCATTTTTTTGACCCATTACCCGACCCACAACCCTGCTTCAGGACCCATGGGGGGACCCTGCCACGTTGCAGCCCCTCATTGGCCGATTTTTTTATTTTATTTTTTTTAAATTTTTATATTTGGTTTTTTTTCGGTTTGTGAAAAGTAATAGTTACCATCTCTTAAAGTAATAGTTACCTTCTCTTAAAGTAATAGTGTTTTTCCTATGTTTTTTCGTTTGCCAAAAGTAATACTTATTATAACTAAAATGTAACAAACGTGTTATTTATATGTAATAGTATTTGTACATAATTGTAATACATATGTATAGATATCTAAATGTTTTCAAACAATAAGTTACAATGGGGTCAAATTTATCATGATACATGTAAAAGTATTACATTATCTATAGAAATTTGTTACAATTTCGTCAATCAAAGTGTTACATTTACTTGTATAAACTTACTATTACATTCATATACATAAGTTATTACTTTTCAAATGTTATTTTCTTTTAAAAAATAAAATTTAAAATACACATTATATTACATTTTAGCTAAAGCACTATTATATTTCAGCATAGATGATTATTACATTTAGATATTGTTTGGGTTACATGTAATTATATTTAGTATTACATTTGGAAAAATGGGTAAAAACGAGCTTTTGTTTTTTTAAAACAAGTATTACGTTTACTTATGAACAATGTTACTTTAAGAGATGGTAACTATTATTTTTTGCTAAACCACTGAAAAGCCGAAAAAAAAAAAATATAAAAACAAGTAATTAGATTTTTTTTTTCGGCCAATGGTGGGTTGCCACGTGGCGGGTTCGGCCCATGGGTCATGGGGCGACCCGTCTCATGCATGAGACGAATCCCCTTGTTCTCATGGGATGGGAGACCACCTCTTTTATTTTCTACTTACAAGGATGATAGTGAGTTTTTTTGGCTAACGAGCTTGTAGCTCCGGAAGATGATCGCACCAGTAAATTTATGTTAATTTGTACTCCCTCTGTCTCTAAATGAGTGTCCATTTTCAAGAAATCTTTGTCCCTAAATGAGTGTTTTTTTTTAACATAACTTTCTCCCTAAATGTTTTTTTTCGAAAAAAATTTCACCGGTTTCTTTATACGTGCAAAACTAAAGGTTTGGAAAGGAGATTACAAGTAGGGATGGCAATTTGACCGAACCCGATCCGAACCCGAAGGCGATCCGCCCCGAAAAAGTAGGGTTCGGGTTGTGATTTTCATGACCCGAGCTGGTTAGGGTCGGGTTCGGGTTTTGGTATTGACCCGCCGTGATCCGACCCGACCCACACCCTCATGTACAAAGTCAAGATATTATGTTAGGTAATCATATCATATGTTGTTCAATTTATTTTTATAGTTGTTTTTTAGTGAGGTTTGATGATTTTAAACTAATTTATATAACTAATTCAAATTTAAGCTTATACATAGATTGGGCCCAAGCAAATATGAGATAAAAAAAATTTATAATTTTGTGCGGATCGGGTCGGGTTTCCTTATCTTCGGGTCGGGTCGGTTTCGGGTCACACCTTTTGGCATTAGGGTCGGGTTCGGTTTTGTCAAAACCCGACCCGTTGCCATCCCTAATTACAAGATTATATATGAATCGTTGTTACCAAATTGTTCAAAAAGTTGAGATTTTCAGTTTCCCTTAAAATGAAATTTGGACACTCATTTAGGGACAGAGGTAGTATTTCCTTATTCTTTTTTAGTTTGTCCATATTTTAAAATGATAAAGAATCTTTACTATTTTTTTCACTCATTTTCTCTTTTAGTACTTTACTTTTGAGTCCAGATCCCCTGTACCACTTTATGTGCCACTCCCTGTGCCACAAGTAATCCAGCCGTTAATATGTTTAAATAATATTAATAAAATGTTCATCTTAAAAACTGTGAGCCGTTTGATTATTTTTGGCACAGAGAGTGACACACAAAGTGGTACAGGAGATCTGGACTCGCGACGGGAGGGAGTACTAATAAAACTTAACCGAGGAAACAAACGTTATGATTTGCCCCAATTTTGGCAACGTTTTAATTATTAAATGTCTACCATAATTACTGTTTTAGAAGATACTTTTGCTCAATAATAAGGTTATTATTACTTCCCATATATATATTCTCATATCTCTATATATTATCTCTCTATATATAGTGGTTCCAAAAATTATTTCATTTCCATAACTACAAGTAAACGTAAACAAAGAGAAATATGGCCATCATCAAAATCGGTATCATCTTTCTCGTTCTTATAGCTTCAACCGCAGCTGCTGTCCCCAGAGCCTTTAGTAAGATCCCATTACTATCACCTTTTCCAGTTTGATTTATCAAAAATAAATGTTGCATGTCTAACTTAGGGAAAAAAGAGTGTAATTTTATCATACATGTAATGTAATGTACAAATAAGTAAAACACGTTTCGCCCTATTTACAAATAATTCTGAATCCACCGGTGTTTTGGACATTTCGTGAATATACTAATAATGTATTCGTCGTTTACTGTCTTTAATAATATGTTTTTGTTATGTAGATGAAGATTATGCTCTAGAGCGAAGATGTTACTCGATGACATGTGTGGAAAAAGAGGCGTCATTTGTTTCATGCGAACTTCTCTGCAAAACGAAGGTTGGGGAAAATTGGGTTCCCTATTGTGTTGATCGTACTTGTTGCTGCAAGAAGACATGAATCTATTGAGCGCCAAAAAAGTCAATAATGCAATAATTAATTTTGTTATCCAATTTATATTTATTTGAAATGCACTTTTTCATGTTAACTATAAATCTTACACCATCAATTCCATAGTAAGAGTCTTACTTTATATTTTAATACGTCACAGCGTAAGAATCTCCATCCCAAAATGACAAAAGATGAATAGTATTTTGGATAACTTTCCTTCTAATGCTTTTATAATTACAAAAAAAAAAAAAAAAAAAAAAACTACTTTAATAGCCAACTATTACTCACTTGCATTTTGAATATTGTTCTTTAGATTGACACAAATGTCCATTGACACTTAAGGATTGAATGAAATATTTAAGGTAGATACTATAAATACTATAATCTTACTTATTCATTACAACCATATTTAAAATATATATTAATTAATTATGACAATGGCATTATTGCCTTCAAAATACTTACCATATTTAATAATTATTTGAATAAATTAGACCTCTATTAAACTAATTATTATTATTATTATTATTATTATTATTATTATTATTATTATTATTATTATTATTTTCATTGTTTTTTTTAGCTTTTCATTGGTCACAACTAATAATTCAATTGCATATGATATTAAATTGTTTTTTTTATAATAATGAAGAATCACATAATTAATTAAAGTAACATTGAAATAATAATTAATGTTATGAGCATGACTATTTAAATTTTTTAATCTGCTATAACGAAATATATTAATCTCAGCATTTACGTTACTATTTGAAAGTAATAAATACAATATTGCATAATTGCCAACGTAATTCCACATAATTTTGTTAATAAATGGTAAAATTATGATAGAATCATCATTCAAATATTATATTTATATTGCAAAATTCATTGTTTAAAATATAGTTTCTTCAACACTTTGTGTAATTATTTTATCTTCCTCGTTTTTGTTTATCTTTACTTCAACCGGAAAAGAGGAAAAATAATAATTGATATTCATAAAAAATAAATTTAATCTCTTGCCTATAAAGGAAATAGGTGACAGTTAAAACAAATGAATTTCTTTCATATTAGCAATTTAATATTTATATTTTTTTTGCAATTTATTGCATATAAAGCATCTATTATCTTAACATTTTTAAAATGATTTTTTTAAGTATGTATATATTTTAATAATATTAATGAATGTAGTGAACAAGTAACTTTTATAGTATAAACAATCCCTCATTAAGGACAATCGTGTCAAGTAAATAATCAATTTATCAAAAATAAAATAGATGTAGTGGATAAACACATATTGTAGTGGAAATAGCCTCTCCCTTTTGAATATCAAAGGAATTTTATTCAATTAAAAGTAGAAAGTATGTCAAACATTAAAAAGCAAATAAAAACATATCTAAAAAAATTTAATGGATCTTTCAAAAAAAAATAAAAAAATTTAATGGAAATAATTACTGATTTTTTTCTCTAAACCACCACCAGTATCCGAACACGTCACATGCCGACTACGGGTAACACCATCTAGGCAGGCAAATCTATCGCAAACCATTAAGGCCTCGTTTAGCGCACGGGAATGGATGTGTGGGAATATGCACGCAATACCTAGGCATCTGGAATCTAGGAATGATAGAATTAAACATATCCATTCTTATGTTTGGCATGTGATTTTGTGGAAATTAAGGAATGTATACTATATTACCGTTCCTATGTTTGTTTTGCATGTCTATCTGACGGGTAATGTGAAAGCTACAAAATTTCCTTTTTTATTAACTTAATTTATTAAGAGGTGGTCTCCCATGAGAACAAGGGGATCCGTCTCATGGGTGAGACAGGTCGGATCCTGACCCATGGGCATGACCCGCCACGTGGCAGCAATTTTTTTTTTCTTCAGTTTTTATATCTTTTTTTCGGCTTTTCAGTGGTTTACCAAAAGTAATAGTTACCATCTCTTAAAGTAATGACTGTATACATATAAAGTAACATTGTTCATAAGTAAATGTAATACCTGTTTTAAAAAAACAAAAGCTCGTTTTTACCCATTTTTTCAAATGTAATACTAACTATAATTACATGTAACCCAAACAATATCTAAATGTAATTATAATTTATACTGAAATATAATAGTGCTTTTGCAAAAATGTAAAATATTGTGTATTTTGATTTTATTTTTTAGGAAAAAATAAAATTTGAAAAATAATAACTTATGTATATGAATGTAGTTGTTTATACAAGTAAATGTAACACTTTGATAGATGAAAATTGTAACTGATTTTCTATAGATAATTTAATACTTTTACATGTATCATGATAAATTGAACCCCATTGTAACTTATGAAAACATATAGATATAATATTACTTTTCTATACATATGGATTACAAATTATGTATAAACACTATTACATATAAGTAACACGTTCGTTACATTTTAGTTGTAATAAGTATTACTTTTGGCAAACGAAGAAAACATAGAAAAAACATTGTTACTTTTCTGTATATATGTATTACTTTTCTGTATACAAACTATTACATATAAGTAACACGTTTGTTACTTTTAGTTATAGTAACTATTACTTTTCAAAAACCGAAAAAACCAAAAATGAAAATATAAAAATTCACTTTTTTTTTCCGGGCCTATGAGAGACTGCCACGTGGCAGGGTCGCCCATGGGTCCTCGAGCAGCAGTAAAAAAAAAAAAACTATGAAAGGGTGCCACGTGACGGGTTATGCCCCATGGGCCTTGGAACTTGTTCATGGACCGGGTCATGGGCAAGGATCCGAACCGTCTCACTCATGAGACGAATCCCCTTGTTCTCACATGAGTTTTTGTCATTTATTAAACTCTAATTTTAAAATTAATAGGATTTCATATTTATACTATACCTTCATCCCAAAATGAATGTTAACTTTTATTATTGATAACAATTGATTTTTTTTATTTTATCAAAAAAAAATAAAAAAAATATTTATTTAAAACTGATGAACTAACTTATAAAAAATCATCAATTAATTGCTCTTTCTTCTTGAGCCTCGAAAAGAAACCTTTTGTCGTCTTTTCAATTTGGAGCTAAAAAAAATAAAAAAAATTGGCCACAACTAACCCATGATGATCTAGAAGATATTGATATAAATTTTAAGAATAAGACGCATGGCTATTAGCTTATAAAATGGACTTGAAGACATTGATCCATATGAAAAGGACTAATTAAGTGTGAATATTGTTTAACATTGCCTAACACGTAAATGAAGAAAGACCAACTAAGGCATGCATGAAATTGAATTAGACAACAATTTTAATATGAGGAAATGACTTTTTGGAGTTAAATACTATGGAGTTAGTTATGGAGTCAGGAAAGAGAAAGACATCAAGCAGAGATAGAGATAATCATGGAGATGATCAATAGATTATCACTTAATTTGAATATTGAAATTCTGATTAAGATTTTATTTAGTCTGTTTCCCTCCTAAGCATTCCTATGGAATGGATATCAAAAATTCAGTTTTTATTGCGGTTTTCAAATGACCTTATATTATGGGTATTCGATTCCCACATGAATCGAATAACCAATCCTTTATCCACTATCATTCTTATTCCAAACATGGTTAAGTGTTATACAGGAATCAAATACCCATTCCAAGGCTTAGATTTCCACGCACCAAACAAGACCTAAAAGAATAATCAATCCAAACCGGGTTGTAGTAATATTTCATAATACTGAAAATGCATACTCCATTTATTAGTAAGTCTTGTGAAAAAACCAATTCTTACCTCATAATTTTTGTTTATCTTTATTCGAATCAAATTTTAGTGTATAATTGAGGAATTTTACAGCCTAAAACATTTTATTAGAAAAAAATAATTATAAGATTTTTATATTATACATCACTATTTCTCAAAAATAAGAACTTTTGGATTCAGAATTGCCTAGTTTTAACTGGTGTACAAGCAATTTTTTATTTTTATTTTTTTTAAATGAAATATATAAAATACACTGTGACTTTCGGCCATGGAATAAAGAAAAAGAAAAAGAAAAAGAAAAAAAGGACTAATTATAATGCGAATTAATTCGGATATTGACGTCCACGCCAATCATACGGTCTTCTAACTACAAGCTGTCACCGCCCTCCATTGCAAAAAAATCTCGAATCTCAGCTTCCCTCTTCTTCAAACCCTAACCCTAAACTCAGGTATCGATTCCTGTCAAATTCACCGGTTTAGCAGGTACTATAAACCTCAATTCTATCTTTGATGTAAAATCTTCTGTTTGTTTCCAATTTTCGTGTACGAGTGATTGTTTTTCGAGTAGAAGCAACCTCGGTTGCGCGTTCTCGTTGGTTATGATTGATGTGTATTAGTAGTGCTTGTGTGCTGGAAAATTAGGTTTTGATTTTTTTTTTTTTTTTTGTGAATTTGATATTTGTTTGTAAATCTGTAATTTGTCTGGAGCACTGTGGTGCTTGTGCTTGCTGTAACGTTTTGCTTGCTCTGTCGATTTATGATGAAAATCGTAACTTGTTTTGGATTGATCTCTGTTTGTGAAGCTATAATTTTGTTCTGAAGATGCTTCCCTGGGGTTTATGCGGGTGTGGTTTTGTGTATTGGGGTGTGTGTGTGAGGGGGGGGGGGAGGTGTGTGTGTGAGAGGGAGAGGGGGGTTTGTGTGTGGGCGTGCGTGCACCTTGCCGACTGTTTAGTTACTGAGAAAGTTCTGCACTTTATGCTTTTTATACAGATTGAATATAGAATTTTGTGTTTGGGTGGATAAGGTTACTCTTAAATCTTGGGTTATAAGAACGATTGGTGGTCACCCCTCTCCATGGTTCATTTTATAGTGTTTATTAGGACTTGAAAAACTTTTATTGTAATGAGCCTCTTTCTTGTTAGCTGGATTTATGGAATTGTTGCAAAATTTTGGTTATAATTTAGTGTTTGGAAAGTAATAGTTTCCTCGCAGCATGGCGTTGGTGCTTTAGTTTTGGAATAGGATAATGAGAAGGTAGAGTGTCGTAATTTCTTTCTTTTCGTTTCCTTAGTTCTGGTTGGCTGTTTGGTTGTTGAAAAGCATCTGATATGGATTCCGAGAGGAAAGAAAGTGTTGGAAGTAATTGCCATTCAAATCTGTTTGGTGATGATGGAAGTTAAAATCTCTGTGGTTGGGTCTTCGTAGTGCTTCTATTATGTGGTGTTTGCTTTTCCTTGTAAATGTATGGTTTTCTTTGATTTTGAATGGTGTGGTCGACTGTATATTTTTCCCAGTGGTATTTTCTTATTCAAGTTTCTATATTTTTGATTTGTTCTTTTGCTTCTTATTAGATGGCAGGAAAGCCGTTAACAAGCGAGGCTATTGCCATGACAGAGAAGAAAATGGATATGTCCTTAGGTATGCGTCAGCAACTTGCAGTTGGCTTCATTTCTTCTATTATTTTTACTTCTCACTTCATAATCCTTTATGCTTTAATTTTGACACAGACGATATCATCAAAATGTCTAAACCTGATACAACTAAACCTAATAAGAAGCAAAGAGTTCCGGTAAGAAGATATTGCTCAGTGATAATTTGTTTGTCTGTTTACCAGTTGTTTCAACAATTACTGATATTTTTTCTTGTATTTACTCTCGACCTCCTACAGAATAGAAGTCAAAATTTCTTAAATGATGGGAATGTAGATAAATACTTAAAGTTACGCCGGTTCATGGACTCAAATTCCTCCCTTAGACAGGTATGCACACTGATCTATGAACTCAGTTTCGTCAAATCTTGTAGAATTTTATTGGAAATGTGAATGCTGATTCTTTGCGAGTGCAGGGGGTTCTAGCTCAGAGGAGGTCAAATTTCCAGAGGAACCAATTTCCTTTGGCAGTCGAGGCTGCAAGAAAGGCTGCCACTGTTCCTATTCGGAATAGAACTTTTAACCGGAACAGAAACATGAATATGAATAAGCCAAGGTAAATTCTGTGTATTTAAGATTGTGGGATATTTAATTTGAAGTAATATCATAATGTTTCAATAGCTATCACATGATTTGCCATTTGTTGATGCTTGTCTCATCGAAAAATCTGTATTTATTGCAGGTAAACTGTGGTCCTTATGGTTAATATAACATGTGAAAATCACATTCTGAGAGTACTTGTCTGTTTGATTGTGATTGAGCTTAGAATGATGGGAGTTTGCAAGCTTTTAATCTCCTGTCATTCATGCACTATACAAAATTCTTCCATCCGTGAGCTTGAAAGTTTCTGGCAGGTGCTTGAGCTTTTAGGTTGAGCAATGACTAACAATCCATTTAGCTGGTGTACTTCTGAAACACAAGTTACATAGTTGATTGGTTGTGGATGTGATGGAATGGTGATGGTTTTATAGTCATGCTTAACACTGATCTTTTCGGGAGTACCTAAAACCAAGGAAAATGAGTGACTGATATGGATGCTTCATTCTTCTCTATTTTTGACAAGCCTTATTGCTCTTTCAGAGTTGGATTTACTTGTGACTGTTAAGCGTTGGTAGTTAATGGCTGGCCATATCTTTAGTCTTGTTGAGACAGTTGGCTGGATCAGTTATCTATAGCAGGCAGTCAATTTTTTGGTCTGCTGTTTGTCCTTAGGAAGATACTCCTCCATAATGAGGTATAGCATGAAAATCTCTTATGATGGATATTTGGTGAAGAGACTGACGCAAGACGCATTTTGGCTTTGTTCTGTTAGTTATTCAAAGTTCCCATATCTGGGAAGAATCCATTTTGCAGATAGTTACCAGTATAATGACGTGGAATACATGTGAACGCTTTTGATTTTGATACACATGTAAATGGATCGTTCGGGTAGATCGATCATGAGCCCTAGCTTTTCTTTGATGGCAGTAGTGATTATCTGTATGCACAAGGTGTTGGGATAAGTTGGAGGCTGGATGGTAGTCCATAAAAATACATGTGGTCTGTAGTGCAAATCTTTTTCTATTTCTGGGACACATATTGCCTTGCAGATCCATTTTCAATACCAATTGATTTACTTTAAGTTCACTTAATATGTGGTTGGAGAACTTCAGTGCTACTAGCCTGCAAACATTGTAATGTAGTCAGCAGAAAGTTAAACAAGTGCTTTTTGAGTCTGAATGTTGCTTAAGAGTGCTGAATGGAAAGACTAAGGTTACTATGTGATTTTCCTAGTCTTGCTGCGTTGGGGGTTGATTTTCCACGGTCTGGATATAGAGCAAGCATGCATCCTGAATTATCTCCAGATCGAATTTGCAACTAAAGAGGAAGCATTGTGCAGATCCATGAAGTTGCATTATAACAATCGTTAATCTTTATGATCATTTGGTTTGTCTTATCTTTTATGAGTTGCATGTTTTAATAAATTCATTGATGGTAAGAACCTAAGCCAAGCTGGTAATTTCTTAGTTTGTATAACAACCGGTCTGTTATTTTGCTGACATCTTCAATAGAAAGAGCTTTCAAAGAAATCGAAATCTTTTTAATACATTTGTTCAACGGTGGTTTGTTTTCTTGTGTAGGATTGCTGCTCCAGCAGTTCAGAGGAGGTCTGCAAATGGAGGCTTTGCATCGAAGGTATTATACTTCTATGATATCTACTAATTGTGACATTTGATATCTAAAAGTTGATCTTGAACTATTATCAATATATGTGCGTAGGTTTGGTCTATGATATGATAAAGCAACTGGTAGAGTTGACATTCATATCTGTCTAATGATAGTTAAACTCGTTAAACCAAACTCGCGACCTAACTCAACTTGTCTATGTAAATTGAGTTTGGAGACAACAGTTCATATGAGGTATAAATGAGCCCATGTATGCCAGAATTTTATAAACATACTCTCTCCGTCCAAAAATGATCTTCCCACTTTTTTTGTCGTTATTACGAATGAACTTTGAGCAATAATTTTAGGTTGATTTAATTATCCTAATGAAAATCTAAAACTTGTTATTGATACTATTGTTGATCTCATTTACAAGTTTTAGATTTTCATTCTTATCATTAAAGCAACCTATAATTAGTGCTCAAAGTTCATTCGTAGTAACGACGGAAAAATTGGGAAGATCATTTTTCTGGAGGGAGTAATTCACACGACTATGAATATGTTGTACTTTTCGGACATTCATTTTGGGACAGAAGTAGTATGATTTTACTGCATTAACATTCAATAATTTAATACACCAATTGGTAGTTCTTAAGGAAAGAACTCCATGCCAACTCCCACAAATGGTAATTAATGCTTGGCGTAAGCCAACTCTATTTTTCCTTTTATTTTTATAATAAAAAAGAATGTTTCAAAAGGAGCATCCTTTTCGCTTTGAATTTACTGAATACTCCCTCCGCCCCATAACAATGTGCACAAAGTGAAGGATGCACGGGAATTAAGGAATGAATAGTAGTGTGCAGTTGTGAGAATGAAAAGTGAGATAGGAGAGAGAAAGTGGGGCAGGAAATAGTAGTGGATAGTTGTTGTGAGTATGACAATTGGGTCTCATTGAATGAAAAATACTCCCTCCGTCCCAAAATGATCTTCACGTTTGACTATTCAAACTTTTTAAGGATATGAACACTTGCTTCACTAGCTATGTTGTGTTTATGCACATTTAAGCCTAAATTGTAGAAATGAGAAGAACTTTTTGGGACAATGAAAAATGGCAAACGAGAAGATCATTACGGGACAGAGGGAGTATAAAATTTCCATTTTAGGAAAGTGTGATTTATCAATGGGACACCCAAAAAAGAAGTTTGTGCACATTGTTATGGGACAGAGGGAATACATCTTTGTTATCTCTCACATGATGATGATAACAGAAGGTCCAATTTCATTGTTCACTCTAGAGCAGAACCTTGGTTAGTAGGTTAGGCAAAGCAGCCGCCGGACTTTGATATTTTCTTTTTGTAAAAAGAAATAAATGCATTTAAATTGATATTCTTTTGTTTCAGATATGTGCTTGCATGCATTCAACTTCTAGAAGGTGGCTCTAGTAATTAATGATTGAATGAATAATAAACTTTCTTTCTCCCCTTGCTATTAAGTGGTTTTTTTTAATATAAATGTTTGACTAGACTTTTTACTCTATGCAGCAACAACAACAACAAAAACAGCAGCAGCCGCAAGCAACGGGGGCACAGAGGCAAAGGCCTCAAACATTAGACTCCCTATTTTCAAACTTGAAGGAGCAGAGGATGAAAGTCTTACATCAGCAGAATGGTAGTAATGGAAGACAAAACGGACCTGGCCAGCAAAATAGCTATGGAAGACAAAATGGTGGCCCTGGGCAGCATAATGGCTATGCAAGACATAATAATGGTGGACCTGGGCAGCACAATGGCAATGGAAGACGTAACGGACCTGGCCAACAGAGACCCCGACCACCATGGGGAAGATATAATGATTAATACGAGTTCTCAAAACTATCATGTACAAGAAGAAGGAACGTGTCTATTATGCTTATCGGTCAACTTTTAGGCGTCTTTTTATGAGATTGTTTCTCGTCTCCCTTTCTGTTTGTTTACGTGCACTACGATTATTTCATATCGTGTTCTTTAGCAAGTTGCTGTCGCGTCCATTCTCTGTGGTTCATATTTGTTGCCTCCTTGTCAGCCTCTTAAACTGAGGTGACTACCTTTTTTTTTTTTTTTTTTTGCACATTGTTGGTATCTGCCTCTGTTTGGTTTATTGATTGACAGATGAAATCACTTCTGTTGTATTGCAATTTGTTGGTATTTGCCTTTAGTGCACCTCATCTTCTATTAAGTATAAGTGTTTGTGTTTTTTTTAAAAATTATTTACTGCAATTTTGCCATTGATTAATCAAAGTCTATAATCTAAAACGCATCACTTGAAAACTTTTACACACTAACTGTTAAACTTACTGCTATTTCCGTCTTTAAATAAAAATAAGTGTTTGAATTTCATTTACTGAAAATTTGAAAATACCTATGTAATTAAATGGTAAAGATACATAAATATTTTTGTTATTCATTTTTCAAAAAATTTAATTTACAAGTATAAATTAAATAGGAAAGAAAATAATAATAAAATTAAGGATTTTTTTTTTTTTTTTTTTTTTATGAAATGGACATTCATTTGGGTAAAAAAGATAAATAAATAGTATTACGAGTGTTGTTATTCACGACTGTGAAATCTCTTAGTATACCCGTGCATCTTCAAGTTTTTTCAATGGTACAATATTGTATGGGGATTTTGTTTTCACACACCAACAGTCTTAATGTGGGAGAATCAATCAACACACATGATATGAAATGTTTTTTAATGGTACAATATTATATGGGGATTTTGTTGTCACACACCAGCAGTCTTAATGTGGGGGAATCAATCAACACACATAATATGAAAGAATTAACACAAGATTTGGTACCTGATTCGTCAACAAATGATTGAGGGCGTCAGCAAACTAGCATATACACTAGGATCAATATACGATGGTGGTTAAAACTATGACATGCAATCACCAAGATACAAGCATGGCTACTTTCAGTGAACATTACTCGCTCATATATAATTCCACTCCTTTAGAACAATACATACATATCAGTCATGGCTAGGATTGTAAAGTGCTCCTCATGATGGCTCTCCTAAGCCTCCGACCTTTTCTTTACACTCTGTGACTCTTTTGTGTATCTTAACTTTTTCCTTGAGCACATTTAAATTTTGGTAGATATATAAATTTACACAAAGCCCTAAACTTATTTTGGGTCGCACTCTCGAACTAAATAGCAAATGAAGTGGTTACTGTTAGAGACAATTATCCCACATCGTGAATTAACTAGCCAAACATTGACTATATAAAAATCCTGTGCTACTCCTCCCATTGCCAATTGGTTTTGAGATGGAACCTCAGACTTTATCATAGTATCAGAGCTTGCATACCTCTCCTCAACGCTTTCGGTCTAGTTCTTTTTTTCCCTCCTCCTTAAGTATTTTGACTTTAACTCTCAACTAATATTTTTTGTGTTAATCAAGACTCCATAACTCAAAAATTTAAAAAGAAACTGCGGGTGTGAATAACAGCACTCTATTACTCACTCTGTCCCTAAATGAGTGTCCAAATTTTATTTTAAGGGACACTGAAAATCTCAACTTTGTAAACAATTTGGTAACAACGATTCATATATAATCTTGTAATCTCCTTTCCAAACCTTTAGTTTTGCACGTATAAAGAAACCGGTGAAATTTTTTTCGAAAAAAAAACGTTTAGGGAGAAAGTTATGTTAAAAAAAGACACTTATTTAGGGACAAAGATTTCTTGAAAATGGACACTCATTTAGGGACAGAGGGAGTATTATTTAACGAAAGATGAAGATTTTATTTATTTAATTTTTTTTTTATGGAAGGAGAATTTTTCTTTATGATTATCCATAGTACTAAAGACCACGACTGACGACACTACCATGGTCCACAGCCCACAAACTTCATTTCCCTCTTCAATTCCTCCTTCCAATTCAACCTCTCGTTCCTAATCTCCTTCAATCTTCTCCAAGTCCAAAAGAAGAGAGCAAAAATGGCGCTCAACTTGATTCCCTCTTCCTTTTCCACCTTCCCTCCGAACAAATCACCATTCCCGCACCGCAGCAACACCTCCACCTCTCTACTTTACTTCCTCCTCACCGCCGGAACAACTTCCTTCAAGTCTCATACTCCCTTCAATTTCTCCTCTACCAACATTTGTACGGCCAAGGCGAGCGAAAATCATGTTGCGGCGGCGCCGGTGTCGGCGACGAGCTCCTTGATTTCCGAGAGCGATGACTTGATCAACAGAGTATCGCTAGCAAAAGATGCTACGGAGGCCTTACAAGTGATCGCTGAAATGACTGGGAGAAGTGGAGGCACAGTCAGTTGTTCTGATTGTTGTGCAATTGTATCGGCTGCGCTCGATCGGGACAATTCTGATTTAGCCTTGTCTGTTTTCTCCGCCATGCGTTCCAGCTTCGATTCAGGTATTATGTAAGTTTGTGAATATGGTGCCGGACTGCTAGTTGCATGTCAATTGTTGAAATCGAAAAATCAGTTAATGGGAGCAGGTATATGGACAAGCATACGCACAGATATTGCTTAGTTGCATGTCAAATGTTGAAATCGAAATATTAGTTAATAGGAATAGGTGTATGAACAAGCATAAGCACAGATATTGCTATAGTTATGTTGAAAGTAAATTTTGTTAACGCCATAACAAACTCAGTGACTGATATGGTATTCCATCTTCCAATGAATTCCAGATGCTCGTATAGAAATTAGTTACCATTTGTATCCGCATATAAAGGAAGGATTATATATATCTATGCATATATACATCCATGATCGGGGATATTTGATAGTATCTGTCAAAATGATCACAGTATATGCTTAAATATGTTTACACACAGTTCCATGGCGGATGTACAGTTAAAACCGGGTATAGGGAAGAAATATGGAGGAAAATAAAATCAGTTTATTTCCTTTTAATTTGCCAAGTACATACATACATTATATACAAAGACTTTTCCTTGGAGACTAAGTATAATCCCTACAAAATAGCTAGTAAAATATATCCTACCTATTTACATCTTTATCAAATAGGTAACCTAACTAATTTAGGATACACACAAAAAGAAAGAGATATGCCGAGATCTTGAGAATCTCGGTTATCTCTCAACACCCCCCCTCAAGTTGGAGCGTGCAAATCACAAACGCCCAACTTGCCTAGAAGATGTAGAAACTGTCGACTGCCCAATGCCTTAGTAAGAAGATCAGCCAACTGTGAGGTCGTATGAACATAGGCAGTTGTGATGACACTTGACTGAACAGCATCGCGAACAAAATGACAGTCAACTTCAATGTGTTTGGTTCGCTCATGATGGACAGGATTTTGGGCCATATGCAATGCGGATTGACTATCACACAGAACAGTCATAGGAGCTGAATGGGAAATGCCGAACGAACCAAGCAAACTACGCAGCCATTTTAATTCACATGTGGCACTCGCCATAGAACGATATTCTGCCTCGGCCGATGATCGTGAAATAGTAGTCTGTTTCTTGGTTTTCCAAGAGATTGGAGAGTGACCCAAGAAAACAAAATAAGCGGTAAGAGAGCGCCGAGTAAGAGGACAACTTGCCCAATCAGAGTCACAATATGCTCGGAGATGAAAAACCGAATCAGAGCGCAACAAAATACCTTGGCCCGGACGATTCTTAAGATACCGAACAACACGCAGAGCGGCTGTCCAATGAGCCTTCTTAGGCCGAGTCATGAACTGTGCAAGAGTATGCACACTGTAGGATAGCTCCGGGCGAGTAATAGTAAGATAGATAAGTCGACCCACAAGTCGCCTATAAGCCTCAGGATCTCGTAAATCATCGTCTTCAGTCAAAGCCAAACGGTGAATTCTGCTCAATAGGAGTAATGGCTGGACGTGCTCCAAGAAGACCAGCCTCAGAAAGTATATCAAGCGCATACTTGCGCTGAGACAAAAAAATACCATCCGGATGTGTCGCTACTTCAAGCCCCAAAAAATACTTAAGACGCCCAAGGTCTTTCATGTGAAAGCAACTACTAAGATAGCCCTTGAAGCGGCTAATGGCAACAGGATCATTCCCACCAATAACCAAGTCATCAACATAGACAAGAACATGTATCTCAGCAGCGGAAGTCTTGAAAGAGAACAAAGAATAGTCGGAACATGATTGGACAAATCCATACTTCTTCAATGCCATAGAAAGTTTGGCAAACCAACAACGAGGAGCTTGCCGAAGACCATATAATGATTTTTTAAGTTTACAAACCTTCCCAGAAGATGAATCCGGATGTCCCAAGGGTACCTTCATATACACATCTTCACTAAGATCACCGTGTAGAAAGGCATTGTGAACATCCATTTGATGAAGTTCCCATCCTTTAACCGCAGCAACGCTAAGAAAAACTCATACCGTAACCATTTTGATGGTGGGTGCAAATGTTTCCTTGAAGTCAACACCTTCAACTTGTCTATTTCCTAATATCACCAACCGAGCTTTACAACGCTCAATTGTCCCATCAGCATTGTGCTTGATTTTATAGACCCATTTGTTACCGATCACCTTCTTATCAAGAGGAGCATCCACCAATTCCCATGTTCCATTCTGATCAAGAGCATTAAGCTCTTTAGTCATAGCCTCGCGCCATTGAGGAAGCATAACCTCTTCACTATAATGTTTTGGCTCAACACCTGAGTCAATAGCAGCCAAAAAACAAAGATGTGCAGACGAGAATTTAGTGCAATTGACAAAGTGTGATAAGGGATAACGAGTACCTGAAGATTTGGATTGAGAAGATGGACGGGACGGGGGTGTAGCTTGAGTGGTGTGCGCCTGTGATTGTCCCAACTCATATTCAGAAGCTGGATATCTGGTAGAAGGAACCTTAACTCTCTGACCACGTCCCAAATTTTCTGGCTCCATCAATTCGGCAGACTGTTCAACCTGTTCAGACAACTGTGCTGGAATCTGTTTTGTCAACTTGTCAGTCACCTGGTCAGTCAGTTGGTCAGAAACTGGGCCAGGAACTTCATCAGCGGCTGGTATCTGTACTGCCAACTGGTCGGTCACATGTGCAGTTGGTTGTGCAGTCAACTCACCAGTCACATGTACATCTTCTTCACAATCCTCCATATCGGCAGAACAAAGAAAAATATCAGAATCCGTGTATGCTCCATCTTGGTCAGCCCGACTGTGAGCAAAAAGAAACTCCTTTTCCACAAAAATAACATCCCAAGAAACGAGTAACTTATTTTCATCAAGATCATACACATACCATCCTTTCTTACCAAGAGGGTACCCCAAGAACACACATCGCCTACTTCGACTTGCAAACTTATCATTATCACGCCGGGAATAATGGACATAACATAAAGATCCAAACACCCGAATATGTGAGTAAGAAGGAGTTTTCCCAAAAATAATTTCATAAGGAGTTTTCCCATTTTAACAATTTTGAGGGGGTTCGATTAATCAAATGCCCAGCCGCTAACACACACTCCCCCCAAAATTTGACCGGTAATTTTGCTTGAAACATTAAAGCAAGAGACACATTCAAAATATGTCTATGCTTTCTTTCCACCCTTCCATTTTGTTGGGACGTACGCACACAAGTAGTGTGGTGTTCAATTCCATGTTCAAGAAAATATTTTTCCAAACAACTAAATTCCGTCCCATTATCACTCCTAATTTTCTTAACTCGTTTATTAAATTGCCTCTCCACCATGGCAAGAAATTTTTCAAAATTTGGGAAACATCACCCTTGGACTTGACCAAATAAACCCACACCGCACGAGAACAATCATCCACTATGGTTAAAAAATAAACAGCACCACACAAAGCAGGTTTCCGATAATCACCCCAAATATCACAATGGATTAAATCGAAAATTTCATTAGAATTACTTTCACTTAGTGAAAACTTGTCCCTACTTTGCTTAGCCTTGCAGCAAATCTCATAAACGTCTTTATGAATACTACTACGATTAATAAAAGGTAACAAACCCACTATTTTGCTTGACGGATGCCCGAGTCGCTGATGCCACAACTGAAAACTGCCAGATTCTCTAATGTTGCACACTTGCGTTGTCGGTGACCTCCTCAAGTAGTACAATCCCCCGTCCAGTTCACCCGCTCCAATCAAAATCTTCGAGACCCGGTCCTGTTCAACACATTGTTTGTCAGAAAAGTGCACCAAATAATTAGAATCTCGAAGCAATTGAGAGACAGATAAGAGGTTGCAGTTAAAAGTTGGGGCATATAGGACATTTTTCAAAACAAGATTCGTGGCAATCTCAACATTGCCTTCTTTCGTGGCTTTCATGTATCTCCCATTAGGCAAACCAATGCGATCTGCCTTAATATCATGAACATCACTGAGCAAAGAGATGTCCCCTGTTATGTGCCGATTGGCTCCACTATCGACAAGCCAACGTTCATCATTCATCTTACCAGTGGCTTTGCCAGTTGTGCTGACAGTTGTCGGCACCTGTGTTTGCATAAAATTCTTGAAGTTGTTCCATTGATCTGTTGTGAATCCCAGCGCTCTAGCCTGATCTGGAACCCCTTCGATACTAACCTCTGCATTGTTGGACCTTGTGCTCGGCTTTCCTTGATCTTTTCTTCCCGAAGAAGATTGGCTTCCGCATCTTCCTTTCGCTGGCTTTCCTCGCTGGTCTTCCCACCATTCTGGATATCCTATCAGCCTGAAGCACGAATCCACACTGTGTACTTTCTTCCTGCAGTGAGAGCAAGTGACATTGCTCATATCCTTCTTTTCTGTTAAGCCAGCTGACGAGCCATCTGTGCTCACAACTGGTCTGTCAACTGTCCTATCACCTGTTCGAGCGACAAAACTTGCTGGAGTCGGAAAATCTCCATGTCCGCCTCCCAGCACTTGTTCTTCCCGTATAGCATTCGAATAAGCCTTATTCACAGAAGGCAGTGGCTCCGTATTGACAATAGAGGTTTTCACGTTTTCAAACTTTGGAGTTTCCAACCCCATGACGAATTGATGAACCCGTTCCTCCTCACGTCTTTTTACCAAAAGAGCCCCAATATTGCACTTACAACCCGAACATGAACATGTCGGCAATGTCTCAAAGTCATTGAGAGCATCCCACAGTTTCTTTATCCGCCCGTAGTAAGAAGCCACACTTTCATTCTTCCCTTGTCTGCAGTTTGCTATGTCCGCCTTCAACTGTTGGGTCTTCGGTCCATTCCCCAACGAAAATCGTTCCTTCAAATCATCCCACAAAACCTTCGCTTCGTCCACATAGGTAATGGAGGAGCGAAGAGTCGGTTCTATCGTATTAAAAATCCATGAAACAATCATGGAATTCACAGTCCACCATTGGTCTGCTTCATCATCATCGTCAGGACACGGGATTCTGCCATCAATGAATCCGGTTTTCGTCTTTGCTCGAAGCGATCCTTTGAAAACTCGTGCCCATTCTTCATAATTCTCACCCTTCAACTGAACATGGGTGATAATCATTCCTGGATTGTCACTTGAAGAAAGAAAATAAGGAGATCTCTTTTCTTCCTTGATCTCCTTTCCTTTGCTGGAATTTTCAACTCCGGGTTTCTCGTCGTCGCCGGCCATGATCAACCAAGCTCTGGTGCCAAGTTAAAACCGGGTATAGGGAAGAAATATGGAGGAAAATAAAATCAGTTTATTTCCTTTTAATTTGCCAAGTACATACATACATTATATACAAAGACTTTTCCTTGGAGACTAAGTATAATCCCTACAAAATAGCTAGTAAAATATATCCTACCTATTTACATCTTTATCAAATAGGTAACCTAACTAATTTAGGATACACACAAAAAGAAAGAGATATGCCGAGATCTTGAGAATCTCGGTTATCTCTCAACATGTACACATCTGAATATGCATCTAGTTGTGAATTGCTGAAATGGAATTATGGAAATCAACACTAGATGGAAACAGTGCTGTTCCAGCTTTAATCAGGTGTAATTTTGGCACTCAAGTCTACTTGTATAATTATATTAAATGGCATGAAATTGTGGTCTACTAGGTTTTGTGTTGCCTACGGAAATATTTTTGTCAGCTGGTTGCATTGAAAATATCATTAGATGGATACTTGTTTATCTCTTATAAGATCCAGTATGTGGATTACAAAGGTCAATAATAGGGTATTATAATGTAAGAGTTTAAAAAAAAAAAAAAAACTTTGTACAGTCCCCTTGCCTTATGTCCTACTGTCAGCGTTCTGCAGATCATGCACTGGAATACAAAATATTTAGCAGAGTTGAATAACTTTGTATTGTTATGGTTGGTCATTGCTGTACAAAATCTTTGGATGGGGCTCAGATGGTTTCTACTACTACTGACAATAGATTTTAGTTTTATGTTGCAAAGTAAATGATATTTTCAATCAGTAGTTTGCTCTTTTTCCATTCAATACTGTATGCTTAGGCACCTAGATTGCATTTACTGCAGGTGTAGGTGATAAAAACTTTTATGCTGATAGATGGAAGTGGTCAAGACCAGATGTAAACACATATACCTTGCTAGTTCGTGGACTTGCAGCATCACTGAGGGTTTCAGATGCTCTCAGAATCATTGCCAATGTTTGCCGAGTGGGAGTATCACCTGGTGAAGAGGTATGATGCCCCCTTTCTGTTGCTTTTATGTAACATTTTTTTCAGTTCGGTGTCTTGTAAACTAGATTGTAAAGGTCATGGCGTCTCTCTCTCTCTCTCTTCAAGGTCAAGGCTTTCTAGGCAAAAGACTTGTTAATTTTGAATTCTTATCTTTGTAACATTTGGAGCTGTGAATGATTCAGTATGCTCCCATTTTATTATACTCCCTCCGTCCCAGTTTAGGGTTCTTAGTTTTTTTGTTGTTTCTCTGAAGCAACTTTGAGCAATAATTATTGGTTAATCCAATTATCATAATGAAGATCTAAAAGTTGTTATTGATAGTATTTATAATGGTGTACCAATAACAAGTTTTAAAATTTTCATCACTTGCTTAAAGTTCCTTCAAATAAGCCTCTAAAAAACTAAGAACCTTAAACTGGGACAAACTAAGAACCTTAAACTGGGACGGAGGTAGTAACATTTTATTCTGCATTCAGTTTACCTTTCAAGTTTCAACCATAGATTTATCATGCTTACTGTATCTAGGAGTTTCTTGTTTTAAGGATTCCCCGTTATGACCATGCAGTTATAATTATTCATGCAGGTCCCTTTCGGAAAGATTGTGAGGTGTCCTACTTGTATGATAGCTGTTGCTGTTGCGCAACCCCAACATGGAATTCAGGCATGCACATAATAGCCTCTATAGATTTTTCAACCTCATCTCATGACATTTACAATTTACCAAAATGCTGAAGGGCCCTTTGGGAATAGAAATCATATCTTTTAAACCAAGATTAGGTAAAATATACTTGGATTGTATTTGAACTTTGGATAAGAATGCATAAGGCTGAGAATTGTACCTGACTGCACTTGCTCATCCTCTGTGACTTAGGGCAGTTCTAGCTTCTCGCGAAACAGGAAACGTGTTCTATATAACCCAGATTTGCTAAAACCAGATGGTACCTTGTCTTTATAATTTCTGATGAATGGGTGCTTCAAGTCTGATGCAGCTCAGGGGATTATTTAATATTTGCAGCGTAGTGTTGGAAGACTTTTGGACTTTCTGTTCAGTTGTTTCTAAGAGATCCTTTATTCACCTTTCCTTTTTGAAATGCTTTGGAGGTCTAAGTTTTTGGAGTATCATTTTATTATCATACTACACCAGTCCTTGTAGCTAGTTGGCAAGGGTTTATTGACCCATTTGTAACTAGTGCATCACATTCTGTCTCAGTCACTTGTCATGACGAAGAGAACATTTATCCATTGCATGGTTCACAATAATCTCTCAAAGGAGAGAGTCCTCTTCTACTTTCTGTTTCTTTCTCTTTGTTTAGGCAGGTAATGCATTCATTTTACCTTATTTGGTGGAGATTTCTCTTTTGCAGATTGTCTCCTGCTCCAAATGCAGATACCAGTATGAGCTCTTATCAGGAAACATAGTTAGTATCGAGTCCGAAGAAATCAGGTCAGTTTTCTTATTCCAAATTGCTCTTCTAATGAGTAACCAATCCCTCCAAAACATGTTCTTTATTTCCTCTGCGGTTTGGATTAGCCTTGTGAGTCTTCCCTGTCAATATATTCAAATGATTTGAGCTGAAGCTGCGTTCTCTGAGTCGGTTTTATGTCTTCGAGATCTTAAATGTTCATAATGTTCATGCTGAGTATAAATGTCCATCTCTATGCTTCATTTTACGATGATGTCAGCAAAATTCATATGTATGTTGTGTCTGTTGTATGCAATTTCTTGTGAAACAGAAAAAACGATTTTTACCCCATTTTAGCAGTTTTCTATGGTGTTGATATGGATTCACTTTTTCTAAGGATGTCCTCCTGCCGCACGCAGCATGGAAGTTCCTGCGTGGAAAAGAGGGCTTCAATTCTTGCAATTAGTGAAAAAAAGCATTCCTGCTGCTGTTCACTCCATTGTGGTACACTTTTATCCATTTTTTAAGTTGTAGTGTTCATCAATTTTTAGCATTTTAAATGTCTCTTACTTTTGATATCCCTTTTATTTGTGGAACTATTCTTATGCAAGCTCCAATAGAGTATGATGTATCCAGTTTCATGGAAATGGAATAATGCAAAACCTAAACCGAGGCCATTGTCTGGGATAAGCTCTCTACTTTTGATGATTTTAGTTTCCTTTTAACTATTTATTTTTCGACAAACAAAGAAATTTTACTCCCTCAGATAAGTGTTCAACATTCCATTTTGGGCTGTTCAAATACACTTTGTAAACTTTCCTTTTAATTACTGACACTTCTATTATTTTTCCCTTGATTGATCATTCTTTTAATTATTGGTTCAACCTACGAAAGGGTATTCACACAGATGTAAATTAAGGATGTTATGGTAAGTGTCAGCTTACCATCTCTCCACCTTATCATTGTTTGTTGTTGTTGTTGTATGGAAATTGTAAGCTTAACTTTCAGAGACTTTTTAATGCAACATCCCAAAAAGCAAAGGACTCTGTGTCTGGAATGAAACACTAGTTTGTTAGCACATTGACCATACCTCCAACCAATAGTTGTGCCTTTGACCTTTGTGAAGATCAAATTACAGCTGATTTTATTTTTGCTGCATCCGTGTTTTCATGAGTGTCCACTCCTATTATTAACAAACAAATCTGTAACAATCATCTACAGGTGCAGACTCCATCTGGCATGGCTCGAACGAACAGGTTCGCTACTAAAACAGTGGATCTTCCAGCCCAGGGAGGGGAAAGAGTAACAATTGCCCTAGCAGCTCCATCAAATGTTTACAGGGAAGTGGGTCCTTTAAAGTTCAGCCCCAAAACCCCCAACTTCTACCCTGGAGAACCTATGTGCCTAACAAACCACCTTGACGGAAGAGAAACCCCTTTACTAAGAGCTCCAATAAAAAATGGAGGCATATCTTTGCTTAATCCGTCCATCCTCATTCCACTTCTTGCTGTGCTGGCTACCGGTGATGCAGCCTCTGGAATTATAGATCCCAGCTTGCCTCAGCTCATTTCAGTTGCTGCTGTTTCATCTTTGGCTGTTGGAGCCACATTAAACAGTCTGGTTTTCCCCCAATTAAATCGTGTAAGTTGATTGGAATGCACTGTCTCATTTTATGGATCTGTACCACCTGCTACTCTTCTTATGGTCTTAAAATGTTCAGGCTTTTAAACTAATGCTCAGTTCACAGGCCTGCTCCAGATTCTTAGGTCGTTGAAATATTTTTATATATCTAAAGTTTGTCTGTATAATTTCTATCAGCTGCCACAGAGGTTTGTGGATACAGTTGCTATCAGACAACAGCTTCTCTCTCAGTATGATACACTTCAAACTCGCATAAAGGAATTAAAAGAAACTGCCAAAAACGAGGTATTTTGCAACAGTACTTTTTTGTTAGTTCGTTTGCTTAAGTGGCACAAAGATTATTTAATCTGCGTGCCTGATGTAAAGGTTGTCCAAAAGTTAAGCATCTGTTTGGTCTGATTTAACAACACAACATACATTGTGAACCTTAAATTTAATTCCTTTTCATTTATATACCAATTATCTTTCAAATAAAGCCTCCTTCCTAAGATTCCTGACACCTAATTCTTTGTACCTTTGCATAAGAACAACTGAACTCTGCATGTAGTTACTGGTTACACAAATGTATTTGTGCTTCTTGCAAAAGACAAAACCCAGTTTCTTATCACTTACTTTGTTCAGTAAAGATAATACTCCCTCCGTCCCAAAATGATCTTCCTGTTTGACTATTCAAACTTTTTAAGGATATGAACACTTGTTTCACTAGCCATGTTTTGGTTGTGCACTTTTAAAGCCTAGATTGTAGAAATGAGAAGAACTTTTTGGGACAATGAAACATGGCAAATGAGAAGATCATTTTGGGACGGAGGCATAGTTATTAAAGGCCCTAGGCGCACCAAGGCGCAAAAGGTGTGCCCGGAGCCTAGGCGCAAGGCTCAAGGCGGGCGCGCGCCCGGGTGACGATGCCGCAAAAATGCCTTAAAATACTGAAAGTATATTATACATTATACAACATCAAGATAAGCAATAAATCAAATGCAAGTAGTAAATCAAACATACGTTATACTCCATCCGTCCCACCTCACTTGAGACTTATTTCCATTTTGGGTCGTCCCACTTCACTTGAGACTCCCTAAAATGACCATCTTTTTATAATTTTATATTCAATCTACCCCACCCACTCATTCTCTCTCTTTATTTTCCACCACACAATTTATTCAACCAACCTACTTTTAACCTCACTCATTCTCTCTCTTCATTTTCTACCACACATTTTACTTATTTTATTCTTTTTCCTTAGTTACCGTGCCCACCTCTTAGGTCTCAAGTGAGGTGGGACGGAGGGAGTAAGTCATAAAAGAAACAAACATAAATAGATGTTCAAACAAGCATAAAGAGAAGTTCAAACAGAAGGACTCTAAGTCTAAATCCTATAAAATGATAAGCAGTTGTTAGTTTGAAGGAGTTCCTAGTGATTGCTACTCTTATACAAAGTTATGGTGCATGTACATGAGAGAGTCATGGGAGAGGAAGAGTAATAGTCACGCATTAGGTTTTAATTACAATTTAATTGATGGTCAATTGTTGTGCCCGGAGCTAGGCGCACCCAGGCTCCAAAACTGAGCCTCTCTGTGCCCGGAGCTTAGGCGCGCGCCTAGGCGCGCCTTTAATAACTATGGACGGAGGGAGTATTACGTTACGGTGTTTTATCTGATACGGAGTATAATATATTTCTAAAATAGGTTTGGATGCTGGCTCGTATGTGCCAATTGGAGAACAAAATTGTTGCTGTAGGAGAACCTTCTTATCGGTAAAACCTTCTGTAACTCTTTATGGTGCACCTTCCAGAGTTCGTAGTGTAAATCTCTTTCCTATATTATCAAGTAGTAAAATTTCTTACATGCTCAAAATGCATCTTTTATGACTTGTCTTTTATTAGTGAGCGGAGAAGCAAAGTTAAAAGGGTGCGTGAAGGCTTGGAGAGTTCCTTAAAATCACGTATTGAACTACTAGAGAGCTATGCTCGGGTAGGTTTGCTCCACCACAAAGATCAGCATAAGTAATCTCCCTATAATTATGACATCAGTTAGAGATGATGGACATTGACTTCTGCTTTCAGATTTCTTCTATGATAGAAATCGAGGTAGAGATGGACACTGATGTTCTTGCTGCTGAAGCAGCAAGCAATGCGGTGAGGAACATTTCATGATTCTTTCAATACCTTCATCATCACATATTAAAATTACTCGTATATAGATTTACTATATTTAAATACTAATGCCCTTTTGACGGACGAACAAGAAATAATTTAAGAGTACGTTTTGGAGGAAACTAGTTCCTCCATAAGTTATAAAAAGTCACCTTTTCCTCTATCACATACTCCTTGTTGATCTCATGTGTTTTTCGTACAGGAAAATATTGCTGATCAGATACAGCAAATTATGGAGCTTGAAAATCTTGAAGAGGTATTTTACATCTCTTGGAAGTATAGATGTTAACCAACGTGTAATAATCAAGATCTTGCAGCAAACATTTGAAGTTGACTTTTCCCCCTCCTTTTTTGGGTGGGAGGGGGGTAGTTATTATTAGCAACATAAAATATCAAGGTTTTTGGCTTTATACCTGTAGGAGTTCCTTTATTTTATAGCAAAAAATTAGTTGTCTTTACCTTGTGGTTAAAGAAAAGGGTATGGGTGTTTAATTACTATAGCTAGTAATGCCTCATACTCATAGGGGCTCAGATTTAGGTTGCGCTAGGCTCTTTCATACCTCAGAAATGAACAATTCGAACTTGAACACAATGAACTAAATGAGCTTACTTGGCAGGCCATAAGCTTTGATTTGTTAAAAGTTTAGCCCAATAATGTACTTCATTTGCTCTAATGTGGCCGACTCCAAGCGTTTGACTTATCGATTCTTATACTATTATTTGCCTCATGGCTCGCCAAGCTTGGTATGAGTTTTGCCAGACTCATGATGTAAACGGGATGAGATTTAGTCTAGGTTTGTCAGCTCGACTAAAGCTTGAATTTCACTAGAGCTTGTTTCAATATTAGTGAGCCAAATTTAAAATCTTAAAAATTGACTCGGTTCATTACTTAACGACCCAGAATGGTTAATGGATTTGTGACTTCAATCACGTTTCCCCTATATGTGCATGTATGATCAATCGATACATTGTGTTTTGCTTCTTATGTTTACATCTTGGAATGCAGAAATGGAGAATCCAAGCCGAGGCAAATGATGAGGTGGAAAGACTTCTTAGGTCCGAAACTGTTTCCACAGAACCTATTGCAGAGAGATAGCTGTTTAATATAGATGGACTACTAGCAAACTCTCTGCAGGTTTGAGGTCACTTTACCTTTTACTCCCTCTGTCCCAAAATGAAAGCCCAAAAAATTTCAAATCTGCTCTTGATCAAGAGCACATTTGATTTATTTTTTTCGACATTCATTTTGGGACGGAAGTAGTAATACATAGTAATCTGCTTCCTAGCAACTTCCCTAATGAAATCGTAAATCACTGGAAATTGGTCCTCCGTCATTCCTGCAAAATACTTATCCATGGATGAAAAGTGCACAAATCAAGCCATAGAAGAAAGAAAATTGTTCTCAGAAAAATTGGGACAAAACGCGGCCTTAAGAAGAAGATTTGTTGCTCTGGTATTAACTATTAAGATACAAGCTTATTAGCTAAAAAAGCAGCTACATCTCTTGCTAAAACAGCTTTTTGTATTTAAATATGTTAGCTACTTTTTCTACCCTTTAAACATCTGTATAAATCGAAATTCTGCTTCTCTTTTTCCATGTTACTAATGTGTGTTTAGTTGTACTCTTTTTGTAAAAGCTCCTAGTTTTTTTTTTCTCTTTCCACTTAACTAGTGTTTCTCTTTCTTTTAGAGTTCTGTCTGTCCATTTGTTTTTAATTATTTATTTTTCACAACGCCTCGCATGTGACAGATAATCTTAGCTCAGAGAATGGATGTCGAAAGGGCGGTCACAACTAAGGTGAAGGAATCAAAGGCAGGCTTTTATAAAATGGTAAGACTGAATGAGATTCTTACCTTTATTCTTTATCGGGTCAACTTATTCAATGCATACCATGTTTCGAACATTTTTAGGATAGACAACGTGTTACAATCTCCTATTAAGTCTATTACAATAGATCTATCGCCTAGTCTAGTACAATTCATAGTGGAGTTTCACCACATTAGAACCTATCAAGCGATGATACATCGAACCCAAGACCTCCCCTAAGGGAGGCCTTTACACACCCACCCATATACCACTAGGCCAGAAGGCCATCCATTGGTTAATGACACTCTATTTGAATGTAAATAATTTGTATCAATGATAAAAATTATTTCTTATTAAAAAATGCGATATTTATTTTAGACAGATAAAAAATTGTAAATTGCGACATTTATAAGTGTTGGTGGGAAAATATGATAACTTTCGAAAATCAAAGAATAATTGTCACTTGGAAGTCCAGGATCTAAGGGTAAAATCAAAGAATAATTTTAGATGGGTTTATTTTTTGTGACATTATGATTGTAAATTATTATTGGTTCCACATTCGATCCTCTTGCTTCCTGCCAAGACTGCCATCCTAAGATGAGGATATATAAACGTGCTATCACTGTCACAACTGCGAATGCAAATGATTACCTCCTCATGCAAATCTCGCTGTAAAAAGACATCTTTATGGGCACTAAACAAAACCCTATTAAACTATTGATTAAACAAGACTCACAATGATTTGCAATGCAAGAATGCAGCCTACCCCGGCCACTTGAAAAATAAATGTTTAAAACCATTGCATCTTTCCATGATTCCATCTCTCTCTCTCTCTCTCTCTCTATATATATATATATATATATATATATATATATATAAAAAGTAGGTGCTCAAATGAGAACTTAAATATCGTGAGAACCGTGAGAACCAATCATAACATTGGATTAGAAAAAAAATCAAGGGTCCATATGTTAGATACAATTGATACACTTAGATACATTACAAAAAATTCGATATTACACTTGGATACAATAGGTTAATAAGTATTGTATCTAAGTGTTGCACATGGATACACTATGTTAAAAACTAATGTATCCAATTGTTTTTCGAAAATTAACTAATGTATCCAAGTGTATCCAATGTATCTAACATCTGGACCCTTGATTTTTTTTTTAATCTAATGGTTATGATTGGTTTTCACGGTTCTCATATAAAATGGTTCTCACAGGAGCGCGACCCTATATATATATATATATATATATGTTTGTGTGTGTATGTGAGTGGGAGTGGGAGAGAGAGAGAGAGAGAGAGAGAGAGAGAGAGAGAGAGAGAGAGAGAGAGAGAGATTTTGTAGTAAAATGATGTCGATTTTTATGTACCTACAGATGTAGAAGATACTTATGATTAGAGGTGGTAAATTGGGTGTTTCGGGTTTATCCATTAAAGTTAAAATGTCCGGATATCCAATGGATTTTTAACTTTAATATGATGGGTAAACCCAAAACACTCAATTTGCCACTCCTTATTACCCCTTATGATACTTCATACTCCCTCCGTCCCATATTTATTGTTACTTATTTTCATTTTAGATGTCTCATACTTATTGCTACTTACTCAAAATATTCACTTAAAATTTGATATTTTTATAATTTTATCCCAAAGTTTTATGATATACTCCCTCCGTCCCACCTCACTTGAGAACTAAGAGGTGGGCACGATAACTAAGGAAAAAGAATCAACTACGGAAAATGTGTGGTAGAAAATGAGGAGAGAGAATGAGTGGGGTTAAAAGTAGGTTGGTTGAATAAATTGTGTTGTGGAAAATGAAGAGAGAAAATGAGTAGGTGGGGTGGCTTTGACCAATTAGTCTCTAGGCCAAATAAAAACTACCAATAAGGACAGACATTTTGAAAACCTACCAAAAAGTCCTTGGCCCTTTTCTTGGACCAGAATGCCCTTCACCCACCCAGCGCTAACGTCTTTTTCTCCCTCTCTTTCTCTCTTCCTTTTGCCATACTTTAAAAAGGAAAAATGACAATAGCCCCACGGCCACAAGTACAAGGCAAACAATGGCTATCGTCAATCCAGTGCTGCTCCCAGAATGAGCTTGAGCATCACTCTTTTTTTCTTTTTCTTTTTTTTTTCCACCTAAATTCAAATTTTATAAATAAAAAAATTATTTTTCACTTGTTAAAATTTGAAAAAAAAAAAAACATTTTTAATTGAGTTGGTTTAGGGGGAAACTAGTTTCTCCATAAGTTATAAAAAGTCCATTTTTTAACCTTTAACCCTAAGCCTTAAACCCTAAACCTTAAACCCTAAACTTTAACCCCTATAAAAACAGGACTTTTTATAACTTATGGAGAAACTAGTTTCCCCCAAAATTTTCTTTTTAATTTCACAATTTTAAAAAATAAAATTTTCACTTTTCAATTGTAAAATCATTTTTCAACTGATTTCTCAGTTGTGTGATTTCACAGTTGTGTCATTTTTTCATTTTTCATTTTTAAAAACTGATAAATTCATCTCCCAATTTTTTCACAATCATTATAATAACTGAGACATGCATTTCACAGTTGATAACACATGAATTTGAATATAATAACTGAGACTAGGGGTGGCAAAATGAGTATCCCGGATAGAAATGGGTAAAACCCATGTTTAACCATTAACTTAATGGGTAGATTTGGGTATTATCCATTATACTCATTAACGTTAATGGGCATAAATGGATAATACCCACATTTATCCATTAGCTAACGGATATTACCCGGGTATACCCAATACCACTATTACACACATACGTCCCATTCCAATACCGCCGTTGTTGCCGCCACCGCCCCTTATTTCCCCACACCTCCACATTTATCAAAAAAATTTTTTAATATGAGTGAAAATAAGTTTTTTTTTTTTTTTTTGAGTGGGGTAGGGTGGGGGTGGGGTGGGTGCTGGGGTAGTTGGGGTGGTGGAGATGTTCATATATATATATTTTAATATGAGTGAAAAGAAGTTTTTTTTTTTTTTTTTTTTTGGTGGGGTGGGTGGGTGCTGGGGTAGTTGGGGGTGGTGGAGATGTTCATTTTTTTTTAATATGAGTGAAAAGAAGTTTTTTTTTTTTTTTTTTTTTTTTTCGGTGGGGTGGGTGCTGGGGTAGTTGGGGGTGGTGGAGATGTTCATTTTTTTTTTAATATGAGTGAAAAGAAGTTTTTTTTTTTTTTTTTTTTGGGTGGGGTGGGTGCTGGGGTAGTTGGGGGTGGTGGAGATGTTCATTTTTTTTTTTAATATGAGTGAAAAGAAGTTTTTTTTTTTTTTTTTTTTGGTGGGGTAGGGTGGGGTTGGGGTGGGTGCTGGGGTAGTTGGGGGTGGTGGAGATGTTCATTTTTTTTTTTAATATGAGTGAAAATAAGTTTTTTTTTTTTGGGTGGGGTGGGGTAGGGTGGGTGCTGGGGTAGTTGGGGGTGGTGGAGATGTTCATTTTTTAAAAAAAAATATGAGTGAAAAAAAGTTTATTTTTTTTGGTGGGGTAGGGTGGGGTGGGTGCTGGGGTAGTTGGGGGTGGTGGAGATGTTCATTTTTTTAATATGAGTGAAAAGAAGTTTTTTTTTTTTTTGTGGGGTGGGTGGTGGGGTAGGGTAGGGGTGGGGTAGTTGGGGGGTGGTGGATAGGATGGATGAAGAGGGTGGTGTTAGAGGTGTAGTGGGTAGGGTGGGGTTTTATGGAGAGTTGGTTGGTGCAAAACTTTTTGATAAACCCATTGGTTATCCGGGTAAAAACCCATTTAATCCATTAATATTGTGGGTATATATGGGTGTTTACCCATTATACCCATTACTACTATTGGGTTTAATGGATAACATCCAATAAGTCTTTTTATAATGGGTTAATGGATGGACTAATGGATTGGATAAAAAATTGCCACCCCTAACTGAGACATTCATTTAACAGTTATTCAAATTTAATAAAAACTGATAAAATGATCTCTCATTTTCCCCAATTGATGACTCAATTTATCGGTTTAATTATGAATAACTGTTAAATGAATTTGAATATAATAAATGAGACATTCATTTCTCAGTTATTCACATATGAATTTGAGTACAAGAACTGGTATTTTCATTTCTCAGTTATCATTTTTTCTCTGTTGTTAATATAATAATAAATGAGATATTCATTTCTCAGTTATTCACACACGAGTTTAATATTCAGAACTGGTAAATTTACTTCTCAGTTGTTAACACATGAGTTGAGTGTAACAATTAAGAAATTCATCGCACAGTTTTTACAAAGGATACTCATTTTCAGAACTATGTGTTGTCAAATGCTCTTTAAACAATTGTGAAATAAATTTATCTCATTTTTTTTTTATTAAAAATGAGTAATTGTTCAATTGTGAAGAATTAATACTCCTAACCCGAAAAAAAAAAAAAAAAAAAACGTGAGGTGTAGTGTTAAATATATAATAGTCTACTAATGGAACAAGTGGGAAGCTTGGCATAATGGTTAGGTGTCTTAGCCAAACTCGCTAGGTCGAAACCCACAATGGGCGGCCTAGGCAAAAATTAGAGCAAAAACACAAAAAAGAAGCCCGCTAGGGGTTCAAACTCTCTCAAGAGCAAATAATTTTTATTTATAATACTTGGGGTTGCAGATGGTTGTGGCGGCAGTGGGAGGGTCCGGCGGTTGGCCGGAGCCCGGCGATGTCCAGCGGCGGTCAGTGGCTGCTCGCCGGTGGTGGTGGCCAGCGGTCGGTGGCGGATGGTGGTGGTGTCCGGCGACAGTCAGCGGCGGCTCGCCGGTGGTGGTGGCGGCGGTAGGTGGCGGATGGTGGTGGTGGCCGGCGGCGTCAGTGGCGGCTGGCTAGTGGTGGCGGCGGGCGGTGGTGGTCAAATGTAAAAGTGGCAGTCAAAGGTTAGAGGTGTAGGAGGAATTTATTTGGGCTGGGGGTATTTTTGCCATTTAAAAGGTACAAGGGACTTATTGGTAAAATTGATTTGAACCTAAGGACCCTAAGGTAGAATTTGAAATGTTGTGTTTTTATTGGTAAATACCACATTCTCCCAGGGACTTATTGCTAAAAATCCCAATTATAAAAGGATGACCATTTTGGGGAGTCTCAAGTGAAGTGGGACGGCCCAAAATGGAAATAAGTTTCAAGTGAGGTGGGACGGAGGGAGTATACGCAGAGGCGGACCTAGAGTATTTTGTGGGGATGCACAAATTGTGAGGGGATGCACAAATACACTAGAAAACTCTCTACGAAAAAATTAATTCATGACATGAGACTAAAACTCACAACCTCTTGCTCAAATTCCCAGCAACTTAATCATTAAACCATACACATTTTTTTATTAGAGGAGATCACCGGAACACCTTTATACTTGGGTAATGGGAATGTCGGTGGTGATGACTTTGTTGGGATGCCAACGACGTACTATTGCAAAAGGCACCAATTATATATGTAAGTCAGTCACACGTAAAGTGGCAAGGAATGGAAGGGGACAAGAGGCACGGCACGAGATTGATTGGCTTTTACATGTCATATGATATGTGTGTTCATAAATATTGTTAATTCGTCACAAAATCTTACCTCATTTTCACTCAACTTTCTGTTTTAGTCAGTGTACCTTGATCATACTTAGGCTCTTGAGTACTACTTCCAAAACAAATGATTAAAAAAAATAAAAAAATTTGGATATTTAAATTGGAAAAAATTGAATATTTAGTTTGAGATAGAAAGAGCGCTATTTTTTCATTTGCTTACAATTTACGTGGAGATGACCTTATAAATGTGCGTGAAAAATAGTTTTCGATTTTTTCCATTCTTTTTTGCTTACAATTTACGTGGAGATGACCTTATAAATGTGCGTGAAAAATAGTTTTCGATTTTTTCCATTCTTTTTTTCCTCCGTTCAGATCAATTTTCCGAAAACAATCAGATGGCTCGCAGCCGACGGTTTCTATTTTGTTCTTGACGCTGCAGCTTGGACTCCATCTCCTCCGTTCTCGACTCGGACTCTCTCTCCATCCCGAAATCGGAGAAGGACCAATTCCTCCGCCGTTTCTCCATGGATCCCCCTTTTTCCTCCATCACCATGCCCCATAATTTATCACGCACCCCTCTCACCCCTCTCGCAGACTATATTCGTCGTACGCTGAACCAACCATTGTTTCCCAGTCGGTTCTTCTCTACTTCCCAGGTATGTAGTTGTCTGTGGCGAGGCTAGGGCAAGGGGAAGGGAGTCATTCGACCCCCTTGAATTTTGAAATGTATCTCAAAATTTTAGAAAATGACATTTACTAAAAAAAAAATGATGAATTTATTCATTTTGACCCCCCTTAAATTTGAGAAAACATTGCACTGTTCGACCCCCCTTGTATACTAAATTTGTAAACGTCAACAATAATACTTATCCCCAAGCAACCTTGACCCCCTTTTCGGAAATTCCTGGCTTCGCCACTGGTAGTTGTGCTCTTTAATTTCGCCCTAAGCTGTGCTAGGTGAAAAGTCGTGCTCTTTAATCTACTATAGAAAGTGAATTTTATATTTTGAATTGCTGGTAGTGTTGGGCTTGAGAATGCGTTTCGTATTGTTTCAAGAGAAAAAAAAGAGAGGAGTAATTCTATGGTTTTTATACCCGTTAGTTTTGCCCTAAGCTGTGCTATAAGTTCCATTGGTGTACTTTACTTCAATCCCATCGTTTGTCTTTTGTGTTCTGTTGGATTTACTAAATTCTAGCTGTAAAGACGGGTGTTTTTTTAAACGTGAATTTTTGTTGTTGGGACGGATACAGTATGCGCGTCCAAGAGTTGCTTTCTGTTAGTACTACTGTTGGTCCCTGAAGGGGCAACAAGGGTGTGAAAATAGCTAGAGGGGGGGGGTGAATAGTGTTTTAAAATTCTTTTCAAACCCTTTTGCAATTCAATGGCAGATGCGCACAACTCTTATTTTGGCTAAGTATAGCGCGCGGTAAGAGTGTGAAATGCACAGCGGAAATTTAAAGCAGCTCTGCGCATGGTATACTGCGCAGAGATAAAAACGCACGCGCTAAGTATGAGGCTAAAGTGTGGCGCAAAATGGGATTCTAAGGCAAATGAGCAATAACAATTACAACATCAAAGAGTGGCAATCTGAAAGATCAAACAAAGCAGTTCATAGAAAGGTAAGCAGGAAATATTCAGTAAGTAATGAACACACTAGTTGGAGAGGTTCGATCGATGAAAGATCTACATCCTCTACCAAGATGGTTAGTCTTGGATTTCTAAAGGAGATCTTATTATATGAGAGAGTATTACAAATTACAACATTTGAGCTCAATACTAACTCAAGATCTATTATCTATGAAGAACAAATCCTAGACTAAACCGGTGTATCTCAAGAAGTTAGATCAAAATGATCAAAGCTTCAAGAGGTGTGTGTGTGACAGAAATTCTGGCTCTATGAATATGAAAGATGAAGAGCACCAAGAATTCTGGTGATATAGGCTTTGTGATATGAGCAGGAGTTTTGAAGGTTTGAAGATCTTGAAGGCTGTTCTGAAGAATCTGGAAATACTAAGCAACAGTCTTCAGATCTTCAAGGTTTCTCAGTGAAGCATGAAACTCGAGCTCTGAAGCATAGTGGCCAACAAGAGGGGCTTGATCAAAGGGCTGATCAAGGGCCGATGAAAAGGGCTATTGAAAGGCAGCTTGGAAATGAAGAAGAGCAGGCTATTTATAGCTGAGAGCTTGAATATAGCCGTTGGAGCTCTGAGCAAGGACAATGAGCTGGCACAACGTGATTGGTGCGCATGTGTCCTTTATAGCCGTTGGGGCTCTGATCAAAGATGATGACCTGGCACAATATGATTGGTGCGCAGGTGATTTAGAGCCGTTGGAGACTGAGCATGAAGACCAGTTTCAAAAGCTTCTTCTAGAAGGTTGACAGCTGTCTTCTCTTGAGAAATTTCTTTGAAGCATGTCTCCACCAATGGTTTTGCTGAGTGTGCTTATTTTGTCGTTTGTGCACACCTCAGCTTTTTAATAAGCGTGCATCTTCTAAGCGTTTTCCAAGCTTTCTAGAATGTGAGATCAGGAGATGAGGAACTTGACCAAGGTTGTGTCCGCGCACAAAAGGCATGCGCATTGCTGGCGCGCATGGATTCAGCGCATGAGCAGCATGCGCACCATGCTTGGTCACAAAGAGATCTCTTGAGAGGTTAGGAAGAAATATCTTGAAAATTTAGCAGGGTCAAGGTCTGCGCAAAGATATCTATGCGCAGTGGCGACCTGCGCAGAGAACATTCTGCGTAGCGAAATGAATCCTTGCTTAGGTGATCTTCGATCTTTAAAGCTTCAAGTCCTTATCATCTAAGTCTATACTATAAAAGGACTTAGTTAAAAATTGAAGTTATAAACTTCTTTACATGAGGTCCTAAAGTCCGTAAAAATACTTATAGGTGATGGTATCAATCAATTCTAACAAATGTAGGAGGGTTAAGTGATAAGCATACCCAACAACTACTCCCTCCACAATTCCAACGCATCGTCCATCTTTGCACAATTTGATGGATACTTTTATTTCTTCTCCGAAGTTAATTTTTTCACTGGTTTTATCTGGGTATCAATTGTGAATTGGTTCTTCTTAGGTTCACCCTCTGCACAGAATGGACGACTCACACTTTCTTTTTAACCCATGTCATTGAATATGAGTCACAAACTCTTGCATTTATGCATCCCATCCGTCCCAAACCCATTTTTTTTTTATTGATGGTGTGTATTTGTTTGGGATTGGATGTTAATAAGGCAGTGCACACTAAACTCTACGCAATTTGTCTAAATGCCTATGTTCTAGCTGAGAAGACATGTTTTTTTTTTTCTCTGTGTGTGGTGTTGGGGGGGGGGGGGTTAACATGGTTCCTCTGTTGTGCCTGCAATGTGGTAGAGTTATCATATTTGAAATTTTATAAATCATAAGTGAGCGTAATTTGTTGTATTATTTTCTATTTATCTACTTGAGGTATTTTTTCTCTAAATAATCTGGTGTTCCGTCATCCTTCTTCTCCTCTCCCTAAGCACAGCCGTCGCCTCAATCGTCTTCCTCAAACGTCGTCGCCCATCCTCCCGAGCTTCTTCAGAACCGTTTTACTATTCCCGATTTACATGTCCTCTCCTCTGCGCATATCAGCGTTGTCATCCAGTAGCTCTCTGAACCTTGCTCTGCTGTCCGTCAGGATGGCAGTTTGCGTAGCTTCTAATCTTGAGTCGGTATGGAGGCGCTGAGTGTTGACGCTTGCTTGAATGTCTAACATTGCGTAGTCAAATTTGTCGTTGAACGCCAAAGAAAAATCTGTCATGGACTTAGCAATGCATCGACGCACTTCTTCAATATTATGCGCAGAGCCTCCTTGTTCAATCTTCTCTATCTGAGCCTCCATCTGAGCTTGAAGGTCATCAAATCCTCTATGTAACCCATCTGCAAGGGTTTTCTTGAGCTTTTCAGAATGTCCCTGAGTCCACCATCAAGCGCTCCAAAGGTGCACACATTTTTTAGTTGTGCGCTGACATTTTCAAGCTGAGCGCTGATGGATTTCAGGGAGTCCAGGATAAGATGTTCCAAAGTGATAGGAACTTTTTCTTGCGCAGGCTCAGATGGACTTGCCTTTGCTTTAGCACTCTCCGTGCTTTCCTTTGCCTTTGCTTCTTCTTTGGCAGCTTTCTCCCCCTTAATGGTATCAATCTCCAAACGCTGCATATCAAGACGATATAATAAAGCAGTTTGAGCAGTAAGGAGTTGATTAAGCTGCAGCTGCATAGCGACTTGATTCGCTTGAACATAATGCAAGCTCTGCACGATCTGGCGCAGCTCAGCTGAAGAGGTAGGAGTCTCAGGGGCTGAAGATGGAGGTTGAACTGGAGAAGAATCACTGCTGTCGGTGGCTGCGGAACTAGTGCGGCGCTTCTTCAATCCTTTAGCGCTGCTGCGCACCTTCTGCTTGAGACGAGAAGAGGTATGTGCGATATCAGCACTGGGGATGGCTTCTTGAGAGGCTTTGTGCATTTGCTCCCCCTCAACAGCATCATCATCTGAATCACCACGGAAAGCAGCCTTGCGCTTCATAGTGGTTGGCTTTGAGGGAGCAGGCGCTGGAATGCTGGTAGGATCTGCCTCTCTGATAGAAATCCCTTTGGTGGATTGAACCAAAGGAATATCCTTGAGCTTTTTGCTACTGGGCGGAGCAATGCCCTTCCCTTTGCGATTGTACGCTTCTTCTGCGGTCTCTTGCGCAGCATCCGTTGAAGATCTTCCTGCACTCTTCTTGGATTTGACCACAGGAATTGGGCCTATCCAGGGTTCCTTGTTGGGAGCGGCATCAGACAGCCAGATTTTATAGTAATCGGCGTTGCCTATCTCACTGCGCAAATTCTGAAGGTGTACTCTGGAATAGTACTTTGCGTCGCAAGACTGCTTCTTGATTGACTTTTCTTCAACATAGGTGGCCAATTCACCATAAGTCAATAGGAGTTTGGTTAGCAGTCTGCAGTGAGTTCGGTACTTGGTCTTTCATGCGTTCAGCTTCTTCTCATAGCTTGTCATCCCCTTCACAATCTCATTGAATATTATCTGCGGCCAGTGTAGTTGATCTTCGTTGAAGATGGCTGCGCAGTATTCCCACTGCTTAGAGATGAAATGTCCATTATTTCCATTCTTGCAGTTGAGGGAATCTCCAATTAGGGTGCACAGGTGATACATCACCTCACCAAATTCCTTTCTATTATACATTGGCCACTTCTTGTTGAGGGAAGGAATGCCAATGAGCTTCTGTGCAAGCGCATTTTGATGAGCCTCATCATAGTTGACTGAAGAACTATCAACATTTAAGTTTAGGAGGCTGCGAATGTGATTGGGGTGAACCACTACATCACTGCTCTGAACGGTGGCCATGATCATTTCTGTTGTCTTGCCTTCAAGTTGTGCAGGAACAACTCTTGCTGTCTTGAAGAATTCATCTAACAGCTCAGGCACTATGAAGGATTTCTCAAGAGTGAATAAAGGAAGAATGCCGGAGGAGCTAAGAAGATGAAGCAGATGACGACCAATCGCATCTAAAGAGAGATCTGCCTGAATAAGTTCCCAACCCAGAATGAAATAAACATGTCCCTGCGTAAAACAATAGATAGAATTAGACAACCTATTGCTTATGGAGCTGTGCGCATATGCAAGTAATGCAGATATACCTTGGCACAAGTTCCATAAAAAAAAATTATGCGCAGAAAATAGGAAGAGGGAGCGCATAAAATAAGAATGCATACGCAGAGGGATCGTGCGCACAGAAAATAAATACTAGTAAAGAAGAGTGCGCAGAGAAATAGATACAACTATATGCTGAGAAAGCCATGCGCAGGAAACTATGCGCAGAGCACAAAGAAAAAGGGGTGAATAATAGACTAAATATAAAAATAATTAAGAACATGAAGAACACCCAAAAACACAGAAAAACAAAAGTTGACAAAATTCAACAAAAAGTACATCGAAATGACGGCGTGAACATGACGAAGTCAGCCATGTAAAAAGTATGGTCAACGACATTAAAACAAACCCAGAAATTCAGAAAAACGGTTCGTCTGCCAAGGAAGTTACGAAGCACAGAAATTGACGAAAAACATATGTAACGACCGATGATCATGAAATAAACTACATGAAAGAATTGTTCAAGCAAATACGAACACAACACAACGATCGATTTCAAAGAATGATCAACAATTAAGGGAGAAATCGAAAAAGGGAGTCTTGAGACCTCCAAGAACAACAATGGCGAAAAATAAGGAGTTATAGAGAATCATACCATGTCTTTGACGGTTGGATGCCTTGATTGTCGTTCTACTTCTTCTTCATGAGAGTTCCCAGGATTGGAGTGCGAAGAAGAGTCGGAGATGATGATTTCTGGTTGAGTTTTGGTTTTCTTAGGCGCCATTGAAATGGTTTAGAAAGAAGGAAGGTTGAGGTTGAAGATAACGAATAGGAAATGAGAGATGAGGGTTTAGAGCAGAGGTAAGAAAGAGAGTGAGAAAATTTAGAGGGAAGAGAGAAGTAGAGAGAGAAACGGTTTAAGTAGGGAAGGAGATGTTAGGCGCACGATAGCTACGAAATGTTTGAGAAAAAGTGCAGTGGCGCAGGATAGCGATACCACGTGTCACAAAAGGGAACGCGCGTGCGCAGGCCTATGCGCGCGTGTGCGTGAAGCTCTAAGCCGGTCACTGTCAAGTCGACTTCCTCATAAATGGTGAGTCAGTGAAAGGACGGGCGCACGTTAGCAGAGTGACGTGGCCGAATGGGGAATGCGCGTGCGCAGTCTTTGCGCGCGCGTGTGTCAGCGAAAAGAGGCTGACGGCTGTCGCATCACCTTCCTCATTAAATGGTGAGCAGACATACGTGAGATGCGCTGTCATTAATTGCAGTTTGCATTAAATGACAATGGGACATGCGCAAGGGTAAAAAGGTAATTTCCCAAGAAAATTCAAAAAATAAAAGCGCGGGAAAATTTGAATTACACAAGTACCCTTGTGACTCAGCGTTGACTTTTCAGTCAAGGACCTATGTGCAAAATCTAATGAATAGAACACTTACCTGCGGTCCACGACGATTTGCGCATGGATAGTCATGCGCAGCGCATTGATAGCGCAGAGATTCTGTAAATCTCAGAACAGTAGTTTCATGCGCAGACAGTTGTTTGCGCAGGTGTTGCACAGGGCGCATGAAACTTAACCTATTTTGCACACTTATCAAACAAATACATTAGTATCAATAAATCATATGGACAAGTTAGCTAAGATTAAGCATACCCATTTCTCCTTTCAAGAGATCACTTGTTAATTCTTGAGGAGATGATATTAGATGTTGATGAGCTTGATAATAGTGCTTGGTAGGATTGAAAAACTGCTATGGTGGACATATTATCGCAGAGAGTTGGATAATTCTACTCATGAGTCCCATAGTCCACAGGTTGTTGCTTCATCCATAAGATTTGGCAGCAGCAGCTTTCAGCAGCAATATATTCTGCTTCAGTAGTGGAGATGGACACAGCAGCTTGTCTTTTGCTTGCCCATGCTACAAGTCGATTTCCAAGGAAATGACAAGTTCCACTTGTGCTCTACCTGTCACTTGTGCACGCTGCGTAGTCCGCATCTGAATAACCTACAAGTTTAAAGTTCGAATCTTTGGTGTACCAAAGTCCAAGGTTAACAGAGCTAAAAATATATCTAATACTTTTTACAGCAGTTATGTGTGCTTCAGAAGAATTAGCGTGATAGTGCGCACATATCCAGTCAACATAATATCTTGGCCAGCTAGCAGAAGATAAGGAGAGTTAATCATACCTAGATATAGTCTGATCAACTTTACTTTTTAAGTCTGTTAAATTTGTTTCTTGTGGCCATTGGAGTGTCGTATGCTTTAGCATTCAAGTCCAAACTTCTTGATTGAGTCCCTAGTGTACTTGACTTGATTTTCGAGGATGCCATCATTCAATTGATTGATTTTAAGCCCGAGGAAGAAAGTGATTTCTCCCATCATGCTCATCTAAAACTTGCTTTTCATTTGCTTTTCAAAGTGCTTACAAAGAGACTCATTAGTAGAACCAAATATAATATCATCGACAAAAATTTGAACAAGTAAAGAATGATCATTATGCTTGGTAATAAGAAGAGTTATATCGATTTTACCGCACTTGAAGCCTTTCTCTAGTAGGAATTTTGATAGCGTATTGTACCATGCTCTTGGAGTTTGCTTAAGACCATACAAAGCTTTCTTGCTTTGATTCTATGATGCTTCCATTCTTATCCATCTTGTTTCCGAACACCCATTGAAGCGCTAAATATTGGATGAGCTTTTCTTGCACTTCTTGCATAGCATCGATCCATCTTAAAACATGGAGCACTCTATCAATCTTTTTTGATCCGACATGAGAGATAAACGAATGCTACACCGCAAATTTTGATGCTCTCGATGTGCGAATCCCTATATTGTGATGATAGGAATACGAAGATCAATGGGAATTTCATTTGCTTCAGCATCACGATCATTTAAAGGTGATTTGTTGAAGTGGAGAAACATCATGCGCAGAAGGAGGTGTTTGCGCATCAGGAGTTGCAACTTCAGGCGCAGCATTTATAGTGTGCGCATGAGATGGACTTGATTCTGATTTTGCTTGTTCTATATTCTGCGCAGGAATAGAATTACTGCGCACCTGTCTAAAAAGCTCAGCAGAGTCATCAAAATCATTGGGAGCCAAATATGGCTCAAGGAGAGAATGCTTATCAAAAAGTAGCATGTACAGATACTAAAATAACTAGAGATTTATCTTATTAAGATCATGAAAAGCTTATAGAATGATTGGCATACACAACGAGAATACCTTCATCCGATTTGGCGTCGAATTTACCTCTATAGTGTTTGCAGCCAAAGAGCTTGAAGAAAGTAATGTTGGGTTCATAGATCGTATGGAGTATAGATGTAGGCTTTGTTGATGAGGGATCTTTATTCTGAGTAAAACATGCACCGATGACAGCTTTTTCCCAGAAATACATTTAGAAGTACTGCTTCTACTATCATTGTTTATCCATCCTCAATCAACGAGTGATTCTTTCCACAACGCCATTTTGTTGCAGAACTCCAGCAGCAGAGAAATTGTGAAGAATACCATTTGTTGGTTCTCACAATATTGAGCGACATCGTTGTTCATAAATTCTGTTCCATTGAAGTGTCGATCTCTATTGATGTCTTCTATGTTTGGAGATTTAGAAGGAGAGCAGCCAGGATATCATTAGAGATACCACAGGTTGGTCCAAAACTTCGCGGTAGTGAGCGGTCCAAACATATGAGGTGAAGCGGATGTAAGCGGTTTGACATTGGAGCAATCTTGCTGGAGGAAAACTGCTCAGGCTGCTTACTAAGCTGGCATGGTGCTTATACCATTGCTAGCTGCATTCACTTAGGTTCATTGCTACAAAACAAGGATTAGTAATAGAATTTATAGCGGTAAGATCAAATAGATTAGAAATTGGTCTTACGAGTCCTTATGAGCAAAGTTAGTCCAGAAACGCCATTTTTGATGTAACATAGCGTTGAAGAGATATGGCATTCCAGAACTTTATCTCATAATTGTGATATGGAGAGCAGGTTGCTTGAGACATAATCTTTTATGATTAGTCTAAATCCAATTATGTGCCCTTTGTTGTTGTCACCATATATTACTGAGTGATCTCTTCCTTCGTGCGCACCTTTAAGAGTGTTGACATCTCTAGTAGTGTCTAGAATCCACTGTCGATATCAACTGAGCTTGAGAGAGCGCAGTGAAGTAGATCTTTTCTGCTTGTTGAAACATTAACTTGCGCTCTACAGCAGAGTTATCTTTTAAGATTAGCACACTTTGAGAGATTCCTTGCGCGGCTGCGGAGTTGGTGATGATGCAGCTTCTGTCAAGTTGGCCCTGGCAGATAGGTGCTTGTCATTCTGTCTGCTTGGTGAAAGTGTCCCGTTTCCACTAGAGTGAAGGGCTCTTTCTTTGATTGTCCTTGGCGCATGCTCAGGTTCCATTTCAGAAACAACTTTTGAATCATTGTCAGCATTTGCCATTAAACAGAGTAGTCCATCCTCAGGGTCAGCATAGTTGTCTTCAGTGCCAAGTCTCCGAGTCCTTAACTCCTTCTCTGCGCAGTTCTCTTCATCAACCATTCTGCACTGCTTTGATGCTTTGTGCGCAGGGTTGCTTTTCCTTGTACTCAAATTTTGAAGGAGGCATTGAAGCGTAATGTCTTGGCTTTCTGCATAAAACCAAGTCATCTTTCTTTAAGTCTTTATGAGAGAGAATACGGATCTTTGCTTGAGGATCCACCAGGTTTGAAGAGCTTTCTGAATTTGATCTGAGGTTTGAGCAGGCGCAGGGATAAGTGAAAAGTTAGCCATTGCCCTAGATTTGAAGCCATATGGAATCGGCACCCAAGCTGTTAGGCTTGAAAAACAAAAACATGTTTTATGAAGGTGTTTGCTTTGATACCACTTGTTGGTCCCTAAAGGGGCAACAAGGGTGTGAAAATCTCTAGAGGGGGGGTGGGGTGAATAGCGTTTTAAAATTCTTTTCAAACCCTTTTGCAATTCAATTGCAGATGCGCACAACTCTTATTTTGGCTAAGTATAGCGCGCGGTAAGAGTGTGAAATGCACAGCGGAAATTTAAAGCAGCTCTGCGCATGGTATACTGCGCAGAGATAAAAACGCACGCGCTAAGTATGAGGCTAAAGAGTGGCGCAAAATGGGATTCTAAGGCAAATGAGCAATAACAATTACAACATCAAAGAGTGGCAATCTGAAAGATCAAACAAAGCAGTTCATAGAAAGGTAAGCAGGAAATATTCAGTAAGTAATGAACACACTAGTTGGAGAGGTTCGATCGATGAAAGATCTACATCCTCTACCAAGATGGTTAGTCTTGGATTTCTAAAGGAGATCTTATTATATGAGAGAGTATTACAAATTACAACATTTGAGCTCAATACTAACTCAAGATCTATTATCTATGAAGAACAAATCCTAGACTAAACCGGTGTATCTTAAGAAGTTAGATCAAAATGATCAAAGCTTCAAGAGGTGTGTGTGTGACAGAAATTCTGGGCTCTATGAATATGAAAGATGAAGAGCACCAAGAATTCTGGTGATATAGGCTTTGTGATATGAGCAGGAGTTTTGAAGGTTTGAAGATCTTGAATGCTGTTCTGAAGAATCTGGAAATACTAAGCAGCAGTCTTCAGATCTTCAAGGTTTCTCAGTGAAGCATGAAACTCGAGCTCTGAAGCATAGTGGCCAACAAGAGGGGCTTGATCAAAGGGCTGATCAAGGGCCGATGAAAAGGGCTATTGAAAGGCAGCTTGGAAATGAAGAAGAGCAGGCTATTTATAGCTGAGAGCTTGAATATAGCCGTTGGAGCTCTGAGCAAGGACAATGAGCTGGCACAACGTGATTGGTGCGCATGTGTCCTTTATAGCCGTTGGGGCTCTGATCAAAGATGATGACCTGGCACAATATGATTGGTGCGCAGGTGATTTAGAGCCGTTGGAGACTGAGCATGAAGACCAGTTTCAAAAGCTTCTTCTAGAAGGTTGACAGCTGTCTTCTCTTGAGAAATTTCTTTGAAGCATGTCTCCACCAATGGTTTTGCTGAGTGTGCTTATTTTGTCGTTTGTGCACACCTCAGCTTTTTAATAAGCGTGCATCTTCTAAGCGTTTTCCAAGCTTTCTAGAATGTGAGATCAGGAGATGAGGAACTTGACCAAGGTTGTGTCCGCGCACAAAAGGCATGCGCATTGCTGGCGCGCATGGATTCAGCGCATGAGCAGCATGCGCACCATGCTTGGTCACAATTAGATCTCTTGAGAGGTTAGGAAGAAATATCTTGAAAATTTAGCAGGGTCAAGGTCTGCGCAAAGATATCTATGCGCAGTGGCGACCTGCGCAGAGAACATTCTGCGTAGCGAAATGAATCCTTGCTTAGGTGATCTTCGATCTTTAAAGCTTCAAGTCCTTATCATCTAAGTCTATACTATAAAAAGGACTTAGTTAAAAATTGAAGTTATAAACTTCTTTACATGAGGTCCTAAAGTCCGTAAAAATACTTATAGGTGATGGTATCAATCAATTCTAACAAATGTAGGAGGGTTAAGTGATAAGCATACCCAACAACTACTCCCTCCACAATTCCAACGCATCGTCCATCTTTGTACAATTTGATGGATACTTTTATTTCTTCTCCGAAGTTAATTTTTTCACTGGTTTTATCTGGGTATCAATTGTGAATTGGTTCTTCTTAGGTTCACCCTCTGCACAGAATGGAAGACTCACACTTTCTTTTTAACCCATGTCATTGAATATGAGTCACAAACTCTTGCATTTATGCATCCCATCCGTCCCAAACCCATTTTTTTTTATTGATGGTGTGTATTTGTTTGGGATTGGATGTTAATAAGGCAGTGCACACTAAACTCTACGCAATTTGTCTAAATGCCTATGTTCTAGCTGAGAAGACATGTTTTTTTTTTCTCTGTGTGTGGTGTTGGGGGGGGAGGTTAACATGGTTGCTCTGTTGTGCCTGCAATGTGGTAGAGTTATCATATTTGAAATTTTATAAATCATAAGTGAGCGTAATTTGTTGTATTTATTTTCTATTTATCTACTTGAGGTATTTTTTCTCTAAATAATCTGGTGTTCCGTCATCCTTCTTCTCCTCTCCCTAAGCACAGCCGTCGCCTCAATCGTCTTCCTCAAACGCCGTCGCCCATCCTCCCGAGCTTCTTCAGAACCGTTTTGCTATTCCCGATTTACATGTCCTCTCCTGCAAATGTCCTACCTTAAGAGCTCCAGAGCCGTTGGAACGGTGGCGGTACTGTAAGGGGAACTCATAATTTGATTTAGGTTGTTGGTTCGCTTCGCCTCTTCTGTTTGAAGCGTATATCCAGCCACCATTCCCCAGATTACTAAACTCGGTTGGTCCCTACGTTCCAGGTATAACACTTTAATTTTCTGATCTTTAAACAACCTTTTATGTCGTTGTGCACTTCGTATTTCTTCAATTTTCCTGACTTAATTTTCCCCTATTTCAAATTGTTATGTTCAGCTAAGATGTGCTTTTAGTTCATATTAGAGGATGGTTACTGTTTGTTTGTTGTATAATGAATGTTGTAGTTTTATGCATTGTGTACTATAGCTGAATGGGATCTAGTTGGGTATGCTTATCTCTTAACCCTCCTAATTATGTTAGAATTGATTGATACCATCACCTATGAGTATTTTATGGACTTTAGGACCCTATGTAAGAAGTTTAATAACTTCAATTTTTAGCTTAGTCTATTTTATAGTATACGCTTAGAATATTGGTCTTGGAGCGAAAAGGAATGAAGATCTAAGCAAGATTTTGGTCTCTGCGCAGGACATCACTGCGCATGTCTTTGCTGCGCATCATTCAACCTTGCTCAGTTTTCAATGTTTTCAGATTACCTAACTTGGAAAGTGCTTAGAAGATGTACGCTTGTTGAAGTGTTGAGGTGTGCATAAACGACAAAATATGCACACTCAGCAAATCCAACGATGGAGATGCGTTCAGACGATATATTTCAAAATGAAGACAGCTGTCAACCTTCTAGAAGAAGATTTGACTTTGGTCTTCATGCTCTGTCTCCAACGGCTATAAAGGACACCTGCGCACCAATCATATTGTGCCAGGTCATCGTCCTTGATCAGAGCTCCAACGGCTATAAAGGACACATGCGCACCAATCATATTGTGCCAGCTCATCGTCCTTGCTCAGAGCTCCAACGGCTAGTTTTAAGCTCTCAGCTATAAATAGCCTGCTCATCTTCATTTCCAAGTTGCTAGAGTTTGTGCTTACTAAGTATCCTTGAAGTTCAGAAAGTTGCTGCTTAATATTCCCATATTCAAGATCAACCTTCAAACCTTCATACCTTCAAACTCCTGCCCAGATCCTAAGCTTTGTAACACCCAGAATTCTTCGTGCTCTTCATCTCTGATCTGTTATTTTGTTTGATCTTATCAGATTGCTTTATTGATGCTGTGTTTGTTATTGCTTATTGCCTTAGAATCCTTTTATCCAACTTTTAGCCAAAACTTAGCGCGCGCATTTTTACACTCTACGCAGTATACCCTGCACAGTTGCTGCTTTAAATTTCCTCTGTGTATTTCACACTCTCTCTGCGCGCTATACTTAGCTTATTTGAAGAACTGTGTGCTTAAGCTATTGATTTGCAAAAGGGTTTGAAAAGAATTTTAAAACGCTATTCACCCTCCCTCTAGCTATTTTCATACCCTTGTTGCCCCTTTGGGACCAACAAGTGGTATCAGAGCAAACATCTTCATAAAACTTGTTTTGTTTTTCAAGCTTAACAGCTTGGGTGCCGATTCAAGATGGCTTCAAAATCTTTGGCAATGGCTAACTATTCACATGTTCATGTGCTCAACAAAGATCACTTCGACATCTGGAATCACTGCATGCTCACTCATTTTGCGTCAATCGACGAGATCCTCCTCGACGTTGTTCTTGAAGGACCTTACATTCCCATGAAGGCAAATCCTGATACTACCACAAATAAGGAAACTCCTACAATCAAGAAGACCAAGGAGGAATGGACTGATGAAGAAATGAAATGGGTTGGCTATGATGGAAGAGCAAGGAACATTATCCTAAGCACCATGGACCTCTCTACGCATAATCAAATTATGAGCTGCGCTACAGCAAAAGAGCTATGGGATGCTATTGAAGGCTATGCGAATGGACCCAAAGTCAGCAAAGAGAACAAAAGATTCGTTGTGCAAAGAAAATTCAACTGCTTCATAAAGATTGATGGTGAAACTCTCAGACAAACCTATGATCGTTATTGTGCTATTGTAAACGCTTGTATTTCTCTGGGTAAAACTTTCACCAATAAAGAAATTAATGCTCAATTTTTAGATGCGCTTGGTTCTAGATATGTGCATAAGGCAAGTCATTTAGAAGATTCTGGATTTCTGGATACTTGGCCTCTGCGCAGTTTGTATGCTAACTTAAAAGTGTTCGAGTTAAAACTTGAACGAATTGATGAAACTAAAGGAAAAGGAAAAATGATTTCTATGGTTGCGCAAAAGGAACCTGCGCCTGCTCAAACCTCAGACAAAGTCTCCACTTCCTCTTTACTAGAAATGGATGACGATGATTTCGCCATGTTCGTAAAGCGATTTCAAAAGTTCAGAAAATTCTCAAAACCAGGTTCCTCAAGTAAAGCTCCAGCTAAGTTCTCTCGTGGTAGAGACTCAAAGAAAGATGATGACTTGGTCTGCTACAACTGCAGAAAGCCTGGTCATTTTGCCTCAAAATGCCATACTCCAAAATTTGAGTACATGAAAAGGAACAATGCGCAGATATCGTCAAAGCAGCGCAGAATGGTTGCTGAAGAAGACTGCGCAGAAAAGGAGCTCAAGACCTAGATAGAGACAGACACAGAGGACAGTGATGATGATGACTCTGAAGACGGACTGCTCTACTTAGTGGCAAATGCTGATGATAGCGATTCAGAAAATGACGTTCCAGATATGAACTCATCAAATGCGCCAAGGACAACAAAGAAGAAGAAAGGTCCCACCATCCATGAACTTGTAGAAATGGGACATCTAACTCCAAGCAGACAGAATGGCAAGTATCTATTTGCCAGAGCAGACTTATCAAAGAAAGTTGCAGCTGCGACATCGCGCAAAGAATCTCTTAAATTCCTGCTGAAATTGTAATAGAAAATAATGACTCTGCTGCTGAGCGTGAGTCTATCTTTCAACAAGCTGAAAAGGTAATCAAGAAATTCAATTCTATGAAAGAAGCAGTGGACTTATCACTATGGATCAAATTCTAGAATCCCAAAAAGCCAGTGGAGAAAAGGAAGGCTTGGGGTTCTCAACTAGTGACAACTTTAAATGCGCCGTTTGCTCTGAAAGAGAAAATGATTTTACACCCCAGCAAACTATTGAAATTCCTAAAGCAAAGCCTTCTGCTTCAACGGGTAAAGGACAGGATAAAGTCTAGAGACAAAATTTTCATTATGTCTACTCAAAGAAGCAAAGTGGGAAAGCCAAGGGTAAGGCTAAAGTAAACCCTGTGCTTGACAACGCATGTTTTGACTATGGTTGCGCTTCAACCTCGAATGTCAAATCTGCGCACAAGGGCCATGCGCATGAAATCCATGCGCCTAAACGCCAGATGCACATTCTTAAGAAAATCGCACCCAAACCTGAAAAGATGGTGTTTGTCAAAGCGGGTTCTACTACTCCAGTTAAGAATGCTGCGCCAAAGAATAGTAAAGAGTTTGTAAAAACCCAATCTATAAGTGGCTTACATCATTGTATTGTGTGTGATGGTTTAGGTCACAAGGCTGCAGAATGCCTTTTGCGATTTGCTCCTAATGCCAAGGGACGTAAAAATCTTACTGTTAGGCAGGAGTGGGTTGTCAAAAGTTGCTAACTCTAGGACCCAAGAATAAAGGGGACCTGCGCTTTAATGTTTATCTTTCAGGTCTACTGCTTCACTGCGCACTCTTCACAAGCTAAAGCGCATATATGGTATCTCGACAGTGGATGTTCCAGACACATGACTGGAGATGCCAATGCTCTTGAAGATGTGCATGAAGGATGAGGTCCCTCAGTAACTTTTGGGGACAACAACAAAGGGCACATTGTTGGATATGGAAGAATCAGAAAAGATAAAGTGTGCATTGAGAAAGTTGCTGATGGAGCGGTTTACACATGTATTATCTCCGCATTTTCGTACTAATTTTATCAGCTTTTGGTTGTAATATAGTTTAGATTGGATGTAATTTTAGTCTTTTATGATTTATGAAACTTTGTTGGATTTGTAATGTTTTAGGATACTTTGTAGTGTATTTTGTGTGGTTGCAAAGTCCGTGGATTGTAATTTGTTGAAGACTGAATATTGTTCAAGTCAAAGGTCAACCGTGGTCAACCGTGTCAAGAAGGTGGAGAAAAGAAGAAAAAAATAAAGAAAGCAGAAAAGTGCACCAGGCGCCCTCCCTCCTAAGAACCAGGCGCCCGCTTGTTGGGGTTTTGAAGAACCAAAGTTACTGGCCAAATAGGCGCCCGCTTGGTCATTCCGTACAGTTTCGGGTTTTCCTTGCCAGACGGGTTTTTACCCTATTTTTCCTACTTTTGGCCCTAGTTTTCTCTATGTATAAATATTAGACTGCAGTATTTTTATTTCTTTATGCATTGTTTTAGATTTTTATTCAAGTTTCAAGTTGTAAAGAAGATTTTGGGAGATTATTCATCATCAAGCTTTTATCCAGGTTTATGATTTTTAATTATATTCTTGTGTTTATTGCTATGTCGATGAGTAGCTAATTTCTTTATTCATGGATTGGGAGTAATAACTATCAAATCTCTATGCTAACTTGAGCTTAATCAAATATTAATCTTGTTTTTGTTCATAAGAATAGAGCTTAATTAATTTAAAGATTTCATTAATATGACTTGATATTTTCGGTCTTTAAATCATCTTAGTTTAGATTGTTTCACTAGCGTGAATAATTTAGATATTGAATCATATTCTTGTGATTAGATTTAATTGAGGACTTCGCGGAAATCAAAAGAGTTTAAGATCAAGTGTTCTTAAGAACTTAATAAATTGTTTTTGTGTGTTGTCGACCTAACGGAATATTTCACATAGAGATAATAATAGGGTTGCAATCCGGTGACCAGACCGTCCCAACTCTTAAATAAGTGAACGATTTCTTGAACAAGTTTAATAGTCTTTTTCATAAAATAGCATAGAGAGGAGATAGTTGTGAACCCCAATCTGTGAATCTTCGTAATCTTGAATTAAATCCTTGTTTGCTTAGTGATCTTTAATTTAGTAATTTATTTTCATTGTTTAGTAGTTAATTTAGGTTAATCAAAATCAATCAAAACCCCCCTTTGGTTCGTTTGCACTAATTAAATTTACTTGTCTTTCCAACAAGTCTCTGTGGGATCGACCCTCGCTTTCGCGCGTTACTACTACGGTAACTAGTGCGCTTGCTAGGTATTTATTACTTGGAATTTTATCCATCAGTTGCACTCGTAGAAGGCCTCAAGCACAACCTGCTCTCCATATCACAATTCTGCGATAAAGGTCTCGAATGCCATTTCACTGCAACGCATTGCTATATCAAAGATGGCATATCCAGACTCACATTGTTCACAGGGACTCGTAAGGCTAATGTTTACATTATTGATCTTACTTTCGTAAATTCTATCACTAATCTCTGTTTTGTAGCAAAGAATGTAAGTGAAAGCAGCTGGCTATGGCATAAGCGCTTAAGTCATTTGAACTTCAAATATTTAGCGAAGATAGGAAGGGAAAATCTTGTCAAAGGACTTCCCAAAGTAGCTGACAATCATGATAGAAAATGCGCAGCATGCCAGCTTGGTAAACAACCTAAGCAGTCTTTCTCCAGCAAGATTGCTTCCTCAACTTCCAAATGTTTACAACGGCTTCACATGGATTTGTTTGGTCCTGTCACCACTGCAAGCATTGGAGGAAACAAGTATACTTTAGTTGTGGTGGATGATTACTCTAGATACACATGGGTTGAAATTATGATATCCAAAGATGACTGCTATGATATCTTGACTGCTCTCTTTCGAAGGCTCCAAACTCAAAAGGAAGACGACATCGTGAGCGTTAGATCAGACAATGGAACTGAATTCAAGAATAACGGTGTTGCTCAATTCTGCGATGACCATGGAATTGATCACAATTTCTCTGCTGCTGGAGTTCCTCAACAAAATGGCGTTGTGGAAAGGAAGAATCGCACGTTGATTGAGGCTAGAAAAACAATGATAGCAGAAGAAAAGCTTCCAAAGTATTTCTGGGGAGAAGCTGTCAACACCGCTTGCTTTACTCAGAACAGATCCCTCATCAATAAAGCCTACAACAAGACTCCATATGATCTATGGAGAGGAAGAGCACCCAACATCGCTTTCTTCAAGATTTTTGGCTGCAAGTGCTTTATCCTCTACAATGGCAAAGATCATAGAGGTAAATTCGACGCCAAAGCAGATGAAGGTATTTATGTTGGGTATGCCAAATATTCTAAAGCTTTTCGTGTTTTAATAGAACCACTCTAGTAATTGTAGAATCTGTACATGTTACTTTTGATGAACATTCTTTCCTTGAGCCACATTTGGCTCCAAATGATTCTGATGATTCTGCTGAGAATGTTGAGACAGGTACGCAGCCACAAACTTCACCTGCGCAGAATACTAATCATGATAATCACATCCAGAATCAAGCAAGTCCATCTCATGCGCCAACACCAGATGTTGCGTCAGAAGTCACAACTCCTGATGCGCAGACACCCCCTCCTGCGCATGACATTTCCCCACTTCAGCAAATCACCTTTGATGATCTTGATGCTGGAGCAAATGAAGTACCCATTGAAGATCTTCGTATTCCTACCACTCAACAAAACTTACCTCCCGAGGTTCGTGAAGTTAGAGATCATCCAACAACAAACATCATTGGTGATCTCAATGTAGGGGTTCGTACTAAGAGAGCATCAAACTTTGATGACGAGTATCATTCCTTTACTTTCAAATCGAACCAAAGAAGATTGATGAGAATGGAAGCATCACCAGAAACAAAGCAAGGTTGGTTGCGCAAGACTATAGGCAAGAGGAAGGAATCGACTACGATGAAACGTTTGCGCCTGTAGCAAGACTAGAAGCTATCAGAATTTTCTTAGCTTATGCCTCTCACAAGAAATTCAAGCTTTATCAAATGGATGTGAAAAGCGCATTTCTCAATAGTGAACTCCAAGAGACGGTCTACGTAGCTCAACCACCTGGATTTGAAGACATCAAATTTCCAAATCACGTCTTCAAACTTCAGAAAGCTTTGTATGGACTTAAGGAAGCTCCAAGGGCATGGTACGATACTCTATCAAAATTCCTGCTAGAGAAAGGCTTTAAGCGCGGTAAAATCGATACAACTCTTTTTATTGCTAAGTATAATGATCATTCTTTACTTGTTCAAAATTATGTCGATGATATTATATTTGGTTATACTAATGAGTTACTTTGTAAGCGCTTTGAGAAGCTCATGAAAAGCAAGTTTGAGATGAGCATGATGGGAGAAATCACATTCTTCCTCGGGATTCAAATCAAACAATTGAATGACGACATCTTCATAAATCAAGCCAAGTACACAAGAGACTTAATCAAGAAATTTGGACTTGAGAATGCTAAAGCATACGACACTCCAATGGCCACAGGAAATAAGCTTGACAAAGACTTAAAAGGTAAGAAAGTTGATCAAACTTTATATCGAGGTATGATTGGCTCTCTCCTTTATCTTACTGCAAGTAGGCCATATATTATGTTTAGTATTTGTGTCTGTGTAGACACCCCATTTTGAACTCAAATTTATGATTACACTACTCTCATGTCTCGCCTTCGTGTTTTGATGAAAGCTCACCAGTTTCGTCATGTTTCGTTAAGTTTCTAACTGATTCTGTTAGTTCTGGGCTTAACTGACAAACGAAACAGCTGAGGAGGGCAAAACTATAAATCTGCACCTAAAAAGAGATCTCTTGTACGAGGGATCGATCTCTTGTACGAGGGATCTCCTCCAGATTCGAGTATTTTGCAGTTTCCTTCTCCGTTTCGACCTATTTCTTCACCAAATCTCTCCTAAACTGGGGAATATCTAATAGGAAGCTTCCTAGGTGATTTCCTACTGATTTCCTACCTCCTTTAACCTCTCCAAATAAGGACTCTATTTCCTACTAAACTTAAGACTCCTAGAATTGGTCCCTAAGTAATCCAATACCTATAAAAATGGAGTCTTTCACCACAAAAAGAGGTTAACAACTCTCTGATCAGTCTCTCTCTCAACAATCCCATTTTTCCTCCTCCCTCACACCAAAACACCATCAAAAACCCATCTTTTCAAGCCAAAGTCATCACCAAACTCTTGGATCATCAAGGCCTTAGTCAAGGCCATCAATTGGAATCTCAAGAACGCTTTAGGTAAACTCCTACGCTTTTAATCTCTACTTCTCATCTACTTCTTTGTTTTAGAGTAGTGTAATCCCATCAAAAGGATCAGCCTAGAGCCTCTCTAATCCATGGAGATGGTCTCGAAGCACATGATCCGACATTCCAATAATTAAGAAATTAATTATTGGCTTTATTTGTTTTAATTGTTTGTTTCTTTATTTGATTAAAAACACCTAAGCAAGACCAATCCTAGATTGGGTGGATTGAGTGCTCCTTGACCTTCCCAATCCATAACTTAACCCCCGAACTCAAGAATCTCACGGTCCGTGTTCCGACAATAACATGGTGGCGACTCTTAAATCAAAAAGGCGAGCGGGAATCTTCTCGGATGCAAACAATGGCTATAAAGGACACCTGCGCACCAATCATATTGTGCCAGCTCATCGTCCTTGCTCAGAGCTCTAAAGGCTAGTTTTAATCTCTCAGCTATAAATAGCCTGCTCATCTTCATTTCCAAGTTGCTAGAGTTTGTGCTTACTAAGTATCCTTGAAGTTCAGAAAGTTGTTGCTTAATATTCCCAGATTCAAGATCAACCTTCAAACTCCTGCCCAGATCCTAAGCCTTGTAACACCCAGAATTCTTCGTGCTCTTCATCTCATAGATTTCTTGAGCCCAGAATTTCTGACACACACACACCTCTTGAAGCTTCGATCACTTAGATCTTACTTCTTGAGAAACACCGGTTTAGTCTAGGATTTGCTCTTCATAGAATAGATTTTGATTTGAGTTTTGATTCTTTGTAATCTTGTAAAAGCTCATCACATCAATATAAATCTCATTAGAAAATTCAAGACTAACCATCTTGGTAGAGGACGTAGATCTTTCATCGATCGAACCTCTCCAAATAGCTTGTTCACTATTCTTGCTATTTATTTCCTTCTTATTTATCTCTGAACTATTATTTTGTTTAATCTTATCAGATTGCTTTATTGCTGTTGTGTTTGTTATTGCTTATTGCCTTAGAATCCTTTTATCCAACTTTCAGCCAAAACTTAGCGCGTGCGTTTTTACACCCTGCGCAGTATACCCTGCGTAGTTGTTGCTTTAAATTTCCGCTGTGCATTTCACACTCTCTCTCTCTGCGCGCTATACTTAGCTTATTTGAAGTACTGTGCGCATAAGCTATTGATTTGCAAAAGGTTTTGAAAATAATTTTAAAACGCTATTCACTCCCCTCTAGCTATTTTCATACCCTTGTTTCCCCTTTAGGACCAACAGATCTCATATTGATACTAATTCGGGTGTCTTTTATCATGCTTCTCTGACCAGCTTGGTTCTTTGTCACTCTCATCAACTACATCATAGTTTGATCTTGTTTAGAAATTAGGCTATGGCAAACACTATTCGAGTATTCATTAATTCATGCTGCTGTTTTTATCGTGTTTCTGAGTATGAACAAAGTGTCAATCACTATGAGCCTCATTTACTTAATTCCTTTCTGCATAGCGTCATGTTTCATTACTTGGATGAGTTATTCTGAGAAAGTAAAGGAATTCACTTTATGAAGGGTGGAAGTGCATTCACCCCCGAGTTTAGAAACATCTCCCATCTACAGTCTACACAAAAGTCAAAAACTTCTTATCTTTCTTTTCTCCAAATCCTTTTTTGAGAGATTTAAACGTAATTAATTACGTTATCTTTCTTTGAAAACGGTTTGACGTTTACAAAAAGAGAGTTGGTTGAATAATGGGCGGCTAGCTTACCCATTTGATGAAAGAAACAGTAAATATCTATTTCGTCTCATAACAAAAATAAAGTACTCCCTCCTTTCATACTTATCACTATTTATTTTTGTTTTGGGCGTCCCATAAATATTAATACTTAGTCAAAATATTCATTTTCTCTCTCCTATCCAATCACACTAACTATCCACTAACTTATTTTCTCTCTCCAACCCACTCACAATACTTGTTTTTTCAACAAATTTTATTAATTCTCGTATACTCTCATTTGATAGTAATAAGTATGGGACGGAAGAAGTACTTATTTTGTTTTTTAAGTGTGATTGAAAGTACACTCACTCGGTCCCAGAGTAAGAGTTATATTTTCTATTTTGGTACGTCCTAGAGTAAGAGTCTCTTTCCTAAAATAACAAAGATTCTTTACTATTCATCCCACTCATTTTCTCTCTTATTTTACATTTATACTTACAACACCAATCAACTTACTATTCACTCTCACTCATTCTCTCTCATACTTTACTTTTACACTCACAATGCTTACTTTACTTCCACCATTTCTTAATCTCCGTGCAAATGAGATGTAGGACTCTTACTCCGGGACGGAATGAGTACTTTTTTTCAAAAAGAGAAATATATTATGTACTCCATTTTTTTCTCTCTTATTCCCACTCTCAACAATATTCATTATTATTCTCTACAACATTTTATCTCCATTTCCCACTAACAACATCTACATTTCCAACATACTCCTTCCGTTTCATGTGAATTGAGATTTTTTTCCCTTTTCGTCCGTTTCACTTCAATTGAAACTGCCCAAAATGACAAACTTTTTAATGTTTTATATTCACCCAACCCCACCCATTTTAACCCCACTAATTTTCTCTCTTCATTTTCCACCACTCATTTTATCCAACCAACACTACTATTTACCCCACTCATTCTTTCTTTTCATTTTCCACCACACATTCACTACTTTCTCTTAATTATTGTGGCATTTTTTTAGTTTCAATTCACATGAAACGGATAGAGTATTTACTTAATTCTTGTTTTTAAAAGCAAATGAGTACTCCCTCCGACCCACGACAAAAGAGAGATTTATTTCCTTTTCTGTCTGTTTTACTACAATTGAGACTGAACAAAATGATAAAAAATTTATAGTTTTTTATTTAATAATACTCATTTATCATACTCATAATAACAATCAAATTACTATTCTCACCGCTCTCTTTTTTCTTCCTACTTTACTTTTCATGTTCACAACCATCTTTCACTACTTTAATTTTTTGAATATAAGAATAGTACTTTTAAATTTTCCTGCATTCATCTCTAGTCCTAGAGGAGTACAGTATATTCCTTTCTTTTTTTTTTGTGTGGGGGGGGGGGGGGGGGGGGAAGGGAATATTTCGCGTTGAATTTTCCTTGGTGGTGGACTAGAATAGTGCCTTCGCAACTAGAGAATCGTAGCAAAAATTGGCACGCAACAAAATTCGAGACTCTCTCTACATTCTTTCAACAAAATACCACCTCTCTGCCGCACGTCATTTTCACAACAAAAACTCTCTTTTCACTTTACTTTTCACACTCATAATATTTACTTTATCTTAATCTCCGTACAAAGTCAAACTAAAAACGTTAATTCGGGACGGATGGAGTAAGTATCAACATCGCTCCCATTTGCCGACCTCCACTCCACGCACACGATAAATTGAATTTGAGTTGGCTCCCTTAGTTATTAAATGATACAATATGACCTTCTATTTTGTTTTGTTTTATTAATGAACCTCATTTCAATGAAAATAAAATCCTCATATCCAATTTTGCCTGAATGAGACTAAAGTGAGTCTAAGAAGAATTCTACCCTAAATCTTCGTCCATCCTAAAATAAATACCACAATTCACATATAACCACTTTGTTATGTTTCTTTGATAACCTCCACATATTCATATGCGTAGAATATTTACATTTTTAACGACATTGCATTATTTGTGAGTATTAAAATAAGTAGTTTAATATGAAGTTGACCAAACTTCGTATCATATTCTTTAAAATGCAATACTTATTTTGAAAAAAACAAAAATAATGACATTTATTTTGAAAAATGGGAGTACAATATAAAATAGCATAAACAAGCGTGAAGATAGATGTTCATGTGATTTTCATTTTAAGTTATAAGCATGCATGACTATCTATATGACCCAAACTTAAAGGCATACTTTATCAGTTTTGAAATAGTCGTCACATTTTAAATTTGTCTCATAATGAATGCTATCTTTCTTTTTTAGTTCGTTCGATAATCAATGTCGCATTTCTAAATAGGGAAATAATTTTAGTGCAATTTTATCATTGTATAAATAATGCATAAACTAGTAAAGTACATCCCTTAAATACATTGACAACTTCCGTCATTTTTTTTTTAAAAAAAATGGGTTTTTTATTTCATTAAAAATAGATAAATTGCCCTTAGGCTACATCAAATGGCCATGACGGCTACAGCTAGGCCTATAAATAGGCTAACACAAATCTCCCTAACGAGATTCGAACTCAAGACCTCCTAATGGGAAGCTAACACCGGATACCGCTTGAGCTAGAACTCTTTGGTAACTTCCGTCCTTAAAAAAACATTGACGACTTAAATATAAATATAGTAACATTTATTTTGATAATTTATAAATTTATAGTTAGGTAAGTCTCATTCTAACATTTTCATCAACACAAAAAAAAAAAAAAAAAAAAAAGAGAAGAAAAAACCTAAAGGGGGCACATTGCATCTGTCAGTAGTTGAGAGAGAGAGAGGTCAAACCTAGTCCATCATTCAGGGGCTATTGTGATCTTTTCAGAAAAATACCTTGATAAATAAATTAGAAAATAGTGGGGTAAGTCTAATAAAAAAGTGAGTTAGAAAATAGTAGTAGTTGATAGATGTCTTAATAATGTGCACATTTTCGATGTACACGAGAATTAAGGAGGAGGGTAATTGTTATGAGAATGAAAAGTGAGATAGGAAAAAGAAAGTGAGTTAGAAAAGAGTAAATATAAAGTCACAAAAAAATCTCACAAAACTTGGCTCACAAAATGATGTGTTAAGATTTTATTGGTGTTTTTAATTAAAGTGTGGCGGGTCCACAATCGCTGCAACCAATAAAATATCGTCACCTCATTTTGTATCCATCATTTTATAGACTTCTTTTGTGCCCCTAGCATTGCCCGTTAGAAAATTGTACATGAGAATATAAATTAGTTTTTAACTAATGGAATAAAATTCTTAAAACACTAGAAAAAAAAAATACTACATATGTCCCGCTTTAAGGTTTTTACGTTTTTTTTTGTCTGTCCTCTATCCCAATTTAAGGATCTTACTTTACTTTATTACTTAAAATGGACCATGAAACCCACCTATCATTCTCACAATAAAAACTCCCTACCCACTTTCTCTTTCCTACTTTACTTTTCACACTCACACAATTTATTTTATCTTAATTTTTGTGCAAAATCAAACTAAGAACATTAATTCGGGACGGAGGGAGTAATACAATTAAATTAATTGCTACTACAAAAACTCCCTGGCATTGTCAGTTTCCATTCCCCCTTCCCTCAAACAACGTACTATAAAAACCCATCTCCGAATTCTTCTCTGGCAAAATTCCTTTAGGCCCCTTCTCCCAGATGTTTTCTCCATAAAAGCTCACGCGAGATGCAAAATTCCAACTAACCCCAAAGCCGAAACAAAATGCCATAAAAGCCCAAAAACCATCACTCAGCCCAAAAACCAACAAGCCCAATGCTAAGCCTGATGCCCCGACCCGACCCGATGCCCCGACCCGCACAGGATCCGAAACCCACTTACCAATCCACCCGTTTTAATTAGAAAAAAAAATGTTGACACTAGGTTTTGAACCTAGGACCTTTTGTAGGACAACCACATCTTAACCACTAACCCACTGCATTGCTTTGTTCAATTTTTGCAATATTTATTATTAGTAACAGCATTCTATACGAAACTAAATTACAAAAATTGAGATTTTACAATCAATTAATGAAAATCTTGAATATTCACACAAAAAAAAAACTTTTGATATATGTATATATTAGAATATTAAAAACATCATTTAAGAATATAAAATATCTAATGCTTTTTATTAAAAAAAATATGAAAAACCTAAAAAATAAATTAAATTGTAATTGTGAAAATACATTATTTCAAAAACTTTTATAATTTTTTAATTATTACCCTTCTTTTAAGGCATTTATTTACATAAATGACACCAACTAAGTCTATTATATACTGAAAATATGAGAATTATAAGAAAATAAATTAAATAACTCTTATGAGACATGTAAAAAAGTCTTGTAATTTGTATCAAAGTCTTGTAAATTCTTATGAAACATGTAAAAAAGTCTCATATCAGACTTATGAGAGTCTATTTACAAGGTCTCATAGCAGACTCATGGTGCATTTTTTAGGTCTCATAATTTGTATCAAAGTTTGTAAATTCTTATGAAACATGTAAAAAAGTCTCATATCAGACTTATGAGAGTCTATTTACAAGGTCTCATAGCAGACTCATGAGTCTCTCAAATGTCTCATAAGTTCATTTTTTAAGTCTTATAATTTGTATCAAAGTATTGTAAATTCTTATGAGACATGTAAATAAGTCTCATATCAAACTTATAAGTGTCTATGCAAAAGGTCTCATAACAGACTTATGAAGGTCTATTTACAAGGTCTCATAACAGACTCATGAGTCTCTCAAAAGTCTCATAAGTGCATTTTTATGCCGTATATTTTGTATCAAAGTCTTGTAAATTCTTATGAGACATGTAAAAAAGTCTCATATCAGACTTATGTATGTCTATTTACAAGGTCTTATAGCAGACTCATGAGTCTCTCAAAGGTCTCATAAGTGCATTATTATGCCTTATATTTTGTATCAAAGTCTTGTAAATTCTTATGAGACATGTAAAAAGTCTCATATCAGACTTATGAGTGTCTATTTACAAGGTCTCATAGCAGACTCATGAGTCTCTCAAAGGTTTCATAAGTGCATTTTTTAAGTCTTATAATTTGTATGAAAGTCTTGTAAATTCTTATGAGACATGTAAATAAGTTTCATATCAGACTTATGAGTGTCTATTCACAAAGTCTCATAGCAGACTCATGAGTCTCTCAAATGTCTCATAAGTGCAAATGGCAATTTGGTAATAAGGACTTAAATATTTTCATTTTATATAAATAATTTACTGGAAGGTGATAGTAAAAAAATAAAAATAAAAATTCGATATTACATAATTATAATTTAATTTATCTTTAAGATCTTTTATATTTTATCTAATAAAAGATTTAAATACTTTATATTTTAAATCATTTTTTTTCGGTTTTTTATTTTACAAAAGGTTGATGTTTTGGGAATAATCAAGAATTTTATTAATTGGTTTAGAATCTTGTTTTTTCTTTAGTTAGATTCATTTAGGCGCAATAGTAATAGAATATATTGCAACAATTGTATCAAACATTGTGTTGGTGTAGTGGTGAAGTCATTTATTTTCACAAGAAGTGCTTGGGTTCAAGTCAAGCATACTACAAATTAAATTTTTAATAGTCAAATGGATGGATGAGGGCCACAGGTGGGCTGGGAGGCGGGTCGGACTGGGTGGGCTGGGCGGCGGGTCGGGTTGGGTGGGCTGCAGCGAGTCGGCCTTGAGAATAAGGGGCTGAGATGGGCGCTGGGCTTAGGTGGAATTTTGATCTGGCCATGGATCTTTATGGGATAATTATCTGGCCCAGGGGGCCTAGGGTCCAAAATCAAACTAAGAACATTAATTCGGGATGGAGGGAGTAATACAATTAAATTAATTGCTACTACAAAAACTCCCTGGCATTGTCAGTTTCCATTCCCCCTTCCCTCAAACAACGTACTATAAAAACCCATCTCCGAATTCTTCTCTCGTCCATCTGTCAATACTCCAAATATTCCCTACTTCCCTGGTTCAGATCTCTCGTTTCAACCTGTACATACACATTACATACATCAATTTTTCCGTCTATATTTCTATCACCACCGCCACCGCCATCGCTGCGTGTGTGTGGTGTGTATGTGCAAAATTTTGTTTCAATTTTTGGCTGGCTAATTTTTTGATTTAATTTTAGCCATGGCACCGCTGAACATCCTCGTCACCGGTGGTGCCGGCTATATAGGTAGTCATACGGTTTTGCAGCTGTTGCTCGGGGGTAACAAGGCGGTCGTCGTCGATAATCTCGATAACGCCTCTCGAATTGCTATCGACCGTGTTACCGAACTCGCCGGTGCTTTCGCTTCTAATCTCTCCTTTCATCAGGTTTGCTCGATTTCCCCGTCCATTTCCTTTCGTTTTTCCGATTTGCATGCAAAAAATTCGTTCCTGTTTAATTGTTAATCCGTGTGTGCGGAATTGACCTTTTTTGGAGTGCGCGTTCGGTTTGTTAGGTTGAATTGTTTTGTGTTTGAGATTTCGTATGTTCGAATTTGAGATAATATTATGTTTGATGGAGTTATCTCTAGCGGTTTAAATGTAAATATGGGCTGATTTGGGAAATTGAAATGCGCTTCACTTAAATGTTCCAATTTCAGAAATGAAAAACAGCATACTTGATTCAATTGATTTTGTGCTTAATTTGAGTTAATTTTGTCTTGATGAAATCATCCGTATAAATTAAAACTGCTCTTATTTTTGAATATATGGATTTTATTTTTATTTTTTATAGAGTTGAATGGTTTGTGACTTTTATTAACTTTTTTTGGAGTTTGAAGGATACATATCAGTTTGAATGTTATAAAGTGAGAAGAAATGTAAACAGTTCAACTTTCTCTTGAATTTAAAAGCTTGAATTTTGTTATGGAATTAAATTGTTTATGGGATGAAGTTGCGTTAGGTGGGAGGTGTTAATGTTATAGTTAAATAGTGAATTTCAATTGAGTTAGGAAATGTAAAATTATGCTTGCTTCAGGATTTCTTTTTATTGATTTTGTTGGTTATGTGCTTAACATTTGTTATTTAATTATTTTAACATGCTTTATTTGTACTACCTCCGACCCAAAATAAATGTCCAAAAATCTTCAAATTTGCTATTTGAAATTTCTGGACATTCATTTAAAGAACGGATGGAGTAATATAAATCATCATAGACTAGTTCATTAGCCATTTAAATATAAATATACATTCTGATCGTTTAACAGTTGGTTTTGAATTAAAGTTACATTTTCTTTTATTGCCTTGGACCTGATATATGATTTACTGATTTTCTTATCTTTGAGGGACTTATTGTGCTTGAGTTTTTTAATTCAGAAGACGTTTGATTTTCAAGACTCTCTGTTTATTTTATGATTAGAACTAGTGTGTTAATAATGTTGATAATTTTCTCTTATCTTGGTTGAAAACTCTAAAGTGATAATATCATCCTTCTTATGGATCAAAGAGGAGCATGCTTCTAATGTTAAATAATTTTTCTCCTTTTTGATTTTTAGTAGATGAAAAATTTGCTTTACAGTTTGAGTGTTTGTCCATGTCTTTACATCTGGCATGTTTATATGTTGAAGAAAATCATATCACATGAGTCTGTGCCCGCTTTCTTGACGGTGAATTCTATTTACAAGGCATCACTGCGTACAAGGCACGATAATGCCAAAAATACCCTTACCCGGATACGCGTGTTTCGTGTACACGCTCACGAAATAATGGGTTTATTTCGTATAGTTTTACACGAAATATACAAAAGTAGAAGTTGTTAGTTTCGCATGATTTTACACGAAATATTGCGATGCGTTTCATCCAAGTTTACACGAAACATAACAGTGCATTTCATAAATATTTACACGAAATAAAGCCATGTTGTTCACCTAATTTGACACGAAATAAACAAGTCTGATGCATAATTCAAACATCCAAACAAACAAATGTCATACAAACTGGATAATTCAAAAACCAATACATGATACACACATACTATGACCTATTTCTTGCAATTCTTGCTTCGTTCGCCGCATTTGAGAGTCGATTGAATGTGTCTATCCGAGCTCTGTAGGGCATGACCAGGTTACTTGCGCTTGGATCACGTTCATTCTCCCAATATATCGCTGGTGATGGTATTGGGTAATCATTATCTGACATGTGCAGCTGCAAAAGTAATAAAATAGTTAAATATAACGAATTTAAATAAGAGACAATAAATAAGCAACAATTCCACAAATAAACAGTGCTACAAACAATCTACAACAATAAATCATCAATCTACAATTTTTATTTTTTTTTCCAGTTACAGATTACATTTCGTGTTGATATACACGAAATATTGAGAACAATCTCGTGTAAAAACACACGAAATGGTAGTCAACATTTCGTGTAACTCTATACGAAATACACAAAATGGTTTAGAGTTCATTTCGTGTTGTTTTACACGCATTGTTATTGTGTGTTTCGTGTGAAATCACACGAAATGGTTCTCAACATTTCGTCTGAAATCACACGAATATTGAGAATCATTTCGTGTGATTTCACACGTAATGGTGAGAACCAACTCGTGTGTGTTCATATGAAACACATAAATACAACTCGTGTAATACCACACGAAACCAACCAAGCATTTCCAGATTTTTGCAAACCACGAATTCGTACACAATTCGAAAAATAAACTCCAAATAAAGCAATAAAACACAATTACAACAATGTAGGATCAAATTTAAACAACAATTACGCATTATTAGGATCGAATTTAGGCATAAAAGTCTAGTTAGGATTTTAAATTGAAAGTTAGGGTTATAGGATTAGGAATTACCTGTGTACCGGCGGTAGAGGAGGCGGCGCCGGCGCCGGACTTTCCGCCGACGGTGGGTAACTTCTTCATTGTTTGCGGTTGTCGTCGAAGTGGCGGAGGAGGTGTCGGCGTCGTCTTCGTGTGCTCGTGTGCGAGAGAGATGGAGGGACGGGTTTTGTTTTTTCAAACTGAAGGAAATGGGGTATTTTTGAGTATATATATGAGGGCATATTAGTCATTTACTCATGCCTTGTAAATAGTGTGCCTTGTAAATATGTATACCCTTTCTTGACCTATCATTTTATATTTCGAACTGTGATTTCATATTGGTTTAATGCATGCCCTATGTTATGGAATTATGGGTTTGAGAAAGATTTTTAGTTATCTTGTCTATTCTTGGATTTTACAGCATTCTCTCTCTCTCTCTCTCTCCTTTTTTTCTTTTTGAATTATTTAAAAATGTTTCTAAGATACAAGAACATAGCATGAACTCCAACTATAGATCCACATGTCTTTAAGACTCTTCAGTCATGCAGAGCTGTGTTGTCATTATATGTATAACTGATAATGAGAACTGTGGTTTAACTGTAGGTAGACATCAGGGACAAGCCTGCTCTAGAGAGTATTTTTACTGCAACTAGGTAAACTCTCTCTCTCTCTCCTCCCCCTATATATATATATACGTGTGTGTATATATATATATATATATATGTAAATGTATATACATATCTATGTATGTTTTTTTTTGTCTTTAATATTTATTCGACCTACACTCTTAAGGCTCTGTAGGATAAACTATTATTGGTGTCACTCATAGTTATTAAAGGCCCTAGGCGCACCAAGGCGCAAAAGGTGTGCCCGGAGCCTAGGCGCAAGGCGCAAGGTGGGCGCGCGCCCGGGTGACGATGCCCGCAAAAATGCCTTAAAATACTAAAAGTATAGTATACATTATACAACATCAAGATAAGCAATAAATCAAATGCAAGTAGTAAATCAAACATACGTTATAAGTCATAAAAGAAACAAACATAAATAGATGTTCAAACAAGCATAAAGAGAAGTTCAAACAGAAGGACTCTAAGTCTAAATCCTATAAAATGATAAGCAGTTGTTAGTTTGAAGGAGTTCCTGGTGATTGCTACTCTTATACAAAGTTATGGTGCATGTACATGAGAGAGTCATGGGAGAGGAAGAGTAATAGTCACGCATTAGGTTTTAATTACAATTTAATTGATGGTCAATTGTTGTGCCCGGAGCTAGGCGCACCTAGGCTCCAAAACTGAGCCTCTCAGTGCCTGGAGCTTAGGCGCGCGCCTAGGCGCGCCTTTAATAACTATGGTGTCACTCACGCCTCAACTCCTATTTCCCCTTGATCAGTGCCTTATATATCTAAATAAAATGTTTGGACCCTGTTAAAGCGTTATTGATTCACTCTATATTTATTTTTTCCTGCCAAAAACTGCTCACCTAACATTGTGCTTGTGCCGATGTTGTTATGTAGGTTTGATGCTGTTATACATTTTGCCGGATTAAAAGCAGTTGGTGAAAGTGTGCAGAAGCCGTTGATGTATTATAACAATAACGTCATCGGTACCATTACATTATTGGAAGTCATGGCTGCTCATGGATGCAAGAAGGTACTTACATACCTATTGGATTTGGTGAAACTTGATGTAAAAATATGTGCCTTCCATGCTTGGTTACTTTCATGGTTATGGGCTTTTTTTCCACTTACAATTTGCATCATGCTCCTGCAACATGATGTAAATGTGCTTTACGATCCACTTTCTCGTTGTGTCCTGAATTTCTTATATTGCGGGAGTATTTGGATAATTGAAACCTTGAAAAACAGGTTCATGTGAAGGTATAGGTTTATATATGAGGCTATTTCTTAAAGGCATGTGCATTTTGTTGTTGTTGTTGTTGTTGCTGTAGTTGTTGTTGTTCTGGAATATGTTAATGCTTCAAATTTATTGAAAAATGTTTCTCGTTGAATCTATATGCTCACACTTCTTTATTGCTCATCAATTTTTTCCATATAAATTTGGGAAAACGATAAATCTATTTCTTGTTATTTTGGCTGATGTGATTTGCTTGATCGTATTAAACTATTCCAGCTAGTGTTTTCATCATCTGCGACTGTTTATGGATGGCCGAAGGAGGTACCGTGCACTGAGGAGTTCCCGTTATCTGCAGCAAATCCTTATGGACGAACCAAGGTACCATTTGTCTGTTTTCTTGAGTAATATTTCATAGAAAGATAGATTTGTTTCAATTGGATATAACTAGAGTTTTCCTTTACCTCTCCACTCTGGGGACCACATGGTAGTCCCTCTTAAGATTATCTAAGAGAGTTTTACTTTCAGCTCATGATAGAGGACATTTGCCGTGATATTTACCGTGCCGATTCTGGGTGGACAATTATCTTGCTGCGGTACTTCAATCCAGTTGGTGCACATCCTAGTGGACGTATTGGTGAGGATCCTCGTGGCATCCCAAACAATCTCATGCCCTTTGTTCAGCAAGTAGCTGTTGGCAGGCTACCTGCACTCTCAGTTTTTGGAACAGACTACAAAACTAAGGATGGAACTGGGGTATGCCATTGTTTTTAGTTTTTCGTTTTAATGTTAGAATACATACATATTTATATGTGCATTTGTTGTTTGACTGCTTTTTGCATTATACCTTAGATTTAAACCCAAAAGCTAGTGGCAGAGCTGCACTATAACAAATGGGAATCATCCCCTTTGCCTTTTGAATATAGACAATTTAACACTTTGTAGTTATAATTAATTTGATTTTGTACCTCTAAAATTGTTAATTTAATCATTTTTACTCCTTTTCTGTTGGGAAAAATTTGCAATACGTTTAAATTTTACCCCCACTTAACTGGAATCCTTACTCCGCCACTAATTAAAAGGCTATAATGACTATTTTAGTAGGGACGTTTCAGAAGATTATGTGTAGTGCCAACATTCCAGAAAAAAAACATCTCCCTGTGCCGATGAATTTTTCGTTAGAAGTTTCATCATATATTTGTCTTTGAAATTTTCTGTGGTTCTTTTTGGTGTGTAATGGTGCGGTTGGGAATGAAGATCCTTCTTCCCTCCCAGACAGCACTGGCTTCATCCAGGCTTTCTCTATCCTCTCAATCTGAAGGCAGTTGTACAACTTTGTCGAGAATGTTGTTTCACTTAGTTAAGATATAATACAGAAGAAAGTTGTTTCATGTGGTATTCACAATTATGTATTGTACCACTGACTTAGGAAACAGAGGTATTAACTTTTAGAACAAAGTCGAACAAACTTATTCTTGTATCACCTGGTCCTCGACTTTCGAGGACCAAAGGTTTTTGTTACATGTCTTGCATGGAGTACTTTCTTGAAATTGTTAGTTAATGATCTTGATCCGGCTTAATGTGTGATTATCAGGTGCGTGATTACATCCACGTTATGGATGTAGCAGATGGGCATATTGCTGCGCTGAGAAAACTTTCTGATCCTGCTGCAGGTACATTCATTGATTGTGATTTGTGTGCTTTGTTTTTATTGCTTGCCTCAACAGTTAGTGCAAAGCCACAACCAACAAAAGGTGGTAAGGGACCCTCTTTTTTTTTTTTGGAAATAAAGAATGTTAGCATCTTCAAATTTTCTGTTTTTTCCCCTTCCTATAAAATGGAGTGATTGACATTTGAACCAAATTCAGATACTACCTGCATAACCCTTATTAATGTTGATCCCCTTTCATCATCATCCTTGATTAGCCACTGCCATAGGTGAAGCTTTCTGTTCTCACAAGGTTGATACGAATTAAAAAGTTATAACAAGGTTTTGTGATGCCTCAAGAATCAAGTTTCATTCACGAAGTCCAATGTGTCCCGTAAGAGTGTTGAACTATAATCCCTTTTGTTATGGACTATCACAGTAAAAATGTACTACCTCTGTCCCTAAATGAGTGTCCAAATTTCATTTTAAGGGACATTGAAAATCTCAACTTTGTGTACAATTTGGTAGCAAAGATTCATATTTAATCTTGTAATCTCCTTTCCAAACATTTAGTTTTGCACGTATAAAGAAACCGGTGAAAAAAAATTCGAAAAAAAACATTTAGGGACAAAGTTATGTTAAAAAAAGACACTCATTTTGGGACAAAGATTTCTTGAAAATGGACACTCATTTAGGGACAGAGGGAGTAAGAGATTATAATACTTGTAAATGCTGTTATTCCTACTTTTGCGAAACCGTGTTCGTACTTTCTCTATTTTGATGTAATGCTCACCTGCATTAATAATGTTAGTGAAAATGAATAGAGCTTCATTGCCGGAGCTCTCTTTCTATTTTGGATGCCCGTGTTACAGTTTGCAACATGTTGCTGTCAATGTCTTGTATTGACCAGTTTGTTGCTTGTTACCTATACCAAATGGGTGTTTGTTAACTTCTATTCTGATGATGTGTAGGTTGTGAAGTGTACAATTTGGGAACTGGACAAGGAACATCTGTCTTGGAAATGGTGGCAGCATTCGAGAAGGCATCTGGAAAGGTATTAGTTCCTACAGTCTTTTTTCTTGGAAAAAGATATAAACATGTATTGAACTGCATTGTTTACTTTAGTATCCAGAAAAATAAGCTGTTGAAGGTTTCAACGATCTTTGATGAAAGTTTTAGATTTTCATTAGGATAATTTAATCAGCCTAAAATTATTGATCAAAGTTCCTTCGTAGTAACGTCGAAAAAAGTGTGAAGATCTTTTGTGACGATGGTAGTATTAATTAGTTAATACCTTTCTATTTTGGTCTATTCCAGAAAATTCATTTGAAGATATCTGAGCGACGACCTGGTGATTGTGAGATTGTATATGCATCAACGGCCAAAGCAGAAAGGGACTTGAAGTGGAAGTAAGTTGTAACCTCCATAAAAAGCACTGCAGATATTCTGTTGACTTATCCCGTTACATAGGGTTGTTTGTTAGTAATCTGATTGATTACTGGGCTGAGCTAGAGTAGTTGAAAGCTTTTCCAGTTGAGCTCAAACAAATTGATAATTTCAGAAAGAGCATCTGATCCGTGAGCTTACTGACCGAGCTCAAGTTGGGATTAATAAACTTGTTGACCTTAAAGTCGGGGGGGGGGGGGTTTCAGTTTTGGCTAATTTAGATTGGAATTGCAGTTGAGTTTTGACTTGGTCAAACTGTTTCTAAAGCTGCTTGGCTTGATGTAAGCCAAACAAGTTGGCAGAAACCCTAGATAAGTAGTTGAGCTTAACACACGGCATAACTTTTTTTCGTGCCCCTTCTAAAGTTGTGACCTTTTAAAACTAGAGGGTAAAGAAAAAGTGATTACTCCTACTTGGTAAAGTTCAAGACTCTTTGTCGTAGCTTTTGGCAGTGTAGCTGGATTTTGTTTTGACGATTGGCACTTTTGCAGGGCAAAATATGGGATTGATGATATGTGCAGAGATCAGTGGAATTGGGCCAGCAAGAACCCTTATGGCTATGAATTGCCCAAGTCTAACGGTGGGTCCCACACAAAGTGAATGCTGTGATATCGGCATTAGTTGACTTACAAATCCCCACTCTCCCCCTGTGTACACTTGGAATCATAGGGTAAATTATGAAATTGCGGTCTCCCATTTAGTGATAGCCTTATACAGCAGATTTCTTGGGTAGGCTCGGGTTTTTTTTTTTTTTTTTTTTTTTTTTAATAATTTTCTCTGTAGCTGTCTTCTCAGAGAAGGCGGGAAGAAGAAGAAATGAAACAAAAATGGAAGTTGTAGTAGATAGTTATTAACTTAATAAATGGAGACCTCTTTATCTAATAGTTCCTGAGTTTGTGGATAGTATGAATAGGCCAGCTTCTTGTATATGATGTGCAGCAATCACATGGGATCTCACAGCATAAATTTACTTGTAAGAAGGGTTCTTTAATTTTATTTAATTTTCGTTTTTTTTCTTCTTTAATTTACTCTGAGGAGTAGGTTTTGGGGGAAACTAGTTCTTCCATAAGTTATAAAAAGTCAACATTTTAAACCCTTTCTGACTATTGCTTTACTAGCCGGTCGGTCCTTGACAGAATAAGCCCTTTGGAGTAAGGCGAAGGCCTTTGAAAAGGGCAAAGGGCTGGAACAGAAATATCGTTTGATTCGTTGATCCAGCTCGCAAGGCTCATAAGTCTCGTTTGCGTCGCCAAGCGAGTTCCCGCGTTAACAGGTTGCGAGGGAGCCGGCTGATCCCGATTCACTTGTCCCCTTGTCCATAGGGACCTACCTTGCGGAGCAAACAAAATCTCCCCCAATCCGCTATCTCCGGGCGGAGCGCACCTGAAGGGGGTCGAGTTCTTGATGTGAGATGGATCCAGAAAAGGGTGGGAGGACATCGCTGAGATCCAAATGGAAGACATGGTGGATCAGGACGAGAATGAATCCGGTCTTGCTTGGCGCGAAGGCTGCTGGTTCCCGCGGCTGCTGGCACGGAGTTAGCCGGGGAACCTCCTCAAGGAATATAATTTTTCGGAGGTCTACAGCCATTATGTGGCAGAGGATTTCATTGAGTATCGAAGAGTCACGGAATTGAGGCCTGTCTCGTTGACGAGGTCAGGTTATCCCCGAGTCCTAGTTCCACCAAAAAAGTGATCTAGATGTTGAAGAGTTATTTCAGTTGTATGCCAAACTTGTGTCTTTGTCAGGCAACATACTATAAGAAAATGGAAATGTTAGGATGGAAGATTAGAAAAAATGATTAATTTCAACTTACATAGCTATCTCCATCAAGGGAAAATGAAAACTATTTTTTTTTTTGAAAGAAGGCAAAAGCGCGTTTAATTTGTCCTTTCACTATTAACCAAGTATAAGGATCTGGAGCTTCTAATGTAAGCTACTTTTATAGTCATTGTCAACTGCATTGGGTGCGACAAGGGTCTGAAGTCAATGACAATGAGAGGCAAATGATTTTTCAACACATTTCATGGATGAATTGTGACATATGGACAGTTAAGGGCTTTCTCCCTGGATATTTTGCCTTGTTCATTGTAAATAGGCTCTTGCACTTGCACTGCCGTGATCAGTCGTAATTTAAGTCACATATTTTGTTATTAAACAATGATCGGTTGAGACTTAATCGCGTGCACAAAATGCCAGTTGTGTCCATAGTGGCTAAGTCAGGTACAGATGGAAGGAGATTGAAATTATGATATAGTGTTATTTTTTCTTAAATTAAAATTGATCAAAATTGTAAAATTTATAATTTTTAATGGTAAATGTAATCTAAACTTAAAGGTGGTAAAAATGACATAGCACGAAAATCGAATGGTCGAGTGACCCTCTTGAGCTATACGTAGCCTCGTCACTCTGTGTCCCATAGCTATCGATTAAATCTCAACTGATATTTCACTAGAATGGTTCGAGGTTCCTTGTTCACCACCTAATTAATTTATCGACTCCAAATTTCTTATGAACTAGTCAAACAAGTCCTAAATAAAATCTTTCAGGGGAAGGTTGTTGACTTTTTTTTTTTTCTTATTCTTTTGCAAGTTGTCCTATCGAAAAATCGTGATTTCTTATGAAACCGGAATTCTGCGTTTCTTTCACTAACTTTTATTGTTGTCTCAGTCACTCACGTTTAATAAGGTAAAGTTACTCCAAACATGTAGATGTCTATGGGACCGTTAAGGATTTAAACTTTGTTTGTTTTAAGAGAAATAATACTCCATGAAAATGACTAAATATTGTAAAAAATAACATGTTATAGACCCACACTGTTACAATATTTTTGACAATTCAATAACATGTACATTAGAAATTAACGAATACCATTATTTGCAACCTTGGGAATTTTTTAACTGTGATTGTGATTGATAGAGAGAGCTTCACTGCTCTTGAGGTTCAACTCGACTCGATTCCAGACTAAAATGGATGGCTTAGACCAAAAAAATTCATTTGCTCTTCCTGTTCTAACTAAACTTCAAGACATGGAATTGTGCTAACCAACTTTTTTAGGAATTTAAAATATAAGTGAACATTTATTTTTATTTTGGGAAGAAGGTAGTAATTAATTGATTGGAGAATCAGAGAACGAAATTGTAAAAGAATAGAGTTTTTTTTTGTTTTTTTTTTTGGATTACAAACTACAATTAGCCAAAATGCTTCTTTAATACTACTCCCTCCGTCCCATAACCAACATCCCATAGAATGCTAGTAACGAGAATTAAGAAAAAGCAGGTGGTGTGAGTGAAAAAGAGAGAAAGTGAGGTAGTGAACAGTAAGTGAATATTTGTTGTGAGTAAAAAGAAAGAGAAAGCGGAGGGAATTTTTTCCTTTTTGGGTAAGTATGAGATTTCAATAAAACGCCCAAAATAACAAAATGAGAAGTTTGTTACCGGGACTGAGGCTGAACTTCATTTTAAATGAGCGTCCCTCTCGTTATATATACAAAGCCATAACGCAAACAATCAGAGAGCGCACACACTCTCTCTCGACTAGCAAAAAGGCCGGCAACTCCCTCCCTCCCCTCTTTCTCTCTCCCCACACACACAGAGAGAAAACACACACACACACACACACCTAGAGAGAGAGAGAGAGATGGAGAGTTTGATATCATTGGTGAATAAATTACAGAGAGCTTGTACGGCATTGGGAGACAATGGAGAAGAATCAAGTGCGGCATTGCCAACTCTTTGGGACTCTTTACCTTCCATCGCCGTTGTTGGCGGTCAGGTCTCTAATGAATCTATTTCATTTTATTTATCCATATTCTTCATCAATTTTTCCCTGTTAATGTTATTAATGATAGCTTCTTTTTAAATTACTAGCAGAGTTCAGGGAAATCTTCTGTGCTCGAAAGTATTGTTGGTAAGGACTTCTTGCCTCGAGGATCAGGTAATGCCTCCCGTAATTCTCCTCTTCAATTTTCTCCTTCCGTCTCAATTTAAAGTTCTTAGTTTGACTTCCCAATTTAAAGTTCTTAGTTTGACTTTGCGCACGGAGATTAAGAAAAAAAAAATGTTGTGAGTATGAAAAGTAAAGTGGGAGAGAGAAAGTGGGTAGGGAGTTTTTGTTGTGAGAATGACAAGTGGGTCCCACTTTCCATTTTAGGTAATAAAGCAAAGTAAGAACCTTAAATTGGGACAGACTAAAAAGGAAAGTAAGAACATTAAAGCGGGACAGAGGGAGTAACTATCGTTTTTTGACTTTCCGCAAAAATTAAGAAATGCAATTATTATGGCACATATTAACGGTGACGGTTCCATGCTTACCCTTATTTATTACTCCCTCCGTTTCGCAAAACATGTTGTTTTAGGTGTTCAATTTTGTTCCAAAATATTTGACACTTTTCAATTATCTAGGAACTTTTGTCATTACTTACCAATTATACCCTTATTTAATACTCCATCCGTTTCAAATTATCTGTCGCTTTAGGAGTAAAAATTGTTTCAAAATATCTGTCGCTTTACTATTATCAATGCACTTTTACCCTTTTATCTCAATTATACTCTTATTAATGATGATGAAAGTATCTCTCATGCAAACATTTAATCACCTAGAAAGTTGAATTATTTAGGGGCAAATGGGTCTTCTTAACATGCATTAATTACATTTCTTAATATGTGTGAAAAAGTCTAAAGCGACATATATTTTGAAACGGAGGGAGTAATTGACACACCCTTTGTAAATGCATTTAATTACCTAGGTAAATGAATTGTTATGGGAGTGTTTGAGTCTTTTTTACATGTAATAATTGCTTTTCTTAATCTAAGTGAAGAAGGTTAAGTATTACGAAACGGAGGGAGTATCCATTTTTCTTACATTATTACACTCACTAAACCAATTAATATAGTAAAACAACTTCCAACGTTGTTTTAACCCAAAAGTGATAGTTATTTTGGAAAAAAAAAAAAAAAAAACTCAAAAGTGACGGATATTTTGGACCGGGGGAGTATTATTATGCAATTATAACCTGTTAATAATGTTGAATATACCTAGTTAAGCTACTCTCTAATAGGTTACGCTTTTGGATCATCAGTCCTAAATTGGGCAAAAGAATGAAGATGTGTAGTGTTAAATTGCAGGAATCGTCACTAGAAGGCCGCTTGTTTTGCAGCTTCACAAGATTGATCAAGGCAAAGAATATGCTGAATTTCTCCACCTCCCCAATAGGAAGTTCACTGATTTTGGTAAATTTAGTTTCACTGAATATTTTCCCTTTTTTTGTGTTTTCAAGTGGGGGTGTTGTAATTATCTTACTATTTTTGCTTAGTATATTAGGAATGCCTAAAGTGGTTTAAAAAGTACTCCCTCCGGTCCCAAATATAAGCAAAAATAACTAAAATCACGCCTATTAAGAAAGTAGTTAAGTTAGTTAATTTTCTTGATTTTATAATAAAAACATGTTAAAATTACTAATATATCCTCATATTAAATGTGTAATAAATGTGCACTTGTATTTGAAAATGAATAATTAAATAGGGGCAGTTTTGGTAAGAGAGTATTAAATATTCTTAAAATCTCTTAGAGTTGCTTATATTTAGGTCAAAAAAAACCCACTTTTGTTGCTTATAATTGAGTCCGGAGGGAGTAGGTGTTGTGAGTATGAAGGAGAGAGAAAGTGGTAAAATGAAAAGTTGTTGTGAGTATGAAAAATGTGTCCCAGTAGATATCCAAATTTGTCCTATTTTGGATGGGACGGCGGGAGTATGCGTTTATTAGTACCTTTTGGGAGCCAACTTGACTGAATATTTATGCATTGCCATTGTTTATATGCTTTCTATGTTGGAGTAGCTGTTGTGAGGAAGGAAATTGCAGATGAAACTGATCGTGAGACGGGCCAAAGCAAACAAATCTCTAGCGTTCCGATTCATCTTAGTATCTTTTCTCCAAATGGTAAGCCTTCAAATTTCTGTTCTATTTGTAATCCTTAGAAGTATGTGAATGATTTTTGGGCAAGTACTTACAGAAGCTTCAACTTGACAGTGGTCAACTTGACGCTCATTGACCTTCCCGGCCTCACAAAAGTAGCCGTTGGTAAGTTAGTTGCTACTGCATCAGTTTTTCAGCTTTGGCTACCTAAAAATGTATTATGTGCTAATAATATTCTTCATAAACGTAGACGGGCAACCTGAAAGTATCGTTCAAGACATTGAGAATATGGTCCGTTCTTACATTCAAAAGGTACGATTGAGTTTCTAAACTCAAAATAACTGTTAATAGATCTATCAATGAACAAAGAACTTGAGTTTTTTTTTTTTTTAAAGTAAAGAGAAACTTATAGTTGATCTTACGACTGGCCATTCCATGTAGCCCAACTGTATCATTCTTGCAATATCACCTGCAAATCAAGATCTTGCTACATCAGATGCAATTAAAATCTCCCGTGAAGTTGATCCGAAAGGTACTTCTTAATTAGTCATTAAACTCATCAAGTTATACAATGTTTGGATTAGTTATTAGCGACATTTGAAGTTTCTTATTCTTGATTAATCTGGTTAAACATTCAGGGGAGAGGACACTTGGTGTCTTGACCAAAATTGACCTAATGGACAAGGGTACTGATTCAGTAGATGTAAGTTAAACTTCATGCTTTCTTAAACATCACACTTTTTCTTTCAAGCGTAGACTTAATTATTGTATTGAGATTATGAATTTTGAGTTGCATTGCCATCTCTGATAAGTTTTCTTGGTTCTTATCAGATATTGGAAGGAAAGTCTTATAGACTGAAATTTCCTTGGGTTGGTGTCGTGAACCGTTCACAAGCAGATATCAATAAAAGAGTAGACATGAATGCTGCCAGACGAAGTGAGCGTGAGTACTTTTCTAAGAGCCAAGAGTACAAGCACCTTGCTCCAAAAATGGGTTCGGAATATCTAGCCAAAATGCTTTCAAAGGTATATATAAAGCAGACAATTTGGGGGGGAAACTAGTTCCTCCATAAGTTATAAAAAGTCATGTTTTAAATATACGGACTTGGTGTTTTAAGGCCTAAACTCACTGTTTTAAAGCCTAAACTTGCTATATTATTTTCTTGGTGTTTTAAGGCCTAAACTCACTATTTTAAGGCCTAAACTTGCTATTTTATTTTCTTGGTGTTTTTAAGGCCTAAACTCACTGTTTTAAAGCCTAAACTTGCTATTTTAAGAGTGAAACCATATTTAAAAAGTGGACTTTTTATAACTAATTGAGAAATTAGTTTCCTCCAAAACCTACTCGTTAGAAATTCTTGAGGATCAGTTAAAAAAATAACGGCTTCTGGTTAAATCTCAGCATTTGGAGGGAGTGATTAAATCCCGGATCCCTGGCCTTCAGTCCCTCATCAGCACATCTACTGCTGAACTTGAATCTGAACTGAACCATCTTGGAAAACCGATTTCCACAGATTCTAATGTAAGCATCTCTCCATTAAAAAAAAAAAAACAAAAAAAAAGCGCATCCCTTATTCAAAGAAATTGACATTTTCTCAAAAAATGCAGGGGAAACTATTACTGATAATGGATATTTGCCGTGCTTTTGATGGCATATACAAAGAACATCTCGATGGCATGTAAGAACCCTAATCTCATCTTCAGCACTTTCCCGCATTCTATTAAGCATTCTATTACTATTCTTTTACCTCCGTGCATAAACTCATCTTGGCCGTTGATTATAGGCGATCAGGTGGAGATAGAATCTACCATGTCTTTGATAGCCAACTTCCGGCTGCTCTTAGAGGTTTGCAATTTGATAAGCAACTGTCATTAGAAAATATCCGGAAGCGGATCACTGAAGCTGATGGATATCAGCCACACCTGATTGCTCCTGAACAAGGTTATCGTCATATAATCGAGTCTGCATTGGTTACTATCAAAGGTCCTGCAGAGGCCTCTGTTGATGCGGTACATATAATCTTAAAAGAACTTGTTCACAAAGCTATAAGCGAGACCATGGTACGTTTTACCCTTCTTTGTCATTGTTTCACTCCCTCCGTCCCTGTATAAATGGTCGCATTTGACTTGTCAATGTTTTTTTAACAAATGCGCTTTACTTGTTTGCACATTGTTTGTACAACAATAAAATTGCACTATGACTATTTTGTTAATCGAAACACAACATGTTTTGGGGACGGACAAAGCACTGTCTTTTGACATGATTCTTATTTTTGACTTGCTAACAGGAGTTGAAACAATATCCGACTTTGAGGAAGGCAGTTGAATATGCAGCGAATGAGTCACTCGACAGAATGAGGAACGAGAGTAGAAAAGCAGCACTTATGCTAGTTGAGATGGAATGTTGTTACTTAACCGCTGCATTTTTCCGGAACCTTCCTCAAGATGGTGACAAGGGTGGAAATCCCTCGCAATCACTTTTTGACAGATACAATGATACATACCTTAGACGTATCGGTGAGTTTCTTTATGCTAATAAGCAACTAAATTCTTCGATTAAAGTATTATACATTATACATTAGTTCTGACGACTGACAATTTTTTTCCGGGTTAATTTCTCTTTGTTTAAACAGCTGATACTGTCTTGCAATATGTGAATATGGTGTGTGGGGGTCTGCAAAACTCTATACCAAAGTCAGTTGTTCATTGTCAGGTTCGGGAGGCCAAACGAAGTCTCATTGACCATTTTTTAGCTCAATTGGGTCAAAAACAGGTAACTTCTATCCCCCTGATACAAGTGGCGGACACATGACCTTTTTTAAGTGGGTGCACAAATTACACTCTAAAGCTTCAAAATGTCAATAGTGAATGCCTATCAATTTACTGACTGAACTAGACAAAATATTTGATTAATTGAGGGCACTTGCAACCATATTTAGATCCGCCACTGCCTGCTAGCTTAATAAACACGTTACTAAAGGCGAAATTCTTTAAAATCATTGCAGCCAGGTGAGTTGGCGAAGCTATTGGATGAGGACCCTGAAATTATGAAGCGACGGACTTCAATTGCACAGAGATTGGAGTTGTACAGAAGTGCACAATCTGCTATTGATGCAGTTTCTTGGTGAAGACACATTTGCTGAATTGTGGCTGAGTGATCTTATATGTTTCTATAAATGAAGGAGCGAGGCTAGGCTGCAAAGTGGTCTGGTTTGGTTCGGCATTAATCCGATTATAAGGAGTTGGATGATCGCGAACACGAGTGAGTTTGTTCTGTTTTTTGCGGATTCAGTTGTAAGTTTTAGTCTTGTACTCCGATTAGACATACAATGAAATCATGGTTTTCGCTAATAGCAAAAGAAATATGATATGGTTCAGCTTCGAATCTCCTTGCTTAAACGTGGTGACCATTACAAACTATCCTATTCTGTTAACTTTTTTTTCTAACGTTCGTTAGTGTGAGGGTGTAAAGAGTGACAATTTGAAAGTTTAAGTACCAAACAGACCAACTTTTCAAACGAGAGTGCAAAGTAAAAATTGAATCGGTGGATACTTTTGGGGGGTTAAAATTATTTTGGCCTTCTTAAAAAACAAAAGGGATGTCTGTTATGAGACGGAGATATGAGAACGGAGAGAGTAGTAATTTAAAGTCCTAATCTAGTCTATTACAGTATAACGTGTACTCCCTCCCTCTGGTTCAATATAACTGCTCCTTCCGTCACAGTTTAAGGTTTTTACTTGCCTTTTTGGTATGTCTCAGTTTAAGGTTCTTAATTGCTTTATTCCTTAAATGGCAAAGTATGAATAGTGTTTTGGAAAATTTTGTCTTGAAAGAGTATAAAATACTCTTAATATCTTTTTGATTTTTGTAATTCTGATTTGTATTTTATTTTAATTTAGTTTGTAATATTATCCTTATTTAAGTTGTTTATAATTTAGGTTATTTGTATTTATATTAAGTTATTTATTTATCTTTGGTAGTTTTATTTTAGGATTTATATTTTTGGTATTTATCTTTTACTAGGGCTTTGGACTCTAGGCCCCCTGGGTGAGATCCAAATGCCATAAAAACCCAAGGTCAGATCAAAATCCCATTTAAACCCACCACAGCCCACAACCCGCCCCAGCCTTGCCCATGCCCTGCCCAGCCAGCCCGCCCATGCCCGCCCGCCCATGCCCAGCCCGCCCGCCCATGCCCAGCCCAGCTCACTGTTTGGATGCAAAATTAAAATGTTGGGTATGGGAATTGAACCCATGACTTATTGTGAAAACTAACAACTTAACCACTACACCAACCTACTGTTTGATACAAAATTTGCAATATATTCTATTACTATTGCGCCTAAATGAAACTAAGTGAAGAAAAAACAAGATTCTAAATCAATTTATAAAATTTTTGATTATTCCCAAAACATCAACTTTTTGTTAAAAAAAAAAAAAAAAAAAAAAAAAAAAAACGAAAAACAAGATTTAAAAAAATATATATATAAAGTATTTAAATATTTTATTAGAAAAAAAATATAAAAGACCCAAAGATAAATTAAATTATAATTTTGTGCAATATCGAATTTTAATTTTAATTTTTTTTTACTAGCACCCTCCAGTAAACTATTTATATAAAATGACACTATTTAAGTCCTTATTACCAAATTGTCATTATTTGCACTTATAAGACCTTTTGAGAGACTCATGAGTCTGCTATGAGACCTTGTAAATAGACCCTCATAAGTCTTATATGAGACATTTTTACATGTCTCATAAGAATTTACAAAGACTTTGATACAAATTATAAGACCTAAAAAATACACTTATGAGACCTTTGAGAGACTCATGAGTCTGCTATGAGACCTTGTAAATAGACCCTCATAAGTCTTATATGAGACTTTTTTACATGTCTCATAAGAATTTACAAGACTTTGATAGAAATTATAAGACCTAAAAAATGCACTTATGAGACCTTTGAGAGACTCATGGGTCTGGTATGAGACCTTTGTAAATAGACTTATGAGTCTGGTATGAGACAATTTACATGTCTCATAAGAATTTACAAGACTTTTATACAAATTATAAGACTTAAAAATCACTTATGAGACATTTAAGAGACTCATGAGTCGGATATGAGACCTTTGTAAATGGCTCTCATGAGTCTGATATGAGACAATGGGTGAAGATTGAGGTTTGAGTTTCTTGTGCTAACATTGTTTTGCAGGTTATAAATCAGAACCACAAAAATAGGGGGAGATTGAAAGAGTATAAAATACTCTTAATATCTTTTTGATTTTTGTAATTCTGATTTGTATTTTATTTTAATTTAGTTTGTAATATTATCCTTATTTAAGTTGTTTATAATTTAGGTTATTTGTATTTATATTAAGTTATTTATTTATCTTTGGTAGTTTTATTTTAGGATTTATATTTTTAGTATTTATCTTTTACTAACAATACTAATCATTTCCTTGTACAAAGTGAATCTCTTATTTGTGTAGGACTCTAGGGTTGAAGGTTATATAAACAAAGAGAGATCAGCCATTGATGATTTGAGCAGAGCATTCAAAGAGGAAAATCAAGTTTTCATAAGAGTCTTTCTTGTCCTTGAAGTTGGTGTATGATTATGATCTAAAGTCTTCAAGGTTCCTTTGCAATTGTTCTTGTATTAAGAACACATATTGCTGCCATCTTTGGCCTTGAAGCTTTGGTGATCTAAGTCTTTTATTCTTCAAGGTTGTTTTTGTGTTTGATTAGTTCTAGGAGTCTAGAACTCATTTAGTCTTTTTATTATTTTTATTTCTTTCATTGTAATCGTTTTCTACAACTTGTATTCTGCAAGTTTTTTATTAATGAAAGTTTTCCAGCAAGCATAGTCTTGCTGAAGTGTTTAAAATCGTGTTTTTACTTAATCCGCTGCGTTTTTACGTTTTTCTGATATTCTGTCCGTTGACAGTTGTCGTGCCAGTTGTTAAGACACTTGTGACAGTATTCTCAGATCACAACTGGTCATTTCCAGAAAACAGTCCTAGCTACATTTCTTTCAAAGTTCATATATTATAAAAAAACCATCACTCACCCTCTACTTTTCACTCACTTACTTTATGAATGGACAATTATATGCTTCACTCACACATTACTATTGTCGACTCAAATTTATCTTGGTTTCTTAATAAGCGTGATAAGTCAAACTAAGAACTTTAAACAGGGACGGAGGGAGTATTTTTTTTTGCCAAGATTTCAATCTAAAATAAGTATCACTTTTGAGCTAAATATTCTTCTAAACTTACATTGAAACTTGTTTTGTTTTACTAATTGTCTTAGTGTGAGACATTAATGTAAAAAAGATGCCACACAATAATGGTAAATTTAGCACTTTTGCTATTAAGCCATGTTAATAATACAATATGCTTTTCTTAAAGAGCTGCTAGGGGTACAAAACAAATTCACAAAATCTTGCTCACACAATGAGATGACGATATTTTATTGGTTGTATCGATAATGGACCATACACACTCTAATTAAAAACACCAAATTACACCTATAATTTTTTGAGCAAGATTTTATGATTTTTTTATGCCCCAAATATCATTCTTTCTTAAAAATTATGTAAATCTCAAAAGAGACTTTATTTAAACCGGAGGAGTAACTCGTGTTAGAGCATACAGAAAATTTTAGGAGAAACTAGTTCATCCATAAGTTATAAAAATTCATATTATAATTTAGAGTTTATAATTTAGGATATAATGTAATATTAATATATAATCTTGTAATCTCTTTTCCAAACATTTAGTTTTGCACGTATAAAGAAACCAGTGAAAAAATTTTCGAAAAAAAACATTTAGGGACAAAGTTATGTTAAAAAAAACACTCATTTTGGAACAAAGATTTTTTGAAAATGAACACTCATTTAAAAACAGATAGAGTAAATTTTTTATAATTTATTAAAAAAACTAATTTCCCTCGAAACCTAGTCCATATACTGTCCACCATCAAGGTGGTGCTACCCGAAGTTCGAGGGAGCGGGGGGAGAGAATGAATTATCGGCCCAAAAGTCTATCATTGTTCAACATCTAGGACCCGCCTCCATCACACCACTGTCTCCACTATCGACCAATTTTCCCGCCTCGAGCTTCGAGCCTCCCCATTTAACAATTTCCTTTTACTCCCTTAAAACCCTTCCATTAACCAAAATAAAAAACTATTAGTCTAGTCTATTCGTTTCAAAATATTTGTCGTTTTAGATGTTTTCACACGTATTAAAAAAATGTAATTAATACATGTTGAAAAGACTTAATTGCCTTTACTTTAAAAGTGTCTAATTTTTTAGATAAGTAAATGCTTGTACAAGAAATGATCTACAATCATTAATAAAAGTATAATTGAGATAAAAGAGTAAAAATGTTTTTAATAATAATAAAGCGACAAATATTTTAAAACCCTCAAATGTAATCTTCTCTGAGAAAAATAAGCAAATCAAATCATCAAAGTGACATAAACGACAACTGACAAGGAAAACATAAGTTAATTAAAAAATCAGGTTACTAGAAGGAGAAAGATAAACATAAATTGATCAATTATGGAGAAGAAAGGGTAACACCCACAAAATTAAATTTAGAAAGTGGAGTACATTTTTTTACAGTTGGTTAAGCAAACAAAAGAGTAAGAGGAAACTAAACTTGACCCGGCCCGACCCTAAAACTGGTAACAGTGAAATCCTAAAACAGAACCATCACTGACAGCAATGGCAACTCTGCACCCAGCTTTAGCCTCCACATGATGTGTAAAGAAATGGACTACCCGGACCTGACCCGGCATCTCCAACCTCGTCTCCAACTCCAGCATCTGCCCGACCCGAACTCCCGGCAACCCGTCCGTGATGTTCGGCCCCACGTTCTCCGGCTGAGAAGCGGCCCCCAACGGAAACGACTTGACGGAGAAAGTGGCTGCCATGTACTGGGTTTTACCCGACCCGATCTTACCGGCGGGAACGAACATGAAACCGACTTGAGCTCCGGCGTAGAGGAGGTGAATGGAGCTGTCGTAGTGGGTGAAGTAGCCGCGGTTGGGGTTTTGGACGGCGACGTATTGGGAGAGGGTGAAGGTGAGGGAGTTGTTGGAGAGGGAGAAGGAAGGGAGTTGGACGGCGGAGACGGAGAGTTTAGGGGATTGGGGTTTGAATAAGGTGAAGAAGATGATTAAGATGATGATGATTATGAAGATGAGGAAGACGGTGGCGACGATGCAGGAGGCTAGATTTGTTCTGCCGGAGGGACGTTTGGGGGGTTTCCCTCCCATTTTTGCTGAGGGGTCTGCTTAAAGTTTGTTTGTGGCAGGCCAATTGATTTGTGAGGAGTGACTAGTTTGTGTATTTGTCTGTCTTTGGTTAGTGGAGCTCAAAGAGAAAGAGAGAGAGATTGGGAGAGAAATGGTGTGTTTTGTTACTCCATCCATCCCAGACTACATGTCCGTCTTTCTTTTTTAGTCTGTCTCAGATTATATGTCTACTTCCTAAAATGACAAAGAATTTTTACTATTTCTCTCACTCATTATCTCTCATACTTACTTTTATACTCACAACAACAATCAAATTACTATTCTCCCCACTCATTCTCTTTCATATTTTACTTTTATACTCACAACACTTACATCACTTTCATTATTTTTTAATCTCCGTATAAATAAGAGGGTGTGCATATAATTTGGGACAGAGTATTTGTTAATAGTAGCGATTTAGTACGGATTTGGGTCTCTATACCAGACTGCACAACACATTTATGTTACTATTAAAATGTATTGTTTTTGTTGTGAGAATGACAAGTGGGTCTCATTGTCCATTTTAGGTAATAAAGCAACTAAGAACCTTAGTCTGGAACGGATGGAGTATCTATTATTATGACAAACTCTCCGTGTTTCACCCGAAATATAATTCTTGGTCCAACGTAGTGGTTTCAATACGTGGATTAAGAAATATAATAATTTTTCGTCTCAAAGCAGCTTGCACAAATAAGGAGAGACTATATACATTCAAAAGTATTGCGAGTATTAAAGTGGTTGTGACTTGTGAGTATAATGATTTGAAAGTGAGACCTATAATTTAAGTGTGAGAGTATGACAAATCGGGTAAGATGAATAAAAAACAATAAAAGTTTAACATTTTAAGAAGTACGACTTATCAACAGGATAACCAAAAAGAAAATTAGCGTAAATTGTTTTGGGACTGAAGGGGGATATTATTGGGAGGGGCGAGAGAAGTGTGAAAGCAAAGACTTTGTTTAACTGCTTTGTGAATTTTTCACCTTTAAAAGGCTTCACTTTTGGTACAAAGACTAAAGTTGCTGAGAACTGCTTCTTGCTCAAATACAGCTTTATTAATTTAGGCTTAAATCATGAGTGATATTTGATTTTCTGTGAAGGTGAAATGAAATGTAGACCAATCTGAACAAAAAAACAAAAAAAACTCATAATATAGCTATACATTGAAATTTACACCACATAAGTCACATGTCAGCAACTCCAACTGTTGTGCTGAGACTCGCATTCACCCTTATAATAAACTGACCAAGGCCAATTTCCCTCAGCACATGAAAACAAGAACATAACAACGGTCTTTATTCATATTTCAAATACTGCTCCCCCCCCCCTACCACACTTACTACCACCCCCCATAAGTCCATCATCCAAAACGGACTGGTGATAGATACAACCTATACATACAAATAGTTATTACCTATAGATACCCTTTGTGCTCGACATGCTATCTCGTGAGCTTGTCAAAATGGAAATCCATGATTTGGGCTATTGTCTTGAGAAATGCAGCTTCACTCATACCGGGAAGCATAGAATCTTGGGCTTCGTTAACAATCTTCTCGATCAAGGATTCTTTGTTCAAGGTCTCTCTACACATGATGCTTCCAATGGCAAAGGGAGTGAGTCCTCTCTCCGTCCCTTTCTTCAAAAGCATGGTGGAAATTCGAAATGTCCGGGCACATTCAAGGGAGAGGTCCCACCCGTACGACTTCAATATTGCAATGTCTTGTTCAGCGTCTAGAGATTTTATGTAGGCCAAGGTCTCTGGTGAGTAGGGTTGCTTGGCTTGTGGCCAGTAAAGCCAATCAAAGGTGCAATCTTCAAACTGTCAATTGGTGTTGCAAGTGTCAGAGATTGATTGTAAATTGTACATGAAATATTTTCAAGCAGAAATTTCTTGAAAGAAAACAAAGTTCAACAAATAATGAAGCAATGATGCAAAAAAAAATAAAAAAAATAGGATGCTTACGTTTTCAGGTAAGCAGTAGCCATGATCAATCGGGATAAGCACAATCCGTCCCTCTTCCCCTTCTCGACTCATCAAAATATTCCCAGCATGTCTATCTGTATTCGCTGTTCTTATATCAAACACGCTGATCTTATGGACCTCTTCCACAGGAAAATCTCTGGGACCCATGTCCTCACAATTTCCAGAATTCTTCATAAACATTTGCAAAGACCCAACCTTAATGTTCTCTTTCGTACCTTCATACCCTTCTGGATGGTTAAACCCACCGTTCAAGCACTGAACCATCACTGTCGGGGGCACATTAGCAAAGCCAACCTCCAGGCTACGTAACTCACGGGGCCCACTCTTTGGATGATCCAGTATATATGCTGCAACCTCCCTCAATGCACCTTCTCCAACTTTTGTTCCTCTCTTTAGCCCTTCACCGTCCGATGATAGAGGTAGGCCTTGAGGGTTGTTCACAGCCTTTGGTTCTTCATCAATGGGCTTAAATACAGCGACATACTTATTGCCTGATGGATGTTGCATAAAGTATGTTCCTCCCGTGCCCTCTGATGATCTGATGGGCCTTTTTCCCCTCTTCAATCCTTCATATGCAGAATTAATCATATCCCATACCACTGAAGATAGTTTGATCTTTGGACTGACAATAACAGGTCTTATCAAGAAATCTTTATCTGGTGGTTTCCGAAATCCCACTTGAAGATCCTTATCAGACCTGTTTTCAACTCCTTTCTGTGTCCTCTCATTCAAGCTTGCTGCCTCAACAGAGATTTCAAGATCCCTCTCGACAGGCTCAGACCGAACTTTTGCTGATTTCTGAACAACCAAATGAATCACTCCATCACACTTCTTACAAACGTCATCGATCAAGCTCTGGTCATTCAGTTTCTCGCCATTACAGAAAAGGTCTTGTTGTTCAGCATCAACAAAACCGTTCCCTTGTTCAGCAATCCGTTGCTTCAAATACCCAACATTTCTGAACCTATCAACCTGAAACTCAAACTCCTCTCCACATGTTGTTCTAACAGTGATGACAATGAGATCAGAAAGCTTAAGAACCAAATGAAGAACATTCCCACTTGTCACCCCATAATCCTTAACAAGACAATTATTCCTGGCTAATTCCCTGCCACCATAAACAAGCTTCTGTCTTCTTGCTACAAACCCTTTACATGTTTGGATCCTAAGCTTCACGGAACCTATAGAATCGGACTCCAACACGCGCATTGGGATAACAGAACCCGAGACTGTTAGGTAAATTACAATCGATTCGCTTTTGGAAAGACCTAACCGGGTATGAAAAAAACCCGGTGATCTTTTTGACTGTTTCCGAATCGGGCTCAAAGCAACATCAGCAACTGACATATTCACAAACTAACCTGCTTAACCAGACCTAAGTATAACACCCTACAACCCCTATCTTCTAATTCAATTCCCCCTATTTCTTTCACCCAATTCAAATAGAAAGGGACGGACAGAAATTATCAAAACACTCGAATTTCTCAATCAAACAGGAGAATTTTTGTTCTTCTCCGTATGATTGATCAAATGAGACTCTCTATATAACCCAATAATCAAATAAATTAGGGAAAAAAATAACACTATACATAACTTATCAAAAACAATCAGAAAAATGACTAAAAACAAAGGAATTTGAAGGTTCAGGACAAACAAGAGCAACCCTAATTTCAATTTTAGGGTGGGGAGGAAAGAAAAAACTCACAAAATGCACCCCCACAAACCTCGAAACCCCCAGGCTCGATCTTCAATCGATCAGCTCACAAATTCAAATCTTGATTGAGAGCTATACAATAATTATTTTCGCTATAAAATTGAGTACCAAATTAGGGAAAAAAACGGGGAATTATGAGGAATGTTGGGGAGGCGAAGCTTTTCAGAGAGAGAGAGAGAAAAAAAAAGTGGATTCTTACCGATGGAAAGAACCAAAAGTGAATGGCAACGAACTGGGGACTTATATTTTTGAAGATCTGACGATTAATTGAGGGGTAAAGATGAATTGGGGAGACGATTTTTTCTTTGAAATTTGCTAAATTTAGCTACGTATTTGTTGTTGATGACATTTCATTACAGTAGTTAAAGCGTCCGATCTTCTCGCCGGATTTTGGATTTTCCGGTCAAAATTTCCACGGATATAGAGAGAGTGTGTGGGGGGAGTGATTGAGCGGAATTATAGCCGTTTGGTTTTTATATGTTTTTGACTTCGTGTATATGGACGTCAATACCCCTAGGATAAATCCACAACGGTAACGCAAGAGGCGCAAACAAAAGGATTTCACAAAATAAAAGATACAAAATGAGGTGACGATATTTTATTGATTATATCGATAGTAGACCCGACACACTTTATAATTAAAAGACAAATTCTCCCGTCCGTCGCACACTGTACGACGGGTTCTTCCATGGGTTTTCGGTTTTACCCAACGGTTAATACCCGGTGTCTTTTACCCAGCGGTTATTATCAAGCTGACGCGTCAGCCTATGCCCCGTTTAGCTCGCGACATGTGTTGCTAAAAAAAAAACCCTTTCATAACTTTAAAATGCTATATCTTGAGATTTATAACTTGGAAAAAAAATTAAAAATACCGTTGTGTTCGTCTCGACGAGACGAATAAAACTACATAGGTCATGATATGGTTTGATTTTTTTTTTTAAAAAAAAAAAAAATTACACACAAAAAGTTTGAGTTGCTTTGTCAGCTGAGATGTAACACTCTGTTTTGATAAAAGTAACAGTTTCATATTCAAAAAGTAACACTTTTTACAGTCAAATGTAACAGCAATTTTAAAAAAAAAAATGGGTTTGCATTTCAATTGTTACTTTCTCAATAAAAAAATTGTTACATTTCAGATATAATGTTACATTTAAGAATATAAACTGTTACAATTGAGAAAAAAAATGTTACATTCATTTTTTTATAAAATGTAACACTAGTTTAGTTTGTCAATCTTATGTTAATTTTGAAAAAAAAAAAAGTGTTACATTTGAAAAAAAGAGTGTTACATTCCTTTATAAAAAGTGTGACATTTGTTTATTGTCAATTTTTATGGTCTCTTTAATTTATTGCAGCAAAATTGTGGTACATTTTTTTAAAAAAAATGTTACATTTGAAAAAAAAAATGTTACATTTGAAAAAAAGAGTGTTACATTCCTTTTAAAAGAGTGTGACATTAGTTTAGTTGTCAATATTTATGTTATCTTTAATCTATTCCAGCAAAATTGTGATACATTTTTTTTAAAAAAAGTTTTACATTTGAAAGAAAAAAGTGTTACAATTCGTTATAACAAGTGTTACTTTTGTTGGGAGGAAAAAAATGTTGGGGTTGCAAAAAAAAATAAAAATGGAAAAGTCCCTGGCCCGCCGCACGCCATGCGGCGGGTGTACAGGAGACAAGCTCTAATTAAAAATACCAATGCAATCATGACACATCATTTTGTAAGCTAAATTTTGTGGCTCTTTTTTGTGACTTTATATTTACCCAATCCACAATTGTTTTTTTTATTCCTATTTCGATGCAGCCAATAAAATATCGTTACTTCACTTTGTATCCATTATTTTGTAAAAAAAATTTGTACCTCTAGCATTGCTATTCCTGATTACAATTTGTGTAGATTGGCAGTCAAATATAAGATGTTGACTAGTTTTAATTTGGCTGGTGATTATTGTAGATTGTGAAAATCTTGAGAAAAATGTGTTTTACACCAACGCTATTGTAGAACGTGTTTTTAAAAAAACGGAGAACGTTGTGAGAAGGCGCGGTGGCATTGATATAAATAATTGGAACTCATGAAAACTCACCAGGCACTTTTCGAAACTGTAGGAGGCATTTTTCAATATTACAGCAGACAGATTTTAACACTAGAGCAGGCACATGTTTTGACACTACCAAGGCATGTTTAGACACTTATAAAAGTGTATGAGCAGGCATTTATTTTACATTTGTTATATAATACAAGAGGCATTTTCTAATGCTATAAGATGCACAAAATAATTCAGAGCAGGCACTTATTTGGAACTTTAAAACATGCATGCTTGAATTTTAAAACATGCATTTTTTTTTTTACAAGTGCCAAAAAAAATGTCTTCTCTAAGGTTAAAAAATATCTGCTTGAGTTTTAAAACATGCCTGCTGGGTTTTTTTTTTTCCAAGTGCCAAAAAAAAGTGTTTTCTCTAAGGTAAAAAAGTGTCTGCTTGAGTTTAAAACATGTCTGCTGGGTTGTTTTTTTTTTTTTTTTTTCAAGTGCCAAAAAAGTGCCTTCTCTAAGGTAAAAAAGTGCCTGCTGTGAAAGTAAAAAAAAAAAGTGTCTGCTGTAAAAATATTGAAAAGTGCCTCCTACAGTATCGGAAAGTGCCTGCCCAAGAACCCTTCTATGTGGAACGCGTTTTTCACAAGAACGACTCTGGTAGATTTGACCTAGTTACAATTTTTATCTTTTTTATTGCTTCCTCTCAAGTTGTTGATTATCCGGAAAGTTCTTATCCAGTAATAGTAATATGCTCCCTCCGTCTCAGAGTAACGAGCACAAAAAATTTTAGCATGAGAATTAAGGAAAGTGTTAGTGTTGTGGGTATGAAAAGTGAGTAGGAGAGATAAAGTGTAAGTGTTATGAGTATAAAAGTAAGTAGGAGAGAGAATGAGTGTGAAGAATATTAAAGATTCTTTACTATTTTTAGTAATGTGCCCGTTTAAATGGGACGCCCAAAAAAAGAAACTTGTGCTCATTGGTTAGGGACAAAAAGAGTATTATACTGTATGCAATACATCATCATCAACATTGCTGCTACCACCGTCGCTCGGTCGCCGCCTGCCGTCCATTTATGAAGGATTATATTCTGTTATCCAATATTATACACTCTTATGTAATTCTGTAGATTACAGAATATGCAAGAATACAAGGGGTGAAATGACTCCCTTTACATATTGTGGCTTCATCACTGTTCCATCTCAATATAAATGTGGAAGTTTACAATTGAGTAAAATAAATTTTGGTATTGAGTTTTGAGTTTATCATAAGCTATTGCTTGAATTGATATATTTTGATTGATAACACAGATATGTATGAATACAAGGGGTTGATACTGTCTTTTCCGCACTTGTAAACGCTCATTTTAAACCACTCACAAATGCAGCAGCTGCAGCAAAATGACCGCAAGAACGGTGTCAAATCCGCACTTGTAAACGCTCCCCAACTATCATCTCGTTACTATACTAGTACCGTCCCCCTAACTATTCTTTTGTTGACAATTTACGTTCATCATCCCAAAAGTCACTCTAGATTTCCAGATTGATGCCATATTTCATCAATTAAATCCACTGAATCTAATATTTATTGTGCTATGAACTAACAAACGATGATGCCGAAAGGTTGTCGATGTCTTCCTTGCCCACTAAGTAATCTTTTGTTGACAATTTACGTTCAAAAAGTATGACATTTTGATCTGGTAAATGAAACTCAAACGACTCAATTTGCACTTGAATAATACCTTTTTTATAGAATTACTACTTAAACCAGTTAGTTTTAACATTTAAAAAAACATTTTTGTATAATTAAAAACCCTGATTTGATACCGCAAATATAACTTTAAATTTTTCACACGCGTTGTTTTCTCTAATTATAGGTATTTTTAAATTAATAGCACTACATGTTTAAGGTAATGAATGATGTGTCCAGGAGCTTTGTCTAATTGTCTCCTTCAATTAGCAGTTATAGCATCTTCATGTCAGATTTTTTTAAATACTACTCCATCCGTTCTCGTTTAAAGTTCTTTTCCGTTCTCGTTTGTTTAAAGTTCTTAATTTTTTTTTTGGTATGTACTAGTTTAAGGTTTTTAGTTTTTTTTATTATTTAAAGAGGCTTTGACCAATAAGTCCCTAGGCCAAATAAAAACTACCAATAAGGACAGACATTTTGAAAACCTACCAAAAAGTCCTTTACCCTTTTCCTGGACAAGAGTGCCCTTCGCATGCGGCGCCCAACCCACCCAACCCCAACGTCTTTTTCTCCCTCCCTTTCTCTCTTTTTTTTTTTTTTTTTTTTATTTATTTTTTTAAGCAACATCCCTTTCTCTCTTCCTTTCCTGTTTCTTTTTTTTCTTTTTTTTTCCACCTAAAATTTTAAAATGACATATCTCAAAATCTATAAACTGAAAAAATAACCCGAAACCATTATTTTAATCGTGTCGACAATACGAATCAAACAAGTACACTCAACACATAATTCAAATTTAATAAATTAAAAAATTCATTTTTCACAATTTTAAAAAATAAAATTTTCATTTTTCACTTGTAAAATCATTTTTCAACTGATTTCTCACTTGTGTGATTTCACAGTTGTGTAATTTTTTTATTTTTCATTTTTAAAATCTGATAAATTCAACTCTCATTTTTTTCACAATCATTATAATAACTGAGACATGCATTTCACAGTTGTCCTTTGAATATAATAACTGATACATTCATTTAACAGTTATTCATAATTGAATAAAAACTGATAAAATCACCTCTCATTTTTTCCAATTGATGACTCAATTTATCGGTTTAATTATATAATAAATGAGACATTCATTTCTCAGTTATTCACATATGAATTTGAGTACAAGAACTGGTACATTCATTTCTCAGTTATCAATTTTTCTCTATTGTTAATATAATAATAAATGAGATATTTATTTCTCAGTTATTCACACACGAGTTTAATATAAGAACTGGTAAATTTATTTCTCAGTTGTTAACACATGAGTTGAGTGTAACAACTAAAAAATTCATTGCACAGTTTTTACAAATGATACTCATTTTCAGAACTATGTGTTGTCAAATGCTCTTTAAACAATTGTGAAATAAATTTATTTTATTTTTTTTGTATTAAAAATGAGTAATTGTCCAATTGAGAATAATTAATACTCCAAACCCAAAAAAAAAAAAAACAACAACAACAAATGTGTAGTGTTAAATTAAATATATAATAGTCTACTAATGGAACAAGTAAAAAGCTTGGCATAGTGGTTAGGAGTCTTAGCTAAAACCAAAACGCCTTGGGTTCAAACCCTCCCAAGAGCAAATAATTTTTAATTATAATACTTGGGGTTGCAGATGGTTGTGGCCGGCGATGGTGGTGGTCAGCGGCGGCGGTCAGGGGTGGTCAGCGGCGGTCGATGGTGGTGGTGGTCAGCGGTGGTGGTCGGTGGCGGATTGTGGTGGTGGTCAGCGGCGGCGGGCGGTGGTGGTCAAATGTAAAGGTGGCAGTCAAAATGGTCAAAGGTTAGTGGTGTTGGAGGATTTAATTGGGCTGGAGGTATTTTTGCCATTTAAAAGGTAAGAGGGATTTATTGGTAAACTTGATTTGAACCTAAGGACCCTATGGTAGAATTTGAAATGTTTTGTTTTTATTGGTAAATACCACATTCCCTAGGGACTTATTGGTAAAAATCCCTTATTTAAATGGCAAAGGATGAATAGTACTCATTCTGTCCCAGAAAGATAGTCTCATTTTGACTTTTTATGATCAACAAAAATAAACTTTGACTAAACATTAGTGTCAATTTAATGATGACAACGAAATTCTAAAAATTGTTATTGATAACTCACTTAATGATTTATCAATAACAATTTCTATAATTTCACTAGAATGATTAGATCGTCACCAATAGTTGGTCAATGTTCATTTATATTGACCATAAAAAATCAAAATAAGACTATCTTTCAGGGATAGAAGGAGTATTTTAGACAATATCGTCCTCATAAAGTTCATATATTATAAAAAAAACCAATCACTTACCTATTTATTTCTCACTCACTTGCTTTATGAATGGGCAATTATATCCTCTACAAAATATTATTCTTGACTCAAATTTGTCTTAATTTTTTAATAAGCGTGTAAAGTTAAACAAAAAACTTTAAACCGGAACAAGTGGAGTACAAGAAAGAATCCAATAAAAGATTGTGAGTACATTCTATGAACCGTTGCCATGAAAAGCTAAACCAAGGAACCCTTTGTAATTATACGTAACTTCTTTTTTTAATCATGTGGACGGACAAACTGCTTAATCAAAGGCTTTTGTTTCTAACGGGTGCAAGTAAGTGAATACTCCCTCCATCCAAGTGTGACATTTATCTCCTTTTTCTGGTCCGTACTAATACAAGTTACACGACTTAAAATGAAAATATTTTAATATATTTATATTCAATCAATCTTATCATTTAACCCACTCATTATCTCTTTCTTCATTTTTCACCACTTAATTTATTCAACCAACACTACTATTTACCCAAATCATTTTCTATTTTTATTTTTACCACACATATTTTATTTTTTCTTAGTTATTGTGCCCCAAAAGTTGGTGTCCCTTGTGCCGGGACGGAAAGACAATAAATCAAAAATACTCCCTCCATCTCAATTTAAGATTCTTACTTTTCTTTTTGGTATGTCCCAGTTTAAGGTTCTTAGTTGCTTTATTCTTTAAGGGTTGGTCTCCTGTAAAACGCGTTTTTCGAAAAACGTGTTTTTCAAAACCTCCAGAAGACTTTATATTGATATCCAGAAGGCTTTATACTGATATCCCGGACCATTCTGGCTATCACTTTCAAAGGTTCTGGCTATCAATCTCATATCCAGAAGACTTTCTATTGATATCCAAAACCGTTGAGAAGTTCCAATTATTTACAAAAATGCCACCGCATTTTTTTAAAAACACGTTTTTCCTAAACGTTTGGAAAAATATTCCCAAGATTTTGCGATTCCTTTAATGGCAAATGATGAATAGTGTTTTGGACATTTTTATCCTCATAAAGTTCATATATTACAAAAAGCCCATCACTTACCAATCAACTTTTCACCCACTTGCTATATTAATAGACAATTATATCCTCCACCCACTACTATTCTTGACTCAATTTTGCCTTAATTCCTTAACCTTAAACCGGGACGTAGGAAGTATACATTTTGGAGCATGATTGGGCCCATTTCAAAGGCCCAACAGTTTACCAAATTTGGGGCGTAAAAGAGCCCATATCTACCTGATCCAAATACGCCACTGGCCCACTTGCTAGCTCTCAGTTATCAATTTTCAAACCTCAAAAACTCCCGCCAAATCCATCCTCGTTCACACACACGCACGCACACGCACTAATGGATTTCCCTGCCTTCTTCGCCCTCTTGTTAGCCATCTCCGCCATGTTCATCATTCCGATAGCTCTGCAATTCCCTCAAGATTTCAACCCTTACCCTCAATTCCTCGATATTGACATTTTGCCCCCCACTTTTTCTCCATCCGACCCACCATCGCCGAATTCTTTCTCTATCCCACCCAAACCCTCGTTACCACCATCGCCGGATTCTTTCTCTATCCCACCAAAACCCTCTCCGCCACCACTTCCTCCTTCTCCGCCTCCTCCGACCCCCGCCTTGTTCGTTATCGGAGATTCTTCCGTTGACTGTGGCACCAACAATTTCCTTGGCACATTCGCGCGTGCTGATCACCTTCCATATGGACGAGATTTCGATACTCACCTACCCACTGGGCGTTTCTGCAATGGAAGAATCCCTGTTGATTATCTTGGTATGCATCCAATTTACTAATATGGTTTTTTTTTTTTTTGTTTTACTGCTTGGCTATTGCGCAAATGGAAAAAAGAAAATTGGAATCTTGACTGATTGGTTTGATTCTTGTTATTTGAGTTTCTTTAAATTAAAAATAATAATTTCTTGTGTATACTTATCTGACCAATTCCAGAAGTTCTGTTCAGTGTTTCTTAGGTTTTATGACCTTTTTATCAAATTAATTGGTGATTTCTTCGTATTTTACTGTTTGTTGTTTTGTTTTACATCATTGCACTAAAGTTTTTCCATGAAACAATTCAATTTTCCATGTTCTGTATGTGCATGTGTTGTAATTTGGATAAAGCTATGCTTGGTTTCGGAGAAATGTTAATGTTAGTATTTTTTGGTTTAGAATTGTTGCATTAGAGTTGCTCGATGAAATGCTGATATTTTTATTTTATTTTTTCAAATTCTGCTGTTGTATTTGTGTGTATGCATGTCAGGATTATCGTGAGATTCACTAGTTTTTTTTTTTTTTTTTGGAAATTAGATTTGCTAGTTTTCTTGAGGAATCATTTTCTTGATCAAATCAAACGAAGTTATTCAGTAAAATAAAAATATAATGGTGGTCAATCTTTATCAAGCTAAACTTTGACTTCTCTGAGTTTAGGGCTTTGCTTTCTAAACATTTTGTATTTTAACTTCTTCATCATACTGGTTCAGCATTACGTCTTGGAATTCCATTTGTACCGAGTTATCTTGGCCAAACGGGTTCTATTCAAGACATGCTTCATGGGGTCAACTATGCCTCTGCTGGTGCTGGAATCATTTTCTCGAGTGGATCAGAATTGGTAGGTCAACTTATCTGTCATGATTGTTGATAAGACTTCAATCAGTGTTTTCAGTAAAGTTCCGAATAAGTAATGTCATTTTCTATCTACACAGGGTCAGCACATATCTTTTACGCAGCAAATTCAGCAGGTTACTGATACGTTCCAGGAGTTCATACTGAACGTGGGCGAGGAGGAGGCGACTGATCTCATCTCAAACTCAATATTTTATATTTCAATAGGAAGCAACGATTACATACATTATTACCTCCCAAACGTATCTGATGTACAATCTCTCTACTTGCCATGGAAATTTAACCAATTCTTAGCGCAGACTATGAAGCAGGAACTCAAGGTAACCACCCCCTATATTATCAACTGCATATGGCGTTTAAACTTGTAGAAATATGCCCTTTTGTTGGTATCAAGTTCAATAACTTTTGCTTGGTCAAACCATTAGATCTCTCTCTCCCCCCCCCCCCCCCACACACCACATTTTCGTGCTGGATTTAAGTTGATGCGTTTTGTATTTATGGTGTAGAATTTGTACAATGCAAATGTGCGGAATGTTGTGGTGATGGGGCTGGCTCCACTCGGGTGTGCACCTTTTTTCTTGTGGCAATATAGCAGTGACAATGGAGAATGTGTCAAGATGATAAATGACATGATAATGGAATTCAACTTTGTCATGAGGTACATGGTTGAGGAACTGCGTCATGAACTTCACGACGCCAATATTATCTTCTGTGACGCCTTCCAAGGATCCATGGACATTATGAAAAATTCCAAATTCCATGGTAAAGACAATGATATATCATAGGTGTAATAAACTGATCTATATATATGCTGCTTGGAATGACTTATGCATTAGCTTCCCTCTTTCTTTTTTTCCTTTTTTTCAGGTTTTAATGTGACAAATGAAGCTTGCTGTGGTTTAGGAGAACACAATGGTTTTATCATGTGCCTTTCGCCCCAAATGGCTTGTAATAACGCTTCGGCCCATATTTGGTGGGACCAATTCCATCCAACCGATGCAGTAAACAAAATTTTAGCAGATAATGTGTGGTCAGGCTTGTACACTACAATGTGCTATCCGATGAACTTGGAGGAAATGATTAGCCATTAACGGCCATGGCTAAAACCTACACAATCCAGCTAAGTATATACCCTAATTTTGTTTCTCTTTTAGTTCTCAGATCATACAGTGAGTGATGTGTAAAATCTGTACAGAATGTATAGGAACATGTGTTGATTTTACAGTAACTAATTGCTGATTCTTTTCAAAGAAACTTATTGATCTCGTCTTCTAGATCTGGTTTCTGGGCAAAACTAGGAAATGCAGCTGTTATGTCCCTGCATAATAACATAAGAAATGTCACTGATAGTGTAGTGCTTTTAGATGGACAGAAACATAAGCAACCTTAAGAATGAATTACGTCAAGTAGGGAATAGTCATGTTCTTTAAAGTGGAGGGATTTTGAGTAACAAAATGCTTCCACTCTTCTGCATCGATCTTTCCGTCTCTTTTAAAATCTGCATCCTCAAAGGTCTTGTCAACAATGGCTTCAACTAAATCATCAGAGAGGATCAAGTCCGACTCAACAAAAAGAGCTAAAATGAGCTCCTTCACCTCCTCCCATTCTATATATCCCGTTTGCCATATGTCATATAGTTGAAATGCAACTGCAACATCAGAAACATAAGCTTATTATATAGGGTTTTCCCCTTGTTTTTTAGCAACCGAAAAGAGGGGGGGGGGGGTTCCAATTTTCGTACACGAGATTTTATCTGCTTGGGGTGCATCAGGATGGAAGATGCTCAAACCTCTGACAAACTCCCCAAAGCCAATTAGTCCATCATTTTTGGAGTCAAACAAGCTGAACATCTTTCATAGGAGAAGAAAGCATCGTTAAATTCATAACTTCTACTCCCTCCGTCCCAAAATGATCTTCTCATTTGCCATTTCTCATTGTCCCAAAAAGTTCTTCCCATTTCTACAATTTGGCTTAAATGTGCATAATCGAAACATGTATAGTGAAGCAATTGTTCACATTTTTAAAAAGTTTGAATAGTCAAATGAGAAGATCATTTTGGGACAGAGGGAGTACATGTATACTATGCATTAAGTAGTTAGCAACCACAAGCTTACCCTGTCTGCAAAGAGTGACTGCTTCTTTCTGTTCCCAAACAATCCAAGCTGAAACTCTTCCTGCGAATTCATAGCTTAAAAAACTTAATTTCGCATCTAAATTTAATAAAGTCAGTAACTACAGAATTAATAGTTGAGAGGGAAAGGGATTTTACTTTGTTGATGAACCCATCGTCTATGACAGAGCTGCTTAATTTCTTGAAAAGTTCGTGCAAATCTTTAACTTCTCTGACAGTAACTGCAAATGTAGATTGAAACAAACTTTATTGAATACAAGAATGGGAAATAGATTTGCTTTAACAAGTAAAGAGATGGAAGATTTTTAACTCACAACATGTTTGAGCAGCAAGTAAGCTTGGGTCTTCTTCGTTTGCTCTAATCTTCACGCAAGCCCAACCCATTGGATATATCTGATAGCATGTGTATCGATCTCTCTATATATGTATGTACGCACGTTTGTGTATAACTCATATATGTTTGTGCATTTATATTTATATACACTGGCACACGTACACTAATTATTAGTGAACTTTTGTTGGTAAACAACATTGGATTAGTTACGAAAAGAGTATAAAGGTAGGAGAAATATCACTGTTTATAGCTCTAATTACTCCATAATCATAATTGTATTTCACTTACTAATTTTGGAGATTTGACCGAAAATGGCTAGGCTACATCTGTTTATTTATTGTGCTCCAGATCAACTTGATAAAGATTCTGAGATGTTATGCAGGTTGGGTACATATAATTTGTTCGTCTTAAGACTTTAATCTTAATTTCATCAGCAAAATGTCTTAATTAGGAAAAAAAGGAAGTGACAAGAAATTCCTTTATAGTTGCAACTGGCATTTGTCTATAAGAACTTAGAATCAGGTGCTGGTTCTTTTTTGATGGAAGGTTTCTTAGAATAGAATTGTTCTAAGTTCTTCGTACAAAGAGAGCACATTATAACTTCTCTTCAGGTCAAAATAACACGGACTAATCGCCTGAAAAGCACTAAATTTTTATATTCTTCAGCCTTTAAAAAGTACAATCTATAATGTCCGAACCTTATGCTTGGTAATTGTGATTCTGGAACTCAGTAGAGGAATCAAGAGATGGAGTTATGAACATTTTCATCCCGGGTATTTGCTAGATATATGAGTGGTCTATATTTAAGTTTCGAGAAATCGTTTCAATCAGTTTTTGCTTTCCATTTTCAGATAATGACAGAGGAGCTATAGCAATATGCTTTTCATTTTGAATTTGGTAACCTAGATGAGCATCAATTCTTACCATTTACCCCCTAGCGCTTTCCAAATCGTCCCACTTTTACCTCTTGGTCAAAAGCATCTCATGGGCTATCTTAACTCATAACATTAGGCAAAACTTGTTTATTAATAAGGAAAGAACGTAAATATTGAAGTTTTTTTTTCATGTTACGCTAGAAATATTGATGTTCTTTTTCGTGGTGAAGATGTTTAGTTCTGCTGTTTGGCCTATATGTTCTTTCTCGTGGTAAAGATGTTTAGTTCAAGCGCGTAAATGATACTCCCTCCGTTCCAAAGTGATAGTCAGTTTCGTTCTTAATTTAAATGTTTCAAAATACCCAAATTTATTCGTAATTTTTTCAAAAACAAACACAACACATAAACAAGGACACACATGGAAAAAGAGGGACTGGAGAGGATTGAACAGACCAGATTGCTTTTGTTGTGGTGGTGACGGAATTAAGTTGACCTGAAAAAATATGTTCTATTTTCTCATCTTCTTCTCTTTGATGCAAGTAAATGGTGCAAGATATGCTTCTTTTACTCCCTCCGTCCCAAAATGACCTTCCCACTTTGCATTTTTCATTGTCCCAAAAAGTTATTTCTATTTCTACAATTTAGGCTTAAAAGTGCATAAACAAAACATGAATAGTGAAGCAAGTGTTCATATCTTTAAAAAAATTATATATTATTTTTTTTTAAAAAAAAGTTTATATATTCAAATGGAAAATGGAAGATCATTTTGGAACGGAGGGAGTAGTTTAATTAATAATACTCGTAGGTCCCTTTCTGTTTCCATGATCTTGGTATGTGCGACTGATTATTTAATTAGTTAGTCAAATAGTAATATTTGATGTATGATTATCATCTTCTTGATTGACCAACTATTTATTTGTACGGATCTACAGAGAAAAACTTTAGGACTAGTGCAGGCAGAACATGATGCAAACAAGAGCTTTTATGTGCGAATCTTATTCTATATAGCCATTAAAAAAAAAATAAAAAAATGCCAGTAATAATACTCCATTCTTCTGGAAAAAGATAGATTTATATAATTTTGATGGTTAGTTAAGCTGAATTGAAATTTGATCAATTTTTTTTTTTTTTTTTTTTTTTTTTTATGAAAGTTTATTTATCATACTAAAGAGAAAGAAAAATCGGAAATGAACTATAGGGAACTCAGATCATATTCTTGAATTACTTCCAAATCTATTAACCAAGACACTCTATTTTTTTTTTTTCTTGCAGTCATGCATCAGCTCACTATATGTATATACTATAAATATAGTCAACTGACGACAACCAAAAGTATCCAAGAAGGCACTTTGATAAAATAGAATGGTACTCCCTTTGTCCCTAAATGAGTGTCCAAATTTCATTTTAAAGGACACTGAAAATCTCAACTTTTTGAACAATTTGGTAACAACGATTCATATATAATCTTGTAATCTTCTTTCCAAACCTTTAGTTTTGCACGTACAAAGAAACCGGTGAAATTTTTTTCGAAAAAAAAACGTTTAGGGAGAAAGTTATGTTAAAAAAAGACACTCATTTAGGGACAAATATTTTTTGAAAATGGACACTCATTTAGGGACAGAGGAGTATTAGATTTTGTAATCCTCCTTCCCTTCCGTAAAAGATGGTAGATAAGTATTCTAATTTCTATCACGACGACTCTAACCTCCCTATAACACAGAGATGTAAACCTATCAACACTTAGTTAGGAATCACAACCACTGTCCAGCAAGCTACAGGTAGGTAGTACATGAAATGTCGCAAACACGACATTCAACAAACTCCCCCTTAAAGTTTAAATTCAGGTGAATCAGTTTGTTTGACTCGGTCATTCTAACGAAACTAACGGAATATGCTAAGGGTTAATATTATATTGCCCCGCCCGCCATTATCTCCTCATCGTTGTTAACTTCAACATCAAACTAACGGAATATGGTAAGGGCCCATCAAATTACGCCATTATCTCCTCATCGTTGTTAACTTCAACATCAAACTAACGGAATATGGTAAGGGTTAATCATTATGTATTTTATTTACAATGGAAATTTCCGTTAATTTAATGATTGTTGAGTTAACGTTTGGGTTTATATCTCATCATGTCCGTATCATTAACTTAAGGTAGTGGTTTAAACTTGACTCATAATATAAGGGGTCAACTTGAAAGTTTTTTCCAAATGTTAAGTTGGGGAGATTCCAAGAGAAAAAACAATGGAGGGGTTCAAATGCGAGCGAAAAGACGTTAATTTGGGGGAAATTCCTGAAGAAAAAGCATTCAATTCGGTACGTTCTTTTTCAATTCTTTTGCAATCAGAATAATTAACGTGTTTTATTCATCAATGATTTTGGTTAACATGTGCCCTAATCCCTAACCCTAGTTATAAATAATTATGGCAAAACTTTGCATTAGGAGATCAGGCTTTTTGTAGATCTCATTATTGCAAATTTGATTCAAAATTGGAACTATTAGGGTTAGGGTTATTTGCTAGTAAGTTTGTTAGAGCATCTGTAATTTTCTCATTTTAGACAAGTGAATGGTACTACTCGTGTGCTTATGAATAATAGATTAAATGCAACATTTGAGACTTTTTCGGCTACTCGGAACAATTTGTCTAATGTGATATCTTCGATTGCGTAACAATGCTCGTTTGATGCTAACTCTTTAATTAGCAGGTATCGCGACATAGTTGATGTAATTTGATTCCCAAGGGCTACAGGAAAAGTGAGCATTATGATACAAAGGACAATGATTCAAGGCCATGATATACCTACATATTTGAAGGTAAAGTACCCCATCCGTCCAGGAATAAATGTCACAATTGACGAGTAAACATTTTAAACCTTTTTGTTGTGTTTCCTTAACCTTAAGTCCCCCTCTTTTTATAGGAGATAAACATGTTGTTAATTGACTTTGATAGTTTGATTCATACAATTTCCTTTAAGAAATGGCAACTTAGGAGATCACCAAACTTTACATCCTTTTTTTAGAATGCTGACATTCACTTTGGGACAAATCAAGATATTCATTTCCATTCTTACATGACATGTTAAAGGAATTCACTGGATGTTGTTTCGTCGCTTATTATGTTTCGACGCCATTGACCCTGTTCTGCTTTTAGTTCAATGGACTCTTTTCTTCCTTTTTGTTGTACCTTTTCTTCTATAACCAAAAACTTGATTATATGGTTCATAATCCATGAAATCTGATATATGTCTGCACCACTGAACATAAATGTTAAATGTATTGTTGTTACAAGTCCAAAGTGCACTGAAAACGATGATTTTATTTATCACACATAGGGGAATCAACTACTTACATCTTTCCAAGAAGAATGACTTTGTTATAGTAGACAACAGTCGTACATATCAAGCTTGTAACAACCAACATACTATTATGGTCCATACTCTCTCTGTCTCTCTCTTCGTAATAAGAACGATCTATATGATAAGAAATCACTATATCCTAGTACTATGAAGAATATTCACGCTTACTACACTAGCTAATGGTGTCAAAGGGGTCAGAAAATCAAACTGACCTCACAAATAATACACCGTAACGAATAAATCCTTTTCAATAACTCAACACGTGTCGTGATCAGCCTGAATGTGGTTGCTTGATGGTTTCCCGAGCTGTAAACAGTTTATTGGTGGCACTGGAGGAGTGTACAACTCTCCAAAAGTCTGCCAGCAGAACGGATCATACATGTGGTAGCGTTCTTGCACCGGCTTTAGCTCTATACCGTTCAATGTTACATCCGTGCATGGTTGGCTGTCGCTACATGCAAAATGCACGGGTTTTACAGTGTATGTTCCTCTTATCCTTTCGTAGCTGATTCCCGATAGAGCCACTGCTGATGTTTGGTTCTTGCACGTGCTTTTATCGCAGTAGAATTGGTCAATTACTACCGGAAGTTGGACTTCAAATACTTGAATATTGGAAAATAGTACTCCTTGCACGGACCCGTATCCACCCTGCCCAAGGTGACATTTTCAATTGAGTGAAAAGTTTCTGATATGCATCAGGGATTAGAGAAGTACATACTCCATCTGTCCCAAATTGAATGACCATTTTTATTCCAAAATGAATGACCTTTTGAAACTTTTACATCAAAAAACTCTGTCCCTAAATGACTTTTTTCGAAGAAAAAAAAAAGAGTTCATTATATTTTTGCAAAACTAAAATTTTGTAAGTGAATAATAGCAAGAATTTTTTTGATTTTTTTCTATTAAAAATCAACATTTTCAAAATGACCCTTAAATCCTAAATGGTCATTCATTTTGGGACGGATGGAGTACAATTTTTCAATCGACTAGATTGTTTTTGCTTAACTCGAAAAATTCGACAACTCAAGTAGGGTGAACAGAATAGTATTGTACCTGCCATGTCTTTATCCGAACACCATTCATAGTGTTATGCATGACAACGTCTTTAACAGTGATGTTCGAGACACATGCCTTTGTATTGTATCTTCCTAAGCTTCCAATGCTTATTCCGTGACCTGGCCCACAATTGACATTGTGTACATACACATTGGTGCATCCGGTTTGTATAGAAATGCAATCATCCCCTGCATAAAAATTGAACATTTGTTTAGAATCTTTTAATTTTTTAACTCAAAACGCTTATTTTGATTGTTGTTTCTATCTAACAACCAACTAATCTGGGTTGGCTCTTAAGCATAAGAAATTGGCAAACAGTTATTGTAGTTTTTAAAAAAGACAAAATAGAAATTGTTGGATGTTAGTAGATATGCCAAAAAGAAATCTGTCTTTGGTCTGTAGGGTTCTAAAACCTAATCTTCATTGGACCGGTCTTCAATGATTGTGCTCGCAACACGTGTCCGTCAACACGGGCTATATGACTTTGTGGTGTTCAGGCTTTGTGTCAGAGATGAACAAGATTAGTTCATATCAGAATAACTTTGTGGCATGTTACCTATCAGGCTCACTCTGTTCCTTATTCTTGTAATGACTTGAAAAGATAATGAGGAGTATCCCAATCTAAAAAGTAAGGTTTTTTCTTAAAGGACGAACTTGCCGCTATGGTGCTACGTACTAAGGTGAAATGACCATATTACCCCTAGAGAGAAAATTGAATTACCGCATGCAAGGTCAGTAGTGTGGATGAGCACGTCCTTAGAGTTCTGCAAGTGAATTCCATCTGTGTTGGGGCTATCAGCAGGGGATGAAACGTTCATATTGTGTACGGAGACTCCCATGCAGTTGTCAAACTTGAGGTGGCACTGAGGGCTGTTTTGAATCGTAATTCCAGTGACTGTCACGTTAAAACTTCCATAGAACCTTAAAGCCTGCGTATGAGCAACAAATTAACGTGTTATATGGTTAGCTAGTTAAGAAGGAACATTTTTGTACTGAACTTGTTGTATACAGAATTTTCATCTAGAATGATGTTGACAGAGATCACGAGGTCCTAATAGTCAGAAATTTGGACCTCAAAGATAAGATATTTGTTTACAAGGGATATCCACAACATTATGTATAAAGTTTATGTGAGAAATGCATATTGGATATATAAGTCTTTTTATCGATGTCCTTACCGTGGGCTTTATGCTTGGCATCTTTCCTCCAAGTGAGCTGCTTATCTGTGCCACAAACGGTCATATATGTAAGACACAAATGAATTAAAAGTTTGATCACTTGCAAGAACAAGTAAAAGTCTTAGAATTTTTCTCACAAAATCCTAGGTGAACATACTGATCGGCTATATAGTTTGTGGGGTTTGACCATTAAGTGAAAATAATTACCGGTGTATGTGGGTTTTCTTTCTCAGTATTGTTGAATGGGGCGATAAGTTTCAACTCATCATCTAGAGGATCATCCAATGTCGAGGCTTGCCACCAAATTGATCCCCTACCATCGAGGATGCCTTTCCCCTGAATTGTGATTCCAACTAATTTCGTAAATAGAAGCCACTGATACAGTCCTGATCCCCATTTGTTGAAACTTGTTGGCGCGATTATAGTACCATCAAGCTACATTAGAAAGATGTACGTCTCAAGATTAAGTTAAATTTTTGCATTGATTATGTTGTAAAAATTGTTTTCTTTATTCAAGCAATTTTTTTTGTTTATCATAATTACCTGAAAAACAATATTATGTTGGCAATAAGGACCAGAAAATGAAACCGGTCCCACGAGGAACTGGTAATTTGACGGCACAAGTATTTCTGATGCCTCCACCTTACAAGCTGCTGCCCAGGCAGCTTCGAATGCCTGTGTCACAAAATTCAAAAGATACATTATTAGTCATTTTTACTCACCATTGCTTGTAAAGAGTTTGTTTGTTTTTTAATTATTTTTGGGGTTAATTTTACTTGTCTTCACAAAAGTATAAAAATTGAATTCCGTATAAATTTTTATTACCTATAATAGGAAAAAATGTATGCTGAATACTGATTTCAATATACTTCCTCCATTCCTCTCGAAATTGGATTGTGGTAAACTTGATTATACTTTGACCAAGTAATTTAAATAATAATAAAAAACTATCCTAATGTAAATCTAAAAATCGTTATTGTATTACTAATAGTGATACAATAACAATTATAAATTTTTATTTCAATCATTATTTTTTCTTCAAATTACTTAATCAAATTATTATAATCAAGCTTATCAAAATTCTATTTCGAGCGGGAGAGAGGGAGTATAAAGTAATCTTTAAATGAGATGGGTGGACTACTATTTTTTTTTCCAGCTTTGAAGTCTGATATAAATTTGCATCATACAATTGTTACTTTGGACAGAACTGTGTGTTGGAACCTAAACCAACTGCCTTAACAGAATCATTTGAGTGGTCCCTTTTGATTTTGTTGGCCATTCTGTTGTCTTTCACTATCTTTACTTTATGCACATTGTCTTTTGAGCAATACTAAACTCACAAAATAAAAGTCGCAAAGTTTTGGCCACAAACACAGTTGGCAACCATTGATTGTATGTTGTGATTGTGGACCGCCCGGCTCATTAAATAAATATCCAATCAATGATTGCTAACTGTGTTTGTGACCAAAATTTTGTGAGCTTCTTTCGTTTCCCTAACATTGCTGGTCTTTCACCACGTTGAATGCAGTTTTAATTCATCATTTTTTCCTTATCTTGGCTGACGATATTGCAATATTACCTACTTTTTTGTGTTTGCAGCTTGATCAAGAAATTACAGTGATCTCAATTACGTTAATGCTAAGCAGTTCAGGTAAGTCCGTAAATTCTAAGCAGTTCAGGTAAGTATTACAGTGATCTCTTGAACTTATGACCAATTTAATTCAATTTTGAGATGATGAACTAATAGTAGTTTTAAGTAATGCTAGAGGCAAAAATAACTGGCAAAAATTTGACGACAAAATCACTACCAGCAGTTGTTGATTGGTTGTTTTGCTTATATGTGGTGTAACCTATAAATTATTAATCAAAAACTGCTAGCAAAGATTTCGTGAGCAGAGTTATTTTATGCCTTATAGCATTACTCAATAGCTTTGCCGGTCTTTCAAATATAAACGGGCTGAACATGAGAATGTGTGCATGATGTTTACTTCCTGCGAGTGGAATTTCTGACTGCATTTTTATGAAGACATTGAGTCAGTTTATAGAACATAAAACAGAGAATGTATTATTTGTTACCTTTGTATCATCAGTAATTCCATCTCCTTTGGCCCCATAATCTAGCACATTATAAGTTGAAGCGATACTAGTTGCTGGTGCTGCGGGGGCTTTATCTTTTGGTTCAGGTGCCGGAGGAAGCACCGGAGGTTCTAATTTTGGAGACGGGGACGGAGCTTTCTGTTTTGACTTTCCGCCATTTTTGTGGTGTTGACTTCCACTATGATTCTTTCCTTTCTTCTTGTACAGAGCACTACTCTGCCTCCAATGCTTTCCCCTTCTTGCATTGCAAGTTTCCGTACTTGAAGACCATACTAGAAAAGCAATGACCAATGCCAATGTGATTCCTCTGAAATTGATCAAACCACTCATTGTTCTTTAAGAGGTGCAGTGTGTGTGTGTGTGTGTGATTGGAGAGTTGGGTTTTGAAGATGGCTAGAAGAAAGGCTATTTGTGTTGTTTAAATACTAATGTCCACCTGACAGGTAACGAAACTGTTGAGACATACATACTACTCGTAATACTTCATGTTTTATTCCTATTTTTTTCTGCCATAAATAAATTTTATATCCCATCTCGCGAAACTGAAATTTTGTCGTTTTGCTGACCCCACAGGTCTTAATGACCTGCTCGACAACATTTCGAAAGTGACTTGTGCCGTAAACCTGCCAATTTCCGGATATGATGAGCTTAGACGTGGAGTCCGGTGCACCAACAATGAAGGTGCGTATTTTTGGGTTTTATCTTAAAAACTTTTTTTGCTCGTCTTCCCAGATTAAGTAAGAGATAAGCCTTGTATGACTATGGAAACATGTTGAGGCTCCTGCCATAAGTAAGTGATAAGCTTTTTCTCGCTACGAAAATATGTTGTCCATCAAAATAAATCAATTTTTCGTGGTCGAGTATTATATTAACGTTTCTAAGGTAAAGCTGCATATACTCGTCTCTATAGAGACGGAGTGAGTATGAGATTTGGTGTTGTAAGTATACGTATAGGAAGCTGTTGGTGCATGTAATAGTAAAAATGGTATTGAATTGGTGCTGTTGTAAAAGGCCAAAAACAACAAAGGCACACGTGAGTGGGTCAATAATTTTATTTGTTTTGAGGGGCACTGATTATAACAGCACTTTTGGAGATCACATGCAACATTCACGAGCTGTTTTTAGGAGTGTTTTTTCTTCTTTTGTCTTCTTAACCAGTAAGCCTTATTGCTCTCTCACTAGTCACTCCTCCACTGGCCACTCAACCCCAACCCTTAACTTGTGGTGTTCTCTTTCATTCTCTCTCTCTCTCTCTCTCTCTCTCTCTCTCTCTCTCTCTCTCTCTCTCTCTCTCTCTCTCTCTCTCTCTCTCTCTCTCTCTCTCTCTCTCTCTCTCTCCCTCTCTCTCTCTCTCTCTCTCTCTCTCTCCCAACCCTTCTTAAGTTCTTTTATCAATGGAATAACCTCAACTTTCCCAGCCTGTTTGACTCTTACGTGTTTATGTCTCACTATATGTCAGTTAGCCTCTGTTTGTGTTGAGAGAGAGAGAGAGAGAGAGGTGGGGAGAGAGATGTGGTTCCTATCAAGAATTCTGGTTTAGTAGTGTTTTAAACTTTACAGGGTTTCCAGGGGAGTGAGCAGTCACCTATACATTCTTTGTACTGGATGTTTGGACTCAATTTCCCATTGAAAGTGAGACAGTCATTGTGATTATTAAGGTTAAGATGTTTTACTTCCAATAGATATACAGTGTATACTCCATCCGTTTCACCTCACTTGTCACCTAAGAGGTGGATTGTGGATACAATAACTAAGGGAAAAAAAATAAAATAAGGAAAATGTGTGGTAGAAAATGAAGAAAGAGAATGCGTGAGTTAAATAGTAGTGTTGGTTGAATAAATTGAGTGGTGGAAAATGAAGAGAGAGAATGAGTGGTGGGGTAGAGTGAATATAAAATCATAAAAAAGTATGCTATTCTAGGAAGTGTCAAGTGAGCTGAGACGGACGGAGAGAGTATTATATATGTGTGTGAACAGTGTGTGTATATAGACACACACACCCACTCTCCAACTCACAAAAAGATGCACTTTTGTTTTAGGCACAAAAATTAAGAAAACGTGTAAGTACTGTAAGTTTTGTGAGTATGAAAAAGTGAAGTAGAAAATAGAAGGTGGAATAGGGAATAGTAAGTGGATAAGTGGGTCACATTGAATAAAATAGTATTTTAAAGTTTTCATTTTGAGGAAAGTGCTTTTTTTAATGGGACACTCTTTTACTTTTAAGTAAAGAGTGCATCTTCGGTGGGACGGAGGGAGTATATGTATGTATATATGTATGCGTGTATATATATATATACTACCTCCGTTTCACGTCACTTGAGACTTTTGGTCAACTTAATATCGTTTTGACGAAGACTTTATAGAAAATTTGATGATCTTAATAAAAATTTAAAAAATGTGATTGAGAGTGTTTTTTTATGGTGAATCATTTTATAATTTTTAAATTTTTATTAGGATCATAAAATTTTCTATAAAGTCTTTGTCAAAACGATATTAAGTTGACCAAAAGTCTCAAGTGACGTGAAACGGGGGAGTATATATATGTATGTATATATACATTTTATGTGTGTATATGTATATATATATACTCCCTCTGCCTCAGAAATTGTCTCATTTTCACTTTTTATGGTCAACATAAATGAAATTTGACCAAACTTTGATGTCGATCTAATCATTTTAGTTTACTTCTAAAATTGTACTCCTTCCGTCCTAGAGTATAAGTCCACCCTTCCATTTGCATGGAGATTAAGAAATGGTGGAAGTGATGTAAGTGCTGTGAATATAAAAGTAAAGTAAGAGATAATGAGTGGGAGAGGATAGTAACTTGATTGGCTTTGTGAGTATAAAGGTAAAGTAGGAGGGAGAATGAGTGGAAGGAATAGTAAAGATTCTTTGTCATTTTTGGAACTGGACATATACTATGAGACGGACTAAAAAGGAAATGTGGACCTATATTTGGAGGCGGCGGGAGTAATTGACAAATTATTAAGTAACGTATCAATACAATTTAAAGTTTGAATGTGATCATTAGATTAACATTAGTGTTTGATCAAAAGATTAACATTAGTGTTTGATCAAAGTTTATTTATTTTGATCATAAAAAAGTCAAAATAGGACAATATTGAGAGAGAGAGAGAGTATATATGTTAATATAGTGGGAGCGGGGGTAGAGTAACAGAAACTTAACCTACCAGGATTCTGAGCATATTTGCAGATGAAAAATAAATGTCACAGGCAGCATAAAATTCCTTGAAAATGATGGGTAAAAAACCGCCCCTAGTTTTTCCACACATTCAAGGAAAGTTTGTGGGTTCTTGCTTCTTTTTGATTGGAGGGTGAATGCCCAATCATTATGTTGGAATTCTTATATAAACATGTACTACTAGATTATGAATAAATTAAATACTAGTAAAACATCAAAATAATTATTGAGGTAACTCTAATCGGAGCCATTGGATGGATCGGGGTGGAGCTAACTCCTCGGTGGAGCGGTTTGAAATCCCAAAAGCAGTGTGAGTCGTGAAATTTAACCTGTTGTTGATCCCGCGAGTCTATAACAGTTTGCTTGGACGACTTACGTCTGCATATTGATAAAATTGCACCAAGATTGCACCTCATATGCTCAAACAAACACTGAGTAATACTTCCACCGTCTCATGATACATGTTGCACTTTTCTTTTTTATTAGTATCAAAATAAATGTTGTATTTCTATACAAGGAAAGAGACTTGGTGCAATTTTGTCATTGTACAACTATGTACTAACCAGTAGTAAAGAACATTTCAAGTCAGATTGGAGACAATTATTTTGGAACAAAAGAGGTACTCCCTCCGTCCTATATTTATAGCTACTTATTTCCATTTTGGGCGTCCCATACTTATTGCTACTTACCCAAAATGTTCATTTTTCTCTCTTATCCACTCACAACAATTATCTACTAACTTATTTTCTTTCTCTTACCCACTCATGATACTTACTTTTCCAACATACTCCCTCCGTCCCAGCAGAAGTGTCACCAACTTTTGGAACACGGAGATTAAGAAAAGGTTGTAGATGTGTGGTAAAAAATGAAGAGAGAAAATGAGTGGGGTAAATAGTAGTGTTGTTTGAATAGAAAGAGTGGTGGAAAATGAAGAGAGAGAATGAGTGGGATTAAATAGTAGAGTTGGTTGAATATAAAAGTATTAAAAGTTTGCCATTTTGGGTAGTGACACTTGTGCTGGGACGGACCAAAAGGGAAATAAGTGACACTTCTACTGGGACGGAGGGAGTATATTCTTAATCCCCGTGGGACGGAGGGAGTATTAGATTGGTGTTTTATTCTCCTAATCATGATAAATTGTCTCTCTCTTTCTCTCTATCTCACAGATTGACACGCATACACACACACAGTGGCACACAATATATATATATATATATATAATACTATGATGATGCAGAAATTGAGGGGAGAGGCGTCGTCGTTTAGTGGATGCTCGTGAAGTTTGGTCCCCTTCTCGTGATCTTGCACACACGGGGTTGATATTAGATTGGAATTTAAACACTTTGTTTTCGTTTCCCTTTTGTTTTGATTTAAGACTTGACAGTCCTCCAAACTCAATAATGCAATCTATGATTGTCTCTTGTCACACATCCCCATATGTATAAGTATATGCACCTTGTACTTCATTTCACTCCCAATCCAATCCACACACACACACACATAACTTTCTGTGAATTGTTTTTGCCTAAATTGATATGTGGGTACCCACCTTCAACTTTTAGACTTTCTCGTTCGATTTGGGGACATGTGAGTCAGTCTTAAGGCAGTGCGGTCTGTTTCAGTTTATTGAATTTATTCATTAAATGTATGATTGTCTTTTCGTCCACCATTTCCATCAGCAACAAGAGTCAACCACAACCGTTTGATGTATGTAGTCCTCTAAGGCGTCAACCTCAGCGAGGGTCATCCACTTGAATACCAAACAAAGATTATAATATTTTAATAAGTGTATATTTTTAGGCCGTCTCACAATAAATCTTCCATTTCTAAGCATATATTAATACTTTTGCATCATTTGATAGTTGTATAAAAATTGTAAAAACAAAAAAAGAAATTGTCTTTATAATAAAAATTATTTGACAAATCAAATGCAACCTTGTTATTTATGGGGTGTAGAGATTTTTTCCCCAATCACTAACACGGCAAAGGTAACACTAGTGAAACTAGTCACAAAAAATAATGGGGTTATTAACGAAAAAAAACTATCTCTTCCGTATATGAGTAAGAGTCTTACCCTTATTTTGCGGCATATTAAAGAAAAATAAAAAAAAAACAATAAAAAGGTAAATTTTCAAGTGGATTGAGTATATAATGGTACAAAACACTATTCATAATTTAAGTGAGTAAAAGTAACTTAGTAAAGTAATTGTTTTTTTTTTTTAATTATACAAGCATTAGAAGAACAAAATTGTCAACAATATTATCCATCATGTGCCATTCAAAAGTGAAAATCTTCTTCTGAGACGTACTGATAAAGAAAGCATGACTCTTCTGGATTAATACCTTTTCCTTTTTGAATGACCGCTGATTTATTAAGAAGTTACTCTCACCGTACTGATGACGTAGCACGCTTCACTTTTTGACCCTCTCACCGTACTGATGATCTTGCACGCTTCACTTTTTGACCCTACACTAAGTTAAGTGGATTGAGGATATAATATTTGAAATGCAGTTTAGAATTCAATTAGGTTAATATTAGGCTATGTACATGATCAAGCCAAAATTGTTGATCAAGTAGGCCGAATCAATGGATCAGATATCTGGAGAGATATGTGTAGCTTACAAGCAAACAACCGACTCGCCGGAGAGTCTCTGGTTAAGACACTTGAGTATGAAAATAAGTATCTAGAGATGATTAAAACCAGAGCTCTAATGCGTGAATAAAGTAAGAGTGCATAGATGTGAAATTGTGAAGGTTTGACCTCTATTTATGCATTATGTCGAATTGTTCTCCGAGCATGAGATCGAATAGTTAAGTATGTAGTTGAGTCTGTTGAGAATTGTGATTCCTTCTCATATCGGTTCTCTTAGTCGGTTGGGAGTCATCCCTATATATGACTCCTTGAATGATCTTGATTTCTTAGTAGAGAGATTCTCTGGGAGAGTAGCCCGGACGTACTATGCTCTCGTCGAGCGTGAACCCTGACCGACACATGAGCTCAATAGTCGTCACTACTTGTCCTTAGTTGATTACTCTTTGTATCCCTTTTTATGTAATATGCTAGTTATTTTTTTTTATGAATTTATGTAATAGATTAGTTATTTTTGATAAATTTCAGGTTCAGTAATAGACTCGGTTGGGCTTGTGACAAAATGATAATTCCTTTTTGTGAAGTAGAGGGTCATAAAAGTAAAATAGTGAGCGGGCTTCGCAACCCAAACGCCGAAACTGGGCATAAATTCTAGGGTTTATCAATCAAATTCACTGGTTCAATTGTTGGAGCACCGCACACAGACAGAGGAGGAAAATTTGGTAGGAATTAAAAGAGAATATGGATTCATTTTCTTCACCGTCTAGCGGATCGCCGCAGCTATCACCCGATGATTTCATGAGTCAACTCAAAACTCAGCTCGCTCAAGCTTACGCCGAGGAATTTCTCGAGGTATATTCCGAATCTTTGATTTCATACATAATTGTATTGTTTTGTGTAATAATCTCATGTCTTTTCTTGTTTGCTATTTGCTCATGTTAGTTAATTGCGAGATCCTAATCTTGGCCATTACATAAGGAATGTAGGGGGCTAGGGTTTTTCGCATTGATTGAAATTTTAATGTAATGAAGCTCAGTTTTTCATTACTAACATTAGGTAGTTGAATTAATACCTGTGGTTGTTAGTATGTGTTATATGGAATATATTTATTCCTGTTTAAAATAAAAGGCCATCCCAACATCAATTTAAGTTTTTGATGTATTCTGCACTTCCATTGTTATATATAACACGAATGGAAATAGTATTCACGTAGTATTTGCTACTAAAATTGCAAATTTGGCCTCATACTTGAAAGGAACACTCAGTTTGGATGGAGGGGGTAAAAGAAAGTTTGATTTTTACCGTCTATATTTTTTCCGGATTGAGGAAATATATTGTTGAGTCCTGACTTATGAATGCGATTTCTTTTGTGCCATTTTATTTTTCCTTCCTCATCAACATCATCTTGATGGCATCAGTGTGATCATACTTGTACACATATGGAAGTGTTCAAGTTGGCCTATACTACATAGATGACTGAGTAGGTCTGAAAGCCTTTGCATCATACTACCAATATTTCCAATTCCTACATTATGGCCCTGATCATTCTGCGATGACTGGAGTAGTGAATGCTCGTCAGCGCCAAGGCTAGGTGAAGGCTTAGGGCCTGTTTGGTAACCCAACTAAGCTCTTAATTTGGAACACTTAAAGAGATTAAAAAATTAAGCTTGTTTGGTAAGGAAAATTTCAATCACTTAAATTGTTAAGATTATCTTAAAACAAGCTATTAATTTTAAGCTAGTATGGCAAGTCTTAACAAGATAAGAGGAGGTAAGATAAAAAAAGGGAATGGGTTTCAAACCCACTCATCAACATTTTTGTTTATTTAATGTTACTTTCTTTTGTTGAAATATTTTATTTTTTCAAACAGATTAAATATGATATAATTAAAATGAAATTATTTTTATATTATTAATTTTGATAATATTTTACTTGAGTATCATAATTGAATTTTATCAACAAAAAAAAATTGTCAAATTTTAGTAAAATTGATCAAAATAGCGAAGGTAATGTGGGACAAATGAAAATACCAATAAAAAACTGTTCAAATATTATTATTATCGGTTCAAATAAAAGATAATTTGATAAATAATATTTTTAAACTATAATTATTTATTTTTAAAAATACGACTATTTTTATTTGAGGATAAACAAACAGAATAATCAAATGAAAGAGATGAGACTAATTTTTGAGTGTTTGTTTACAATTTTAATTAAATTCTGATGTATGTAGTTTGTCAGTACCAAACAAATTGAAGTCTTACAAAATTCAACAACTTAATGATTTCAGCTCTACTTTCTCAGCTCTACATTTTCAGAGCTTAATTTTCAGCTTTACCAAACAAGCCCTTAGGGGATCACTCAACTCCCTTAATTTTTTTAACTTTTTTTCTTAGTTCCTATAAAAAAAAAAAGGTATATTAAAATACTTCGTCTGTCCCAAAATGATCGTCTTGTTTAACTTTTCAAACATTTTAAGGCTACATTTTAAGTTTTGGAAATTTAGTGATTTTGAAGCCTTAGTTTTGGAAATAGGACTAACTTTGTGGGACAATCAAAAAGGGGAAATGGGGCTATCATTTTGGGACGGAGGGAGCATAGTTGTCAAAGGCGAAAGGCGAGAGGCGGGCGGCAAAAAGGCGAGCAAGGAGGAAAATATAACTAAAAATTAATAAAAAATAGAAAATATATATCTATATACATGCAACACATAAACAAAGCATAACACGTGTTATGAACAAGAATACAACATTAAATAAGTATCACAATTCCACACATAATAGTATCCTAACATAGTTCAAACTTCAAAAGTAAGAATTCTAAACTTGAGCCCGTAATTATTATCGAGTAAAGAAATCAAGCTCTAAAGTCATGCAAAGTAAATGAAAATCTGAAAAACAGGGGAAAAGAAAAGAAAAGATAAAAAATGTAAAAAGGCAAGAGGCGAGAGGCGGGCGGAAAAAAGGCGAGCAAGGCAACCGCCTCGTGAAGAAATGCGTACATCCGCCTGTCTGGCTACAAAAAGGCGACCGACCCCTCAAGGCGCCAAAAAAAGCGAGGCGGGCGGTCGCCTTTGACAACTATGGGAGGGAGCACTAATTTTGTCAATTTCGACACCCTTTACTTGTGGTATATATATGAATATATACTCCCTCCGTCCCGGCACAAGTGACACCAACTTTCGGGACAGGGAGATTAAGAAAAGGTAGTATATGTGTGGCAGAAAACGAAGAGAGAGAATGAGTTGAGTAAATAATAGTGTTGGTTGAATAAACTGAGTGGTGGAAACTGAAGAGAGAGAATGAGTGGTGTTAAATGGTGGGGTTTGTTGAATATAAATATATTAAAACATTTCCATTTTGGGCGGTGTCACTTGTGCTGGGACGGAGGGAGTATATATGAAAAAGTAAACTTTTATTCTCTAGCTTCACCACTGTTTCTCGTCTTGACAAAATTGGTCTTTCTTTATAACTTGCTCATATGGATATATATGAAAAAGTAAACTTTTATTCTCTAGCTTCACCATTGTTTCTCGTCTTGACAAAATTGGTCTTTCTTTATAACTTGCTCATATGGAAGACATTTGCTAGCACATTGCTATAGATAGCATGATTAGGCACAAAAGAACAGTCATACGGCAAATTGCATGTCTTTGGATTTTTTCGAACCTTGCACAATCCCCTACTCAAGCTTCACAGTGCGCATTTAGAAGACAACTTTATATGCTCATAAACCAAGTTACATGGGCTTTTCTTCATGAAATCATCTAGCTATTGTGTTTCTCCAGATTAGAGTTAAGTTATTCACGAAATTAAAGTTGAGTTCAGGGTGCTAAATGACGATTAGTTGTGATAATGTGCAGAAAGTTATGTTATGCATTATTACAGCCATGTGATGCTTGTATGCTTATACTACATACTACTTCACAATACACGAGCTATTGACCTATTTGGTGCATAAAAGACATTTCATTTAATCCGTAAAGTTCGTTCACTCAGATTTCATTATATAAAAGATATACCATAAATAAAAATATTTTGTTAACGTTACCCCACCAGTGCAGTGTCACTTGTACTGTATCACTACTCTTTCCACTTTCGGAACCTTCAATGAAAGAATTGTTTTTGTCGTAATCAACCCTCTTTCTTAGTTCATCCTGCTTGAACACAGAACTCTAATAATTTCCATATTGTGAATGCTACATGTTTCTCTTGTTTTTGTGTGCAGACTGTGAGGGGAAAGTGCTTTGATAAATGTATCACCAAACCAGGAAGCAGTCTGAGTGGAGGAGAGAGTAGTTGCATCTCCAGGTGTGTGGATCGCTACATTGAGGCCACCGGTATCATTAGCAAATCACTTTTCAGCGCCCAGCGTTAAGCAGAGCACTTCTTGAAGAAAGTCTTGGTCTAGAGAATTTCAGGAAAAACACAAATGCATATGCTAGAGATGGTTTAGATTATACTCCGTATTATGTTTTGTTTATTGCTTGCCCCTTATATATTTGAGGAGGAGCATATTCCGTTAAGAAATTTTTGGGTACTATTATTTGTCAAGTTCAAGTTTGTGTCATACAATGCATGTTCATCTGACTTTATTTCCCCATGGAATGGGTTATTTCCTTGGTCTTTTATTCCCTACTGCTGATATACTTTTGGAGTTGGTTTTTCACCCTTTATATTGTTTGGGCTTTGCTAGATTTGGAATTCATTTTTCTGATAAGGTAAAGTCTAAGGGTCTTCTACCACCGTCCAAAATGATGTTCACACTTTTTTCACTATGAACAAAATTGTTATTGATAGTATTGTTGATGGTGTATCAATAAATAGTTTTAGATTTCATTTGTATAATTAAACCAATTTAAATTTATTGCTCAAATTTCTTTCTTAGTAACGGCAAAAAAAAGTTTGAAGATCATTCTGGGTGGGATGGAGGGAGTATTTGTTTGGGTGAATTTGGGACAGAGGGAGTATTTGTATGGGCAAATGGGGTCTCTGAATAGCCCAAAAGTAGTGTGTTTTGTTATGCTTTATTCAGCCAAACAAAGAGGCTTTGAATTTGTGTCATGAATGAGGTGAAGATGGGATTGTCTTTGGGAGCCATGGTCATGACTTTGGCCATTTGGTTGCACCTCTCTTGGTCAGCCTCAAGGTTCCAACAATGCCAGATTTTGTTTGAGGAACTGATTACCCTTCAATATTGAGTAATAAATACATTAGTGTCTTTTGAACAATGGATTTTCAAAATTTCAACCGCTCCAATGGAAACTTAGCTCCAATGCTCTAGCGTATGAAAACGAGACAATGTTTCTAAAACGTTTGGTACACAATGTAAAACGTGCATTACTCAATGTTAAAACGTTTTTGTACAATATGGAGCTAACATGTTTGATTTTGCTAAATACAATATTGAGAGCTCTTATGATACGACTATACTAGGTTATCATTTTTTAGATAGAATTTCTCTATAACTAAGCATAGTTATGATCCTCCTCTTTTTCTTAACAAAGAGAGTGAGCAAATGCAATTTTGAGCTCAGGACCCATTGGTGTCACTTTATTGCATATTTTAAGTGTTAATACAAATGTCAACGCATTTTTTTTTTGAACAACTGAACTATATCATTCATTTCAACAAGACAATTGTCATTCATCATTTTTAAATGAGGGAAATGACATGAAATAAAAAGAGAAACAATTAAATAAGTACTCCCTTTGTCCCAGAAAGATACTCTTATTTTGATTTTTTATGGTCAGCATAAATGAACTTTGACCGAACATTAAATGTGTATCTAATCATTCTAGTGAAATTCTAAAAATTGTAATTGAAAAATCATTAGGTGATTTAATCGATAATAATTTTTAATATTTCATTGTTGTTATTAGATTGACACAAATGCTTAGTCAAAGTTCATTTATGTTAGACCAACAGGGATAGAGGGAGTATTTTTCTTAAAAAATTCAATTATTGAGTAAGTGTTGGAGACCGGTTAAAATAAATAAATAATGCAAAACAACATTCAAAATATCAGATATGTCTGGTTTATGTGAACTGCCGATTCCCGATTCATGAACCTCCGGTTCACGGTTCACAATATGAATGAACTTTACAAAACCGCCTATACCCGATTCACGGTTCCGGTTCACGGTTTATACAGTTCATTATTTTATTTTATTTTTTAATTATTTTTAACGGAAAAATAGATGAAAGTTGTAATGAAATTGATTGTGTTCACCCCATTTCAAGGAAAATTAGTTGTTTCGTTAAAAAAATTAACGAAAAAGTGGCTGAATGTCATAAAAGATTAACAAAATTGATGAAAGTTATAGAGAAAATGTTAAAAATCTAAAGGTTCATGTTTCACGGTTCAACAGTTCTTGAATCGTTGGTTCAAAGCCTATGAACCTTAGAGCATCCGCAATGAAAGCCTTTTGTTTTAATTACCATTGTTGAAAAAGCTAGAAGAGCTCCTTACTAAAGAGCAACTCTTTGTAGAAATAACTCTTTGTAGGAGCTTTTTAATTAAACTAGCGGGTAACCCGTGCTCGGCACGGGAAACCAATACTATGTCTTAAAAAATATTTTAACTATAGTTAACTAATATAGTAATCATCATTTTAACTAATACTATTAATAATAAAAATTAATCTATATGATTACTATTATTATAATAACTATTATAATTAATTAATACCATTGATAGTAATAGTTAATATATATATTAATAGAAATGATTAGTCTATATAATAATAATTATTAATATAATTATTATAATAAAATAATATTATTAATAGTAATAGTTAATTGATATAGTAACTATTATGATTAATTAATATTAAAAATTAATAATCTAACTTATATAATAACTATTATAATTAACTAATACTAATAATAGTAATAGTTAATGTATGTAGCCTATTATAGTTAACCAATACTATTAATAGTAAAAAATAACTTATAAAGTAACTATTATGGTTAACTAATACTGTTAATAGTAATAATTAACTATATAGTAACTATTATAGTTAACTAATACTATTAATAGTAATAGTTAACTAATATAGTAACTATTATAGTTAACTAATACTATTAATAGTAATATTTAACTTGTATTGTAACTAATATTGTTAACTAATACTATTAATAATAATAGTTAACTAATATAGTTAACTAATATTGTTAACTAATACTATTAATAATAATAGTTAACTAATATAGTTAACTATAATAGTAACTATTATAGTTAACTAATATTATTAATAGTAATATTTAACTTGTATTGTAACTAATATTGTTAGCTAATACTATTAATAGTAATAGTTAACTATAATAGTAACTATTACTAATAAGAGTAATAGTTAACTATAATGGTTAACTATTATAGTTAAAATAGTTAACTATAATAGTTAACTATTATAGTTACCCTTTTTAGTAACTATTATAGTTACCCTTTTTAGTAACTATTATTATTAGTTAACTATTATAGTTGATCATTTAATATTAACCAATATTTTATATTTATTTTATTTTTAGTGTTGGATGTAGGGGCCACAAAAAAGTTGATGAAAAAGCTATACCATTGTAGAACTTGCTTTGAGTTTTTATTTATTGACTAGAAGTAGATGTGGCATATTAGGATCACAAAAAAGCTCCTTAAAAGAGCTCTACCTTTGTGGATGCTCTTATAAAACCGTGAACGGGGCGGTTCACGATTTTTGACGGTTTTCTTCGGTTCATGAACCTTTGCCGGTTCAATGGAACCTTTTGGGCATATGAGATGTCCTTTTCCTTCCCTAAAGCTGAAAGACATATTTACCCTTCACTTTTGCGTGAATTTATAGATTTTGTCCAAATTCTGGAGTAATACGTTTTCTGACTTTCGAGTTTCGATGCATATTCAGTTACAGTACCCAACCCTCCTTCTCTCTCTACATTCTCTCTACAAAGTTAGGGCTTTTTTTTTTCCCAATCCAGGAACACTCAAAATTGCTGAAAAAACCCTAATTCCCTTGCGCGCACGCGCACACACACATATTGTTAGGGTTTTGTGTGTGTGATTCACAAACAATTTCATGTCGTATATGAATGGAGATTGCCTCTAGTTTCTCACTCTTCTTCACCCTAATCGTGACCGTTCTGTGTTGCCTTTTGTCCGTCTTTGCCTTCCGATTGAAATCCGCCAAGCACAACCGTGTCAACAAATCCTGTAATTGTGCTTCTGACGCCATGGCTGCGACTGCGACGGCTTCGTACATGAATGGTGGAACCGCTGCTGGAGAGGTGTACGAGAGGGAGGCGCCTGCGGCGGCGGCGGCGGCTGTGGTGGCGGAGAGGCAGGTTGGTGCTTCCATGATGGAACAGCTGGTTCCGGAAATCACTACTCATGCGTTGAGTTACTTGGATTATCCGAGCTTGTGTAGGTTGTCGATGACTAATTCTTCAATGCGGAAGGCTGCCAATGATGATAATGCTTGGAAAGCGCTTTATCATAAGGTTGCTCTCCTAAATTCACGATTTTGTTCAATTCATTTGTCCTCCTTTCTTTTTACTACTACAAGTTATTTATACCTTTATTGAGATTTGAGACCCTAAAACTCCATTTTGCTTGAGTTGACATGCTTTGCCCTAGCTTTTGAGTTTGTAACTATCGTAGAAGCTATCCTTTGTATAGCTCAATCCCTTGATGTAATATATCCTTATTCTTGTCAAACTTACGCGGCCAAACTATATTATAAGCTTATGCTCTGTATTCCTTAACTAAAGAGTGGACATTTCAGTCACTACCCTAATATGCTTCCCCGCACTGATTTATTGGGTGTGACCAAAACTCCCTCAGGAAGTCAGGTGAGACTAGAAAAATGGAAGACCAGTACATCGGATTGTGAGAATAGTTGAAACTTAATGTTGATAGTAATTGGGAACAACAGAAGGAAACGTGAATGTGCAGTTAGAATATTTCGAAGATGGGTTAATACCTTTAGGCGTTGTAGATATATTTGGTGGTTCTTGATGTCATGTTTCCATGTGTGTTTGTGTGGTGGAAGGTTTGTGTGTGTATTGATAATGAACACTTCGATGCGATTTAATAAAACTACTTTTGTTTTAAAAGGAAAACAAATTAAAGGAAGGAGCAAAGAAGAATGATTGATTGGAGTATGACACCTGATAACTTAGGCAACAATCTTAAGGAGGTGGCATAGAAAAGAAGCGGGAGGATGAGACTTGCTAGTGTAAGTTTGACTGTGATAAGGATATATATATACCTTGTCTCGTAGTATTAACCTTAGTTGTCAATAGATGATTTAGGGTGAAATATTTTTATGATAAGTCTGAGCGCATCTTACTACAACTGCCTTGTTATATTTTAACGTTAGCTTGTACCAAAAATAAAAATAAAAAATAGGTGGTCCATCTCATAGAGGAACTTTGTTGTCAAGATATGGGTGTGGGATGCACAATGTCTAGATTGCTAGATCTTAGGGGTGAGCATTAAAACCGAAAAGACCGAAAAACCGCACCAAAAACCGATTAACCGAATCGATAAAACCGAGTAACCGATTGATTTAAGTGGTATGGTTTCCGAATTCTAAAAAACCGAAGGTTTCGGTTTCGTTGCGGTTGTTAGTTTTTGCAACCGAGTGTAAAACCGAACCGAAACGCTTAACTAGGTCGTTCTAAATTATAGTACTTATACATATTTGCTTCTTCCCTTCCATCTCATTCTCACAATTCCTTGTTTTCATAGTCAAAAGCCTAACCCTAATGCGAATGTGGTGACTATTCAGTCCACCATTCTCGTCTCCAGCGCCTTATGGACTGCGGAATACTAAATAGAAAACTTCGGTGAAGTAAAAACTGAAGTGAAATTACACCAGAAATATATGAACTCCGTCCAATTTGCGAAACGTAAGCAACTCATAAAATTTTAGAAATGTACTTTGTATGTCTTGAGACTCCTTTTAAGACGCTTCATCTAGAGATTTGTCACTGGTCCAAATATTTTCAGATTCCTTTGTGACCCACTGACCCTACCTGGTCTTGTGGCCGTGGAGTAAAAACTGAAGATTCTAGGTCAAGTCCTGTCTACTAGATGTGGTCTAAGATCTCTGTTTCTATAACCACCAAGTTGAAGATCTCAAATGCTGCCCATTGGTAGGAGATTGATCCTTTCTGATATACATGTCTGACCCCTATGATTGGTGCCACTAAGGGGTCAAACTTTTTAGGACTCAAAGTGAACTTGATCCTTTCTTATACTTTTGGTAAAGCAGAAGATATCAGCATTCAAAGAATGTCTCTGCATGATGGTTAGTAGAAAGCGTAGTCTTTGTGATATTAATTAGGGTGTGGTCTATATACGATGGTGATTATAAGAGAAAGTAGAAAAAACAAAATTAGAGTTTATCGTGGTTAGGAGGGCAGTATAGGGCTGTTACTTGTGACTTGACTCTTTGGCTTGAACTCACCGCTGTTGCATACACCCTTTCGACTTCACATTTTTCTCATTAGAGAGTCCATTTTAGTTGCCATATACGCCCTCCTTTCTACTCATAGAGTCCACGTCTGAAACAACATATTAAGGATTGAAATAATTGTCCATGAATACCCTTAATTTAAGAAATAAAATAATTTTTCTAATTTAAGGTTCAGATGATAAAGGTAAAATTTGAGGATTGGTGACATTTATTAGCTAAAATTTTGAGATTATTTAAAGGGGAAGTCAGCGAGACTCTGAGTAGAAAGAAGAGTTAGTTTTAGCGGTGTTGGAATTTGAACTTCACCTATTATGCGATTTGTTGAGAGTCGTGTTCTGTAGTTTGCATCTCCACAGCACTGATGCATTGTTGTTATTATGCAAAATATTGGCATGGAATCAAAAGGATAATTATATCAGCTCTTTGCAAAATTAATCTTTTGTAAGTTCTCATAAGAGATCCTACACTGTACGTAAGTAGAATACAGATGGGCCTTTTACTTTATGAGGGAGATTTACTAAATTTTCCCATCTTTATGAAACTCTTGGGGTCTGTAAGCTCTTCTAATGTTTCATTTGATAAATTGGATTTCTGTTTCTTGATATTTGTTGGATTGGGTTGGGTTGGTTTCAAGAGGGACTCTCACTAAAAATGAAAAATGTGCGACTTGGATTGTGAAAGAGGAAGTCAGTGGTATTATCATCAGGGTTGGCCTTTTAAGTGTTTCTAATTTAAAGACACTCTTTACTATCTGAGTAATTTTACTTATGGTGTATGTAACCTAGAAACTTTTCTACTTGTGCTTCCAGGATTTCACTCTGGAACAGGACAGTGTAACTCCCGCTAATGGATGGAAAGCTTACTATGCAGCAACTAGGGCGATTGTGAATATCAATGCAAAGTTTTTTAACATTATTAGGGATAGGACTCTTCCAGAAATGGGTCAGCTTTGGCTTAACGCGGATTATGTGAAATGCGTTCATGCCTCTGGAGAGCTCTTCAGTGGGTAAGTCTATCTTTTTGTTTATGGCGGTTTTTAAACCTGCGTCTTAAGTCAGTGGTTTCATCATTGACATCACTGGTTTCACTTAGAACTGTTTGAACCTATCTAACTTTGATGCTACTGGTTTATTTGTTTTTGTTTCTGTTTCTATTTCTGTTTTTGTGTTTACATCAAGGGCAAATTTTGCTAAAGATTTGATTTTTAGTGAAATCTGTTCCGATAGTACATTCTCTGGAGAAAAAAAATTGTACTTTGTATTCCGTTGATTTATGGAGCCTTGCTTGTGGAACATCCTAATTTTGTATGCTGCTTTTGGATTCAGCCTTGCACTTGCTAGAGCATTTTTTTCCTCAAAAAAATGCTTTTAAAAAAAGTATTTCCCCAAAAAACGCACTTGAAAAATTATTGCCCAAAATAACCAACCTTTTTAAAATACGCTATTGGCAGTAGCGAATTTAGATTTCCACGACTTAAATTCGCTATTAGCAATAGCGAATTTTTTCCACGGACTTGAATATGCTACTGCCAATAGCGTATTTAAAAAAGGTTAGTTACTTTGCACAACTTTTTCTAGTGTGTTGTCTGAGCAAATCGTATTTCAAAACGTAATATATCGAGGAAAAAAATATGCTATAGCTGCAGGGCATCAGCTACGTCAGCATGCCAAAGTTCAAGTTTCTTGTTGAAGTAGGTGTTTTTAACCGATTTTCTTGTAGAACCAATTGATTTAGGTAATCCTTTGGTGCACTTTCAAATATAAGAAGGTGACGCCATAAATAATTTTGTGAAGTTAATGTTCCACATGGAAGTAACATATTTTAGAGTTTTAAATGGTAGTCAAATTCGGTCGGACTCTTTGATGGCTGGCATTTTCTGTCTTGAGAATTAGGTGCAGTCTGATGCTAATTATGTTTCAGCCACTAGTTGTCATAAGATACAGTTACTATGAGAACTGCAGCAGGTATTAGCCTTCAGTTAACTTTTGGGCTGTTTATGTTTTTTTCAGGTTATGAGATCATGGCCCTGATCACTCTCTGAATCGAGTGTGATTGCTTGCTTCTTATTGTATATTCTTATGTTTTGTTCGTTTTTATTGAATGTCATTGTTTGGCCAAACGGACCAAAAAATGACATCCAAATTGTTTAACTCCTACTCGACTGAAAATGACATTCATTTGGGGCCAAAATATACTCGAAGCATACTTAAGGTGGGTAGTTTATGAAATCCTTTGTATCATGGATTTACGCTTTCTGTTAGGATTCTGTAGAGGGTGCGAAACTTTCCAACCTCTAAACTTCTCCAAGGTTTTTTTTTTTTTTTTGAAAAAAAAAAAAAAGTGTAGCAAAACTATATGCTCACTCCCTCAGTCCCAGAATGATCATCCCATTTCCCATTTTTCATTGTCCCAAAAAGTTCTTCCCATTTCTACATTTTAGGCTTTAAAAGTGCTTAAACAAAACATGACTAGTGAAGCAAGAATCATACCCTTAAAAAGTTTGAATACTCAAATGGGAAGATCATTTTGGGACGGAGGGAGTATATTGCTATATCCTCAAGAGAAAATAGGGAAAAGAAAAGAAGAAAAATAATGGGAATGGAGTCTTTGTCTCTCTTGCCAACTGAAGATTTATGTCACTTTGATTTGCAGTTATGACGAGGTTCGTGCGAGCTGGCATATTGCGTTCAACTGGGAGCCTGCTGTTGAGTTCCAGATTAGAGATGTTAAGGCAAGGGTGCTGAGTGAAGTTGCTTGGGTTACCGTGAAAGCGTATGTGGACATGGAGCAGCGCGCCTTTAACATGACTAATGTATTTGAGCTCCATAACGGGCGATGGTACATGGTTCATCATCACAGTTCTGTTATGCTCACTATCGGAGAGGAGGCAGAACAGCCACATATGCTGGGGGTGAGATGAGAGGTGATTTGACAATGATGATAATATCAAGTAAGTAGAAAGAAAACCGTATAGTTAGTTATTTTCTGCAAGTAGGAGATGGGTCTTGGATATATTCGGTTTCTGTCAGATGTCAATTTTAAGTATGATGATCCAGCCTCAGTTTTTGGCTCTCTTTTGGTCCTCTTGTTTGTTGTTAGTACCCTTTCTTTATATGTTGCCTTATCAATGGGTATATTCATTCCTTCCTTCCATTTGATTGATTTTGCTGGTTGTTGTACACAAGGGTTTCTAAGGTTATATTACCTTATGTCTTGCTTTAAGGTTCCAATCCCAGATCCATCTGTTTCGGGTACAGAGGCGACGAGGGGTGCTAACTTCTCAAAGTTCTTCGGGGATTCATCTGTTTCGGGTACAGAGGTGACGACGGGTGCTAACTTCTCAAAAGTTCTTCTTTTTCAGTTTATGTCTCAATTTAACGTTCTTACTTTACTTGATTACTAAAAATGGACAATAGACCCACTTGTCATTCTCACAGCAAAAACTCCCTAGCCACTTTCTCTTTCCTACTTTATTTTTCTTACAACATTTATCAAAATAGGAACTTTAAACCGGGACGGAGGGATACACAAGCGTTTCTTAGATTTGTCTTACCCAATAAACGATATGCCGATGACGTGTCCTTCTCACAACAAAAACTCCTTAGCCACTTTCTCTTTCCTACTTTATTTTTCATACTCACAACATTTATCACAAAAAAATAGGAAGTTTAAACCGGGACGGAGGGAGTATAAGTTTTGTAAATTCATGGTTGTTGTACACAAGAGTTTCTTAGATTTGTCTTACCCAATAAACGATATACCGATGCCGTTTTCAAAAAATACTCCTCTTTGTCCGTCTCAAATTCGATAGTCCCGTTTAACTTTTCAAATATTTTAAGGTTACATAATAAGTGTTGGAAATTCATTGATTTTGAAACCTAAATTTTGAAAATTGGACTCTACCTTTCTGGTGGTCAAACAAGGTGGAAATGAGGCTATAATTTTGAGACGGAAATGAGATTGTAATTTTGAGCTGGAAATGGAGACTGTAAATAATTATGAATATAAATTCTCAGATAACCTATTGGCATCAGCAATTTGCATCTTCTGGAGAAAGAAAGAGATTAGATGTCAAAAATAATACTCCTTCTGCCCCACAATGATAGTCCCTCTATTTTCATGGGTTTTACGAAAGAACTTTGAGTAATAATTAAGGCTACTTTTAATTATTATAATGAAATTTTTGAAATTGTTCTTGATACACCATTATAAATACTATTAATATCAATTTTTAGATTCACATTAACATAATTATAAGTAGCATTTATAACTGCTCAAAGTTCCCTCGTAGTAACAACGAAAAAAGGTGGACTATCTTTCTGAGACGGAGGGAGTAATTAAAAAAAATTGATTATCTAGCAACCTGAGATGGGACATAATTTTAGTGACAAGGTAAAATCAGGTTTGCTGATATGGAGAAATGAGGAAGGATTTTATGTGAGGCATATACCAATTAAGTTTAAAAAGAGGTCTTATAGCAGAGCTATCAGATCCACCTTAACATTATGGAACAAAATGTTTACAATGAGGGAGATGGAAAAAAAATGAAACAACTTGTTTGAGATGGTTTAACATAAACCTAAATACAGCATAGACCACCAAAAGTACAACAATTAGGAGAAAGATTCCAAAAGCCGAACTCTGCATTTACACTTATTATGTACCCGCTTTTACCGTAAAAACTAGCTTGCTATTACTATCAACTGGTGTTGTCCCACTACCTTCTTCATCCCGGAACGCAGATAGCCTAAGCGCATCATCATGTTTCTTTGGGGAAATCCGATTGCTTACTTGCCACCAACTTTCCGAGTTTCTCTTTAAGAATTGGGGAAATCAAGTCACAGGAAGTCAGCATACAAAGTGATTGAATCACACCTTTTCTAACAAGTACATTGAGAGCCGATGATACACTCTGAATAATCAAATTCTTCCTCTCAACATCGTAGAAGTCAATCAGAAGGAACAAGAATTCAAGAAGATTCTCAGTCATGTCAACATATCGCGGTATAGAGTTGACCATTAAAAGGATTGCCGGCTCAATATTCATTACATTATCGACTCTTTCATCAAAGAAAAGCCAATCATAGAACAATGCAAGCTTCACATTAGCTTCAACATGATTCTTGCTACAGCTTTTCAGTAACCAACCAATAACAGCCCATCTCTGGATGACGTCTGATATTATAATGCTGTTCGGTGGATGGTGACCACAACATATGAACCGAACAATGTCAGCTACAAGAGTCTCATTGTCCGGCCCACGAAGAAACTTTGTCCCAAACCAAACTTGGTACCTCGTTTGACTTCCAAACTTCACATGCGTGAGTAAAAACCGCAAGTGATTTTCCATTTCAGGAGTTATACGAAGCAAAAAATACCTGCTAGAAGTCCTCAAGCGATAAAGCTGTGAAATGTCTGAAAATCCAACGGTTCCAAACACTCCAGGATTCAAAATTAAGTCCTTCCATATAACTCGAAACTCAGGTACATGAACCAAGTCTTGCATGAGCCTAATTAAATCCCTTCCGATTTTCAAACACAAATGGAACTGCTCCCTTAAAACCCTAATGCAAAACTCAATTTCCCTTCGCTTCAAAGCCTCTAATTTCATATCCAAAGATACCCTACAATGATCAGCCAAAACCCTCAAATACACATACAAGGCACAAGATAACACCAACGGCTCTTCTTGTAATAAACAATCCCATTTAGCTAAGAAAAGACTAACCAACTCTGAACACAACCACAAATTCGCTTCAGTAAAACAACCTCCGAGAATTTGCCTCAAAAGGGCAATCAACAACTCATTAATCCCTTCGGCCGACACAAAAATCATTTCAGAAGTGACCCAAATCAGCTGTACTTTAACAGAGTCAACAAGTTTGGAGTACAAATCCTTAACAATCTTTACAAGAGTACTAGTAAATAACGAGTACCCATCAACTACAATGCCATGTAAATGCTTAATATGAACTTTAGCGAAATCGGGTTCACATAAAATTCCATAAAGAATAGCCCTGTTTAAGTTAAGGTACTGGGGTTGAGTAGGGACTGTTAAAGGGAAAGGGGGTCTAAGTTGGGGTTCAAGAAGCTGAAAAGATTCTCTAAGAGAGAGCTCAAACGGATTTTCTGCTTCATGGTTTGCTTTGAAAATCAATCGAGAAGCCATTGGAGTCATTCAACGTAACTTAATAATCAACCCTAATTACAAACACAGACGCACTCAATTTCATAAAATAAGCAACAAATCAATGAATAAAATTGGGTTTTAATGAAGATAGAGAGAAGAAGTATGGATGTACTTTAACATTAGCGTCGTAATTGGAAGGGTTGGCGGAGAGCTCAAGCTTGACGTGAGCCTCGTCGTCGACGTCGGTATCGGAATCCGATCAGGAGACGGAGGTTGAAAGGGGGTTTAGTTAGTTTTTAGGGCTTTTGAGTTTGTAATTTTCTCCATTTCGTTGTAATTTTCTCGGATTCTTTAATGGGTTAATTTCAATTTAGACCCTGAAGTACCATACCATCCTTCCAAGTGAACTCTGATATGTTTTTTTTGTCAAATCAGGTCTTGATGATTTAAAATCTCGTCAAATAAGGCCTTTTTTACGGAAACTGTCAAAAATCGCTGTTAAGTGATCACGTGCGATTCACGTGACCAATTTTTGAGGGGTTAATTGCAATTTAGACCCTGAAGTATGTTACCACCCTTCCAATCGAGCCCTACTGTCTTTTTTCGCCAGATCAGACCTTGGGGTAATTCATTTTCGCCAGTTAGGCCTTTTTGACGGAATCTGTTAAAAACTCAGTTAAAAAGCATGTGTCATGCACGAGACTAACGTAATTGGGTAGTTTGAAGTTGATATTTCATTTAAGGGGCTTAATGAAAATTCCAAACTTAACAGGCTGAAATCAAAACAATTATAATTTTTTTTATTTGAGAAAAAAACAATTATCAAAATATTAAATAAAACCATACAATATAATTTTACTATCATTACTTTCATCAATTTTTAAAATTTACCAAATTTTGAATTTTTTGTTTTAAAAAACTATTTATTGATTTTGTTAAACCAATAATTTTTTTTCGAGCATTTACTATTTATATATTTTATCTTATATAAATAATTAGGATGGGGCAGAGGGAGTAATGCTATTATTCCTTAATCCCCGTGTTGGGAGAGAAAATCCTAATTCGGATGGGACGGAGGGAGTAATGCTTATACATACCGGTCTATCAAACGAGCCAAAAAAAAAAGTTAATAGCCAAATAAAAATTATTTTGGGAAGAAGAGAGTAATTAATAAGTAATAAAAAGGGAAATAAAATAGTTAATATTTTCATTTTGTCTTGAAAGAAAATGATTATTTATATAAGATAAAATATATAAATAGTGAATGCTCGAAAAGAAAATTTATTGGTTTCACAAAATCAATAAATAGTTTTTTAAAACAAAAAAATAAAAATTTGGTAAATTTAAAAAATTGATGAAAGTAATGATAGTAAAATTATATTGTATGGTTTTATTTAATACTCCCTCAGTCCCTATTTACCTTACAAAAATTGCCATTTTTTTGTCCCTATTTACATTAAAAAATCCCAAAAAGGAAACTTTTAAACATTTTTTAAATAGTGGGACCCACTTGTCATACTCACAACAACTATCCACTTACTTTTCTCTACCCACTCTCTCTCACTCAACTATCTACACTCACAACACATCAACTTGACAATCATTTTCTTAATTTTTGTGCCAAGCCTCATTTTTGTAAGGTAAATAGGGACGGAGGGAGTAGTTAGATAATTGTTTTTTGCTCAAATAAAAAATTTTGATAATTATTTTGATTTTAGCCCTGTTAAGTTTGGAATTTTCATTAAGCCCCTTAAATGAAATATCAACTTCAAACTATCCAATTCCGTTAGTCACGTGCAAGGCACATGCTTTTTAACTGAGTTTTTAACAGATTCCCTAAAAAAGGCCCTAACTGGCGAAAATGAATTACCCCAAGGTCTGATCTGGCGAAAAAAGAAAGCAGGGCTCGATTGGAAGAGTGGTAACATACTTCAGGGTCTAAATTGCGATTAACCCCTCAAAAATTGGTCACTGGAATCGCACGTGATCACTTAACAGCGATTTTTGACAGTTTCCGTCAAAAAGGCCTTATTTGGCGAGATTTTAAATCATCAAGACCTGATTTGACAAAAAAAAACATATCAGGGTTCGCTTGGAAGGGTGGTATGGTACTTCAGGGTCTAAATTGCATTTAACCCTTCTTTAATTTTAAAGTTTGCAAAACTAAAAGGGGTTAATTGCAATTTAGACCCTGAAGTACCATACCACCCTTCAAAACGAAACCTGATATGTTTTTTTTGTCAAAACGAAACCTGATATGTTTTTCTCTAATTATAATTATATTAGAGAAATTATAATTATACTTGTGAAACGGTGAAACGGAGGGAGTAGTAATTTCTTGTTACATATCCTGTTAGTGTTGTTAGTGTGGGAATGCTATGGAAATTGAAGTTGTAAGTAGTACAAATAAATGTTGGTGTCATTATGTGTAAAGCTTGGTAAGAAATTTGGGTTTATGTCAGATTTTTCCTGGGAATTGGCCATTCTGCTTTGGAACGGCCAAGTCAAGTAATATGATCGGCCGATCTGCTCGGCCGAGTCAAGGATTGTGAGCGGTCGAGTGGTCCATTTTCGAGTGTTGAGTTGTTGGTGATCGGCCGATCAAACTATAAGACTCGACCGATCCGCTCGGCCGAGTCAAGTAGGTAGAGCGGCCGAGCAGTCTGAGTTTTAACAACTTGTTTGTTTTTCGTTAAGTATTGGGCTAGGTCTTAGGCGATGTCCTAGGATGCCTAGATAATTGTTATGAGGTATCAAAATGATAGAATTGGTCCTTTGTGATCGGGTTTGACTTAATGTGATTGTGTAGGGATTGTGTGGTGACTTAATGTCAAGATTGTGCATATTATAGTGAAAACATGTTTACTTCTCTATGATGAGCTTGTGTGGTTTCCTGCTTTGGAATCATGCCCTGGTTGTTGTTTTAGCAAGTATTTATTACTGTGCTTTTTGTTGAAAGTCCAGCTGGTTTTGTGCGTTATCGAGTGGAGGTGGAAAGCATTATAGTGGCACACTAGCCAAGTTCACTATAAGGCTTTTCCACTGGTCCTATTTCCCAGGTTTGGGATGTTATCGAGTGGAGGTGGAAAGCATTGTAGTGGTATCAGTCAAGTGCACTATAAGGCTTTTCTACTGGACCTATTTCCTCAGTCCAGATTGGCCTTAGATGGGATGAACTCGCTCCCTCGCGTGAGCATTTAGGGGTATGACTTTGTGTCACTTCTCCCGCTATTGTTGTTGTTATGTTATTTGGTTCCGGAACCTGTCTCAGCTATTGATGTTGCCTCGTTGTTACTGTGGCTCTGTTGGTTATGGTTTGGTTTTCGGGATCCCGGCTTCAGCTATTTATGCTGCTCAGATGGTTTTAGACAGATGGGTTTCTCAGATGGTTATACAGATGGTTTTCTCAGATGGTTTTCTCTGATGATCATGTTATTTCGGTAAACCTTGGCTTGGTATCCTCGTAGGAGTATTTACTCCTACACTATGTGTTGTATGATGAGTTGGTCATTATTTCCAACCGGTATGGGACGGTTGGCGATAGGGAGCCTCTCATATTATGTGCTATATGCTATATGATCATTTGTGACATTGTTCCTTTATGTTTATCATATAAGCATGTAATGTAGTTGCATTTTAGTAACTTACTGAGATTTATTCTCACCCCTTATTTGTTTACCGTTTTAGATAAGGAGCCCAGGGGATAGTTCACACACAGGGAGGACGTCGAGAAGGAGTTCTTTGGGTAAGACTTTTTGGGAAGTGATGTGTATGTTAAAGGATACATTATGTAAATGTAACACCTTTGGGTAGTGTACCCGTGACTTAGCTTTGTATCATCTCTTTTGGTAGATGTCGGTGTTGTATATTTGTAAGTAAAGTTGTGGCCAAGTGGCTCAGTACTCGTTGTGGAAGTTGGTTTGTTTTGTGACTTCAAGTCAAGTTTCAAGTAGTTGTGTTGGTCGTGTGACCCTTTTTATGAAAGTATATTTCGAAAAAATTTCTTTAAGTTGTTTTATGACGTCTTCCGTGCGTGTCCCGGACGTGGGGCCAAGTAGGACCACGGGTCGGGGCGCGATACATTTGATAGACCGGTACGTATAAGCATTACTCCCTCCGTCCCATCCGAATTAGGATGGGACAGAGGGAGTAATGCTATTATTCCTTAATCTCCGTGTCGGGAGAGAAAATCCTAAGTTTGTGCAATGGAACGTGACTAATTATTACAAAGCTCGGTCATCATGTCATGGAAATAAAAAAAATTACACGTCAGTAATGTTGGAAAAAATAAAGTTTTTGTCATTTTGATGTCACAACTCCTGTTATTTGTGAAAGTTTATTGACCAACGCACGGGTGTTACACTAGTTATTAAATAACGGAGAGAGTATGTTATTGTCTAATGATTAAAGTATATTAATGTAATACTTTTTATTTTAAAATGCAATATTTATTTTAAGGGGATCAAAAATGAAATTAATTTGAGTGCATCATCCGTGACGAGTTGAATGCATAAGCAACTAGAAGGAGGAGGTTAGTTTAGTTAGTTAGTGAATGGTTTGGTTAGATAGAGACTTCAACTTAGGGCAACCCGCCATGTGTTACGGTCAACGACTGATTTCAAATTTTAATCCTCCTTTTGTTTTTAAAGTCAACAATCAAGAATTGGACTTGGACCTAGTCCATACTCCTTTCGTCCCACCCGAATTATGATTTTTGGATTGGGCACAGGGATTAAGGAAAAAGAGTTAGTGAAGTAAATGTTGTGAGTATGAAAAGTGAAATAGGAGAGAGAAAGTGGGGTAGAGAATAATGAGTGGAAAGTTGTTGTGAGTGTGAATGTGGGTCCCATTAACTAAAACACTTCCATTTTTGGGTTGTCCTACTTCGAATGGGACACCCAAAATGAAAATTTGTCCTAATTCGTGTGGGATGGAGGGAGTATATTATTTCGCTCTTCCAATAAAATCCTTTTTATTAAAACAAAATAGATTGATTTAATTGTCAAAAAAAAAAAATGTTTAGTATGATACCAAAAGAATGCGAATTATACATACATTCAATACAATATGCTTACAGAAGAATGTGTTTAATACTCCATCCGTGCTTTAATAATATGTTTAGTTTGAATATTCAAGCATACTAATAACATATTGTCATTTTATTACTACATGAAGGTCGATTGTTACTCACATTCTTCTGTAAGCATATTGTATTAAATACTATCTATATCTTTTTATATAAAGATAAATATTTTTAAAAATAGGGAAACTAATTACTCCATAAGTTATAAAAAGTCTTATTTTAATATACGGATTTAATGTTTTAATATACGGATTTAGTGTTTAAAGGGCTAATTTTTTTAATTTTTTTTATGTTTTAATGCCTAAACTCGCTGTGTTAAAGCCTAAACTTGCTATTTTATTTTCTTGGTATTTTAAGACCTAAACTCACTGTTTTAAAGCTTAAACTCGCTATTTTAAGAGTGAAACCATACTCCCTCCGTTTCATGTGAATTGAGACCAAATTTTTTGGAATACAAACCAAGGAAAAGTAAGAGAGGGAAAAGTAAGAGAGAAATAGGAGAAGGAGGTGTTTATGAGTGAAAAAATAACTAGGAGAGATAATAACTGGGTTTAGTAAGTTGATTGGTGTATGTGAGTGTAAAAATAAAGTAAGAGAGAGAATAAGTGAGAGAAATAGTAAAGATTCTTTGCCATTTTAAGCAGTCTCCATTGATGTGGAACGGAGGGAAAAAAAAATAAGTCTCAATTCACATGAAACGGAGGGAGTATATCTTATGGTAAAACTAATTTCCCTCGAACCTACTCAAAAAATAAATGAAAATACTATCATGCAGAATTGCATATGGATAACGAAAAAGAGATACTAGTATTATCAATTTTTTGAGATGGAATATTTTACCCAAATTAAACAACATCAATCCAAACAGGGCCAAAGCATCAAAATATTACACATATCAAAGTATATATAAAGTTTGTTTCCTTTATTTATTTGCCCATATTTTCTTTTTCATATTTACTCCAACACAAGCCCAAGAACTAAAGAGAAAAAACACCCCCTCTTTCACCCAAAACTCAGAAAGTAAAATGGCAAAACACCAAGCTACTTCTTCACTACTCCCAGCTCTTCAGCTTCCATTACACATAACTACTTATAAGTAAATCTCATTCCCCAAAACTCAATTTAACTCCCCTTCCTTTAACCTTCTTTTCGCACTCTCTTCGTCCCTGCATTGTATATATGTATATGTGTATCTATATATCCACGAGCTTGCCGCCTTCCATGGCATTTCTGAGTTGCTTACTTGTTCTCTTCGAATATGTCCAATAGAGATAAGGCCTGCATAATTCCATTACAAACATAGCCTCAGCAAAACGAAACAACGATCGATATATACACAGAAAGTGCATAAAGTGTAGGAATCTACCTCTGGGATGTTTAGTTCGAGACGGAACTTAGGACCATCATAATGGTGAAGAATTGGCCTGAATGAGTCCTCTTCTAATGGCTCACATACTTTCCGTGTCATAACTCGCACCTATAGTAAGTAATGATAGTAAAATGGTAAGACAACAATTAACAATAATATACTAGCAATAACAAACTTGAATTTCAAAGCTACTGGGATTAAAGACAGTCGGAAACAATACTCCCTCAGTCCCTAAATGAATGTCAAAAAAAATGCTCTTGATTAATCGGAGTAAATTTAATTTTTTTTGGACATTTTTGAAAAGCAGATTGTCATATCCAATTGAGTAAAAAGCAAGGTTCTAAAAAACGCTAGGCGCCGCAGGGGCGCCTAGCGCCTAGGCGGGATCTAGGCGGGGCCGAGAATTCAAAAATAACTATAATATCCTAGACGGGACCTAGGTGTTTCATGAATGCCTAGCGCCTAGGCGGGGTCTTTTAGAACACTGAGTAAAAGACTCTTAAAGGAACTGGACATAAGAAATACCTGTGCAGGGAAACGAGATTCACCGGGATTCTTCTTATCTTCCCAGGCTGATGGATCAATGTTGGTCCCACCAAAGCTCGCAGCCTGGATTAACAGTTTCAATGTTAGCTTAGCACTATCAAGTTCTCATCAATAATTAAGTGAAAAAGAAATTTATGATTTTTTTATTTTTTTTTTAAAGTTGGACTGAGAAATCCATATCACCAAACACTACCAACCGTAAAAAGAAGGCAATAAAAGAACTCATCCACCCACCCACCGAAAAGTTCTAACCTAATTAACCAACTTCGAGAAAAGCGTGTCATTACACTAGAGCTTAAGGAAAGGGTGAGAAACAAACCTCGAATACTCCATGGAGTTGGTGTGTGGAATAATTGTAAAGGAAAAGTGGCAAGCCGGGTGTGATTTGCCTGACTGAGTCTCGGTAGCGTGGAGGAAGACCTGCCAAATTGATCAGCAAGTGACTCGAGTTAGATGATTTATGATTCATTGCAACAACTAAAACAGCAACATCTATGTAATTTTCTCTGAACATTCAACCTTTGATTGAACCAATTCACCGAAGGACAATGATACACATAGCGAAAACTATAATAGTGAAACTCTGTTATCCGTTCGATGAGTTTTTATCAGTAGGGTCCACAAAGATCTGTTACAATCGAACGAATTACAAGAGTTTCACTTTGCGTTTTCACTATACATATCATTATCCTTCACGAAATAAATCAATCCCAGTTATCCTCAAAAAAAATCATACTCAAATGAGCAATACTAAGAAACCAAATAATTACAGAATTTTGGTCACAAAATCAGTGGAGGTGGTTACTAACTGGAGTTCAACCATTCAAAGATGGATCTAGAATCTGGAAAGCCAATTTTCAATTTATGATTTCAGCAAATGCTTTACAATTGTTAATCTATGGATTAGAATTAATCAAATTCATCCCTGTTCAAACAGCATAATCATACTAAATCAAAATAATTTAACTTTACTCAAATTCCTAAGGACGAACACAATATTCAAACGGGAGTCTTAATTTTTGCAGGCAAATGAACTTCAGTTCAATAAAAACGTACCAAAAAGTTCCCGCTGGAGATTTTCTTGCATGGTATCATTGTTGCAGACGAAAATATAGCCACCGACGGTCTCATTTCTCGGCAAAGATTCCGACGGCGGCAGCGTCTTAAACCTCTTATCGACACTATTCTTCTCTTTCTCATTGTTGTTATTGTTGTTGCTATTGTTGTTGTTGTGATGCTTCTTGTTCTTCCCATTCTTACTCCCGTGAAAATGGTGATGATCGTTCTCCACTTTCCCATTCACACTCTTTGAATTCAACCCCCTGGGAGTGAAATTGACATTGTCGAGGTTGAAATTGGATGAGGGCTTCGAGTATATTCCTTTGTTGAATCCGCCGTTGATGCCAAACTGACCGGATAAATTCTGGGTTGACCCGGTCAAGATGTCTGATGATGAGGAACCCATCTTCCAATCGAAGTTGAACCCATTAAAATCCGACTTGGGGACACTCTGATTAGGCAGATTAGTGACGTCGCCGCCGACCCGGATGTCGAAATTCCGGCGATTCTCAGGGCGCTTGGAGTAGGAGCTACTCCAGATAGAATCATTGAGGGATAGGTTAGAAAGGGTATTGGTTTCGACGCGGAGTTGGTCGCTGAATTTCCAGAAAGATGATTGATTGTTCTCCATGTTTGGATGAATTTGAGTTTAATTTGATCACTGTGTTGGATTGGATTATGGTGGTGAGAGAGGAAAAGGGTAAGGGTTTGGAGGGTATATATGAATATGAATGGGGAGAGAAAATTGGGGAAGTTTCCGGGAAAAAGAGAGGTGGCGTGTAGAATTGTCAAAGGAGAGGGAAAGGGTGAGTGGGAATGACGCCATAAACGCGTTTAGGTGAGAGAGAGAGAGAGAGAGAGAGAGAGAGAGAGAGAGTGATGGGGATGGTGTCTAAACTCTAGAGAGACTCTGAAGAGTGGGGGAGTTACACACAAGTCACAACCTTAATTGGAGGAGTTACAAAAAAAAAAAAAAAAAAAAAAAAAAGTTGACATATCCATTATACTTCATCCGTCTCAGTTTAAGGTTTTTAGTTTGACTATACACGCTTATTAAAAAACTAAGGCAAAAACAAAGAAAATAAATCAACCAAATATAGAGAGTGAATGATATAAATGTCCAAAATACTATTCATGAAGCAAGCGGGTGAAAATAAGTTAGGAATGTAATGGTTTTTTTTAATTAAATGAACCTTTTGAGGGTAAGATTCTCTAAAGCACTTTTCATTCTTTTCCATTTATGGAATAAAGCAAATAGGAACCTTAAACTGGGACAGACTAAAAAGAAAAGTAAGAACCTTAAACTGAGACGGAGGGAGTATATTTTTTTTTAATCCAAATATCCTAATGAATACCATTTCATCTACTAGAAATAGAATTTTAGTAAACATGATTATATTTTGACCAATTATTTTAAATAATTATTTAAATGTAAAATTTAAAATTCGTTATTAAGCGTATCATTAATCGTGATATAATAACAATTTTTTAATTTTCTTATATTTTTCAGATTATTTGATCGAAATATAATCAAATTTATTAAAATTTTAATTTGTGCGGGACATTAGGGAAATATGCTACTCTCTCTGTCTCGGTTTAATGTTCTTAGTTTAACTTTACACGCTTATTAGGAATCAAGACAAACTTAGGTCAAAAATGGTAGTGGGTGAAGGACATAATAGTCCATGCATAAAGTACATGGGTGAAAAGTAGATAGGTAAGCGATGGTTTTTTTTTTGTAATATATGAATTTTATGAGGGTAAAATCGTCCAAAACACTATTTATCATTTGCCATTTAAAGAATAAAGCAACTAAAAACCTTAAACTGTGACATACAAAAAAAAAAAAAAAAAAAAAAAAAAAAAAAAAACCTGAGACGACGGAGGGAGTATCTATACTACAATAGAAAGCAAGAATAACCGTTTTACAAAGAGCGGCTGTGATTGAATCTCAGAAAATGATCTAACGGCCTAAAATTAATCTAAAATAACTCACTATCTCACTCCCCACGGTAGTTATGTAACCTCTCCACTTCAAAAAAGAAAGCTTTCACTGATTTGGATTGGTACAGGGATTATTCAAAAAAAGGGACGGATACAAAAACATAAAAGAAATGCTAAAAAAAAATGGTCCTTAAGGTGATGCGTTTGGGTAACAAAAAAGAGAAAGTTGAGTTGAGGTTAGGGATTTTATGTGAGAGGACAAGTCGCCGTACCAGTGTGATTGAATCTCAGAAAATGATCTAACGGCCTAAAATTAATCTAAAATAACTCACTATCTCACTCCCCACGGTAGTTATGTAGCATCTCCACTTCAAAAAAGAAAGCTTTCACTGATTTGGATTGGTACAGGGATTATTCAAAAAAAGGGACGGATACAAAAACATAATAGAAATGCTAAAAAAAATGGTCCTTTAAGGTGATGCGTTTGGGTAACAAAAAAGAGAAAGTTGAGTTGAGGTTAGGGATTTTATGTGAGAGGACAAGTCGCCGTGCCAGTGTGATTGAATCTCAGAAAATGATCTAACGGCCTAAAATTAATCTAAAATAACTCACTATCTCACTCCCCACGGTAGTTATGTAACCTCTCCACTTCAAAAAAGAAAGCTTTCACTGATTTGGATTGGTACAGGGATTATTCAAAAAAAAAAAGACGGATACAAAAACATAATAGAAATGCTAAAAAAAAAATGGTCCTTAAGGTGATGCGTTTGGGTAACAAAAAAGAGAAAGTTGAGTTGAGGTTAGGGATTTTATGTGAGAGGACAAGTCGTCGTGCCAGTGGCACGGGTAAAAATACTAGTAATAATAGTATTCATTATCACAGTTTTGAAATCTTGACCAAACTTTAATTAAGTTAACAAAATAAAGATGATAATACTTTTAATGAAGGGATTAACACATAAAATATATAAATACTCCTTCCGTCCCAATTTGAATTAAGACAAATTTTCACTTTTGGTGTGTAATTCGAATTAGGACAACCCAAAAATAGTAGTTTTTTATTTAATGGGACCCACATTCACACTCACAACAATTTTTCACTCATTATTCTCTACCCCACTTTCTCTCTCCTACTTCACTTTCCATACTTACAATACTTACTCCACTAACAATTTTGTCTAAAACCCCGTGCTCAACTTAAAAGTCTTAATTCGGTTGGGACGAAGGGAGTATATGGTTTATTCTAAAATAATCAATGTATATTTTGGATTTATTAGATTATCTAGAAAGCTAAGCAAAGGGAAAAGGCCAAATATCTAGAAGGTGTACTAAATGGATATTCTTGTGAAGTTGATTATGTTCACATTCACATTGCCTTTTTTTGCTTAGTAAGTAAGGTAAGCAGCCTCCTCTCTATTGACACGTGCCTTGCTGCTTGTCACGTGTATTGCACTTCATGGCTCGGTCGGTTACTTCTTATTGGGCCTCGACACCGGACCTAAATAGGCCTCGTCACCTTCATTGTGGGCCACTTGGCTTCGCCACCACTACACCAAGTCCAAAACTAAGCCCATACTTGAATTTGACATTTTCAAATTGACTTATATTCTTGTATTTTCTTATTTCTTAAAAATTATTCAGTTATTAGTTCGACAACAAAAAAAAAAAAAAAAAAATCAGCATTACAAACACCAATCTTGTGAAAAAATATTTTCCTAAATAATAAAAATTTGGTTTTTATTTTAATGTAGTTTAAATTATGAAATTGTATCCTTAAAAGTTCAATATTTTTTTAAAAAAATAAATAAAATGAAGTTGTGTTGTCGGTTAAATGAAGGTACAAAGAAATAAATATTAATGTTATTTCTCTCTAAATCTCTTTTTTTTTTTTTTTTTTTTCCAAGTTGGGGGAAGGCGAGTGGGACATTTTAACGATTTGAATTGAGAGATGAAGAATGGATCAGTGATAGCAAAACTTGTTGAAAGAATGAATCAACGATGATTAATTGGGCTTAGATTTAGATAGGATGGTGGTCCAAAACGGCACACTCCCTACCACGTGGGCTCTCTAGAAATTAATGATATTTTGACATATTCTTCACTTGTACTACAATTTCTCCAAGTCCATAATTATTTATTTCCACATTTTCTACAATGCTTTCAACCATCTTTGACATGGTTATTCCTTATAGCTATCATATCATGACCATTATTCCTTAGTCTTATTAAATTTTTGTTATCTTTAATAATATATTTAATAATAATTTTAAAAAACTTATGTGCATGCTTAAATTTTTACGAGGACGATTCAATTTTATATATTCCCTCCGTCCCAAAATAATCTTTACAGTTTTTTCGCCGTTACTACAATGGTTTTTTTTTTAGCAACAATTTTAGATTAAACTCAATAGTACTAATGAAAATTTAAAACTCGTTATTGATACACCATCAACAATACGATCAATAACATGTTTTAAATTATTATTAAGATAATTAAATCAACATAAAATCAAGACGGTTGTGCTTTTTGAAATCAAATATGAACACAAAAGTACGGACGGCCCATGAGCGGCGCTGGTGGGGAGAGGAGAGAAGGGAAAACTGAAGACGGGCGAGGGGATCTGGTGGTGGGGGGCGGATTGAGAAGGAGCGATGGAGGGGGTCCGGGACGCCATGGAGGAGAGGAGTTGGGGAGGGAGACGGTGGGTTTTTATGCATATTGGCTTCGGGTGAGGGGTAATTCTATTAGATCGTGTTTCTATTTACAACTACAAGACCCAAAGTTTAAATTTGAGCACTTAGCCTCTTATACTTCCATATAATCATTGAGTCCATGCCATGTCAGCAATGACACTACCATGTAACCAAAATTGGGGTAATATTAAATACAAGGCACATTACATACAAGACATGAGTAAATTACATAACTACCCTCATATATATACTCCAAACCCTCATTTGTTTTCATTTTAAACAAACACTCCATCTCTCCCTCCCTCCAAACAGCGACCAAGACGCCGACATCCGCCAACGCCGACTTCCGCCACCACTTCACCATTTGCTGGCAACAATGAACAATTGCTGAAATTTTCAAAACACACTAACAAAGAAGTTCAACAATAGTGTTTCTAAACAAGAACCCAAGATTGCTAAAAAAAAAAAAAAAAAGAACCCAGAACATACTTTTATGAACGAGAAATTGAAACCAAATTCAAAAAATTAAAGCCAAAATCCGGAAATTAAAACCCTAAATTTCAAAGGTTGAAGCCCCATATCAAAAACTGAAAACACACATCCGAAATCGAATCCATATCGAGCCCATATTTGTGTGTAAAGGGCTATGTTTTACCTTTGCTTCATGTTGATTTCTAGGGTTTTCGGCTGATTCGATTGAATAAATCAATTGTTAAAAACTGTTTATTTCGTGTCTATTTAGGTGAAATACATGCTGTTATTTCGTGTAAAAGTTGGTGAAATGCACTATTATATTTCGTGTACAATTGGGTGAAACTTAGTGCATGATTTCGTATAAAACCATATGAAACAAACAACTTCAACATTTTCCATATTTCGTGTAAACCTGTGCGAAATAATCAAATTATTTCGTAAGCGCGTACACGAAACACGCGTATCCGGGTAAGGGCATTTTTGGCATTATTGTGCCTTGTACACAATGGTGCCTTGTATTTAGAATTCGCCCCAAAATTGATTGCATCACATGCCACGTCACCGTATTTAATGAATAAATGGATATCAGTGTAACAGTCTCACAAATACATACAATAAAGATTAAATCGGGAAAAAAATTAGTGACCAAAAGAAAAAAAATGTATACACTAGGAACGAAAAGGATATTTAAGAAGGAAAAAAAAAAAGGAAACTTAGAATTTTTCCTTAATCCAGAGTTTGGCATTAAATGAGAGAAAATTACATACAACTATATTTGTTTTAGATTTTGTTCCTTTCTTTCCTCCCAATTCCTCTCAGTTTTGAGATTTTAAGGCGTTAGTCGACTTGATGATGGACTAACTTGATAAAATATGAGGGGGCGATTAAGACAACGAGGAAAATGGGGGGACTTGATTAATGGAGACTGAACACATTTTACCAAGCCACAAACCTCGTCAGTTTCGTTAACATCTTCGATCTCATCGCCATAGCTGTCGTCAATCTATTTGACGGAGTTTCCAAACCTCTACCTGATCCGAATTAAACTTCCCTTTTCTCTCTCATAACGCCAAATCTCGATCTCTCTCTCTCAATCGAAGAACAAGATTCATTCTTTTGATTCAATTTTGTAGAGATTAATGGCGGGCGTGGCTGCTACTATGCTTGAATGTAGTGGGTTTGGATCAATTCAAAGTAAGCCCTTTCCTTCATTCTTCAATTCTTAATTTCATATCGTTATTCAAATCTGATCAATGTATTGATTTGTTTTTAAATTTACAAATTATTGTGCATTCTGGAAATTTGTTTTCCTAATTTGACTGCAATTGCATTGAAATTGTGATCCCTAAATAACCATAGTCCAACGTCCGACCTTTAGGAATTTACATTGCCATTTGTAACTGGAAATGAATTATGAACCTGTATATTTTGCTGTGAAATGATTATATCAACTTTGTTTGTAGGCATCTGTTGTCATTATACGTATTTAGTTATCATGCTCTGATTTTCAATGGCGAAGCTAGAATTTTTTTCCAAGGGGTCAAGATTGCTTAAGGATAAATTAAGATCTACTCGTACTTAATAATATAGATTTTCGGAACTGAGAGGGTCGAGATGATATCATAGTATAAGTTTTACCACAAATAAAGGGGTCAAAATTGACAAATTTAGTGTTTGTAGGGTACCTTTTAAAATTTTACAGGTACTAAAATGAATTTTCCAAAAAATTAAGGGGGTCGAGTGACCCCCTTGGCCTTAAGGTAGCCTCGCCACTGTTTATGCTGCATTGTTCACGTCTTTATATTTGCTTAATATGTTGGGATAGTGGTAAAGTATACCTGCCTATAATTGAACTCACGTTTTCTTTTTAAGAATAATACTAGGGGCACAAAAAAGTCACAAAATCCTAGGTGTCATGATTTTATTGGTGTTTTTAAGTAGAGTGTAGCGGGTCCATTATCGATGCAACCAATAAAATATCGGCACCTCATGTTGTGAGCAAGATTTTGTGAGCTTATTTTGTGCCCCTAGCATTGCTCTTTCTTTAAGTATGTGCATGAACTAGAGTTTCGGCATGTACGTATGTTCAGGCTATGAGAAGTGAGTTCTTGGCTTAGAAAAGTAGTAGTCTGGTTTATGGTGTGTCAAGAAAAAGGCCAAGGACTAAATGGGACTTTCTAGAAAAAGCTTCCTGAGAATCATATAATCTTTTTGGGATTAGTATGTTATATTGTACAGTACTCCCTCCGTCCCAAAATGATCTTCATACTTTTTTCATTGTTATTGCAAAGGAACTTTGAGCAATAATTTTAGATTGGTTTAGTTATCCTAATGGAAATCTAAAACTTGCTATTGATAGTATTGTTGATGGTGTATCAGTAACGAGTTTCAGATTTTTATTAGTATAATTTAATCAATATAAAATTATTGCTTAAAGTTCCTTCGCAATAACAATGAAAAAAAAATATGAATATAATTTTTGGACGGAGGGAGTATTATATAAGCCTCAGCATTATGTATTACTAATTGTAGGGGTGGAGACTAGAAATGTTATACAAGCCCATTCCTAAATGAATGTTTGAATTTACTCTTGATAGAGAGCAAATTTGGACGTTCATTCATTTTTGGATGGAGGGAGTAAATGTGTAACTAAATCAAGACAAAGCGAGTTACGTAGGAGTCTTGGTTAATTTATTCAAGTACAAGCTCAACTTACCAACTGACATTGCTCGTACATACTCAATTACTCCTATCATACACGCATATACGAGTATATTGTATTCATAGTCACTAATATGGAGTATATTGTTTCAGACTTTTGTAGTCAACATTTGCAAAATGCTTCGTCGTTCTCATTCCACTCTCCACCTCTATTCTCTCACAACTGATCTCAAGAGAGTTCCCTCTCTCCAAAATGCCTCCTTATAATGTGTAGTCAATATAGGAAGATGATGCTACTAAAGAAGCATGATAATGCACTTTTTTGTATGTCTGGTAAAGGAGGAGGGGTAAACCAGCATATTTTTTTGGTGTGTGTGTGTGTGTGTGTCTGTAAAACAAATGGTAGACATTTGCATTAGCTAATGTCATTGTGTACTGACTTCTGCCATTTCAAATGAGGCGTTATATAGCTAATGTTGGATTGTGTCTTAAAATAACATGATCCAAACTCTACCCTTCATCTTACTTGAATAATCTGATGTATTGAAATCCGTGTTTTCCATATTCTCAGCTCAAAGATGCAGGAAAATCAAAGCTATGGCCTCTCTCAACGTTTCAAGAATGAAAACGGGAGTCTCAGTTGGGTCAGGAACAGGTGTAGAATCTTTAATTCAAAAAAGATGCAAGACTTCCGTCCCCATTTCTACATCTCGTGCTACCACAACTTATGCTGCTGTTCAAAAGATCAGAAGTGCATCTGAAAACGGGTCAGTTGAAGCTTCTCCTACCAGTCTTGTCAAGGAAGAGCTCCCTTCTGGTTTCGGGCATTTATGGACTCAGTGCAACTCTTGCTATGGTCTGAATTATAAAAAGCATCTGACAACAAAAATGTTCATCTGCGAGCATTGTAACGAGTATTTGAAGATGAGCAGTTCTGACAGAATTGACTTTTTGGTTGAGTCAACTACCTGGACTCCCTTGGATGAAGACATGATCTTTGTGGATACTTATGGATTCGAGTCTCAAAAATCAGCAACTCAGTGAGTTGTAATGATCAAAAGAATGTTCGATACCTTGGTTCAAGATGTGCTGAGTTCCGCATTTATCTTTATAAAATGAAAAGATGTTGCTTCTGTAAAAGATCAGGCTAGCAAATTAGAAGAAGTCTGCAAGTTTCTGGAATTGTTTTCCTTTATATTTGTAGTGTGGATTTTGGCGCGGAGTTTATTTGGAGTTTGTTGGTTCTATTTTATTTTAGTTCGACTGTTTTCAGGCTTCCCAGTTTGGATCTGCTTTCTGTCGTTAATAAAACATTGTATTAGTTGACCCCTTTTTTTTTTTTTTTTGTCAAAATCTATATTTATTAAAATAAAAGTCAAGGTAGAGTCTTTAGGTGGTGCCATGTGGACAAGTTTTGGGTATCCATAGTATTTTAATTAGGTGACTTTTCATTTTTCTCTTATTAGCTAAGCATTAATTAATTGTAATAGGTACTATATTTGTAGGTGACTATTATTATTAATAGTATTAGTTTATTATAATAGTTAACTATATAAGATAACTATTACTATTAATAATATAAGTTAAGTATTTTAGTTACTATAAAGGGTAACTATTACTATTAATAGTATTAGTTAACTAGATAAGATAACTATTACTATTAATAGTGTTAGTTAAATCTAAAAGTAATTATATAAAATAACTATTACTATTAATATTATTAGTTAATTGTAATAGTTAACTATATAACAGAATTATTACTATTAGTAATATTAATTAAGTGTAATAGTTACTATATAAAGTAACTATTATTAACAATAATATTAACCAATTAGAATAGTTACAAGTATATTGTAACTATTACTATTATTAATATTTTTTTGAAAAAAATTACTATTATTAGTATTAGTTACTATATATAGTAACTATTACTTTTAACTTATTATTTACGATAAAAGTTATTCCCTCCGTCTCAGGGTAAGTAGGGCTGTTATACGAACCGAGCTGGCTCGAGCTCGGCTCGTGAAAGCTCGAGGTGAAGCTCGAACCGATTGTCAAGCTCGTTTTTGTTATCGAGCCGACCGTGTTCGGCTCGTTTAACTCGTTAAAAGCTCGAGTTCGGCTCGATAAGCTCGTTAAGACCATATTTTTCTTTAAAAAATGTCTAAGCTCGAGCTCGGCTCGTTAAAACTCGAGTTCGATATCGACTGGAGTTGTTCGCGAGTAGCTCGCGAGCTCGATTCGACTCGAGCTCGAACAAGCAAGTGGGCTCGAGCTCGATAAAAGCTCGAGCTCGATAAGTTTTTAACGAGCTCGACACCCCAAAGCTCGACTCGACTCGGCTCGGCTCGTTTACAGCCCTAGGTAAGAGTCATACTTTCTATTTTGGTACATTCTAGAGTAAGAGTCTCTTTCCTAAAATGGCAAAGAATCTTTACTATTCATCACACCCATTCTCTCTCATACTTTACTTTTATATTCACAACTAGGGATGGCCAAACCAGACCGGAACCGAAACCGAAAAGCCCGATACCGCCTTGAACTTTGACGAAAACCGGAACCGTTTGTAACACGGGCCGGTTCCGGTTCATCCCCTCTGAAAATCGTGAACCGGCGGTTCCGAACCGCCATGAACCGCCTAGACCGAACCGGAACCATTAGCAAAACCTTTAGTTTCATCATAATTAACTGTTACTAACGGAGAGTTGACAAGAAAAGTTGAGTTTTGACTGAATTTTTAGCCAAATTCAGTGAATAAAAATAATAAAATTTTGTTGAGTATATAAAAGAAAAGAGGGACGGACCTCTTTAATTTTTTAAACATTTTTTCTATACCCTTTTGTAAAAAAAAATTGGCAATAAAATATTATAATAATTGTTTTTTTTTTTGTTAAAAAATATTTTTTTTAAAAGGAAATTGTGGACCGGCGGTTCCGAACCGTAACCGGAAGAGAAACGGTTCGGTTACGGTTCAAGCTTTTCCAGAACCGGAACCGTGTTTGGTCATCCCTACTCACAACATACATCAATTCACTATTCTCTCTCACTCATTCTCTTTCTTACTTTACTTTTACACTCACAACACTTATATCACTTCCACCATTTCTTATTCTCCGTGCATTTGAGAGGTAAGACTCTTACTCTGAGACAGATGGAGCATTACTTAGGTAACCATTATATTTTAATTTACTATTTAAGCTCATAATTACTATAATGTCAACTATAATTAAAACATTATTTTCTCAATCGAGCAAGAGTAAAAATTGACATCATTATTAGACAAACGAAGTAAATTTTTAAAAAATTTATAGAGTTATTCTTAACCAATACTATTAACCAATCTTAATATTTATTTTATACTATAGTAACTAAAACTATTTCCACTATTATTACAAAATCACAAGTAGATTTATATATATCTTTAAATTTATTTGTATTTATGTAAAATATTTAATAATTATATAATGTAATTATAAATATCCACGCTCAAAAGAAAACACCGGTGCGTAGCACGGATTAATCCCTAGTAACAATGAAAAGCGTGTACAGTGAGCGTGAAATGATAGACCAGTATGCTCTCCTAGTCTCCTTCACATTTCCGATTTGTGTGTAGCAAATTTGGTGATGCACAAAGCTATGGTGCTGATATGAGTTCAAGTCATTAAGGTTATTGATTCACCATGACTATTGTTGTTGGAACGGTATAAGTATAATTGAATTTTCATTAAATTATGATTAAAGTTTAATTAAGTTAACGGTAACTAACGGAAAGCTTACTATAGTTAGTCTATAGCACGGGTATTTTCTTTTATATATAAGCAAGCAAAATTGACTTCATTGGAATAAGGGGTCGTTTGTTTTTTCTTTTCAGCACTTATTTGCCACTTGACACTTATTCATTCAGACATTTCCAAATTCAACATGTTTTTTTTTTTTTTTTTTTTTTTTTGTTGCAATTTAGATCTGGAAGGATTTGAATATCCACTTATTTTTCAAACTTAATGAAGATTTATTTGCCTCTTAATGATTTTTTTCTATATATAATCTTTGCATGAACTTGTAATTGCAGAAATACTCAACCCAAACACTAGATCAAGAAAAATTTAAGTCATCTATCTACTATATTCAATGACATAATCATAATTCCTCTTATGAATTCAGACGAATGATAAAACAAGTTCAGTAATTCAGAAATCGTGCCGTCTCTTCTTATGTGATTTCAGATTTCAGAAGTTAACACTTAATCAAACAACTTGAGCCAAATCCTCTGATTTTGACTCATGCAAGGGTGAGTTCAAATTAGGGGTTGCAAAAATTCCGAACCCGTCCCAAACCCGTAGTGATTCGCCCCTGATTGGAAGGGTTTTGGAAGTGTTTTTTGAAACCCGGTGGGTTTGGGACGGGTTTGGGATTACCATAAATCTGCACCGTTTTAACCCGAACCCGTGTAATTTATAATTATTTTTTGTAATATGTCTTTATATGTTAATAATATTTATGTATAATTATAATTTATGTTTAATGATGAATAGCGTTTTTTCTTTTTATATACTCCCTCTGTCCCAAAATACATGTAGTTTAAGGGGTTGAAATTTGTCCCAAAATGTATGTAGTTGTGCTTTTATCAAGACATCTTTGACATTGTTTGTCAAATATACCCTTATTTATGATGATAGTCGTCATTGTAAAAACATTTAATTGTCTTGATACTTGAAATATTTCAAGGGTAATTTAGTCCATTAGACATGCATTGATTGCTTTTCTTAATTTGTGTGAAAATCCTAAAACTACAAATATTTCGGGACGGATGGAGTACTATTTAAGGGTTTTATTTTTATTAATAATAAAAAATAAAACAAAAAATAAGTAGCATGGCACAAAAAATAGTTAAGTTTCGACAAGTTTTACTTTAAACGGGGAGGAGCGGGTCTGGGTTTTGGGTTTTGTGTATACCGGGACAGGGCGGGTCGGGTTTGGGAGAAAATGAGTAAGAGCGGGTTTGGGAAATAGCAAACCTGCCGCGAACCCGCCCCGTTGCCATACCAGAGAGTCCAATGGATTAAATCATTAGTTTAGGGGGTTATTTGTTGAAATATACTAAGGGCACAAAAAAATCACAAAATCTTAAGTGTAATAATTTTATTGGTGTTTTTAATTAGAGTGTGGCGAGTCTATTATTGATGCAACCAATAAAATATTATCACCTCATTTTGTGAGCAAGATTTTATGACCTTATTTTGTGTCTTTATCATTGCTCTGTTTGTTATCTTATCTAATTTAGGAACAATATTAGGGGCACAAAAAAGTCACCAAATATTGCTCACAAAATCTTAGGTGTCATAATTTTATTGGTGTTTTTAAGTAGAGTGTGGCGGATCCATTATCGATGCAACTAATAAAATATCGCCACCTCATTTTATGAGCAAGATTGTGTGAACTTATTTTGTGCTCTTGCTCCTAATTTAGAGCCCTAATTGCAGTTTTTAAGTTTTCAGTGAGGTGCCACACACAATGACAAGTCACAACTAATCCTCTCCTATAAACTCTTCGATCTCATCGCCATCTTTATTTCTTGTTCTGACAGGCGGATTCTCCAACCTTCCCCGATCCGAAAAGAAAAGAATCCCTTTTTTGATGTATCAAGAATCATTTTTTCTTTCATACTGATAAAGGAAAAATTGACAGGCATGGCTGCAGCTTTTTCTTCCATCCTTGAATGCAATGGCTTTGCATCAATTGACTGTAAGCAACCCTCTTATTCTTCGAATTTATCTTCAATTTTGTCTCTTTATTCATTTTCTTCAGCGATTTTGATTCTGTTTTGCTGGGTGTGTACAATTCTCTGTATATTTTGAGTTCAAATGAATGATGGTCTTTCTTTTTCGAGAGCGAGATTATCGGATTTGGAATCAGTGTGAAGTAAATTAGCTGTGATGCTTATTTGGTTGTTATGTTATAATGTTATGTTTTGATTGTGCATTATATTTTGTAAACCTAAATCATTACTGGGGGGTGTTTATGAATTTTGATTTTATCCGTCCCAAAATGAATGTCCGAAAATGTACTCACTCTGACCCTACATGAATGTATATTTTCAAGAATTTCGTCCCAAATGAATTGTCATTTTTGGAAAAAAAATAATTGTTCCTAAATGTTTTTTTACCAACTTTTTTTTCACTAGTCTCTTTTATACTTGCAAAACTAAATATATTATATATGAATCTTTGCCGCTAAATTGTATAAAAAGTAGAGATTTTCAGATGTCTCTTAAAATGAAATTTGGACATTCATTTAGGGATAGAGGAAGTAGCACTTTTTTGTGTTTTGAGTTATGTTTAGGGGGGAGAAAACCAAAACTATCACGTCCAATATGGAGATATAATCAGTAACTTAAACAATAGTTAGAGTGGTCAAAATCTACCCTAGCGGAAGTGATGGCACAGGATAATTTGAGTTATGTTGTTGTTAGTAAAAACAAGCCATTGAGTTAACTGAAAGATAAAAAAGGGTGAGATACATTGTTTTACATCTTTATACGATATTCATTCCATTCCCGTTTCTGGGTTTCATTTGATTGTAAGGATCACTTTTTCTGGGCTGATTCAGTTCATAGTTTCGTACAAGCTATTCAAGTTAGTGAGATATGGAACAAAGTTACAAGGCATAGGATTACAGTAAAAACATTATGAACAGAAGTTACAATACACATGGATTATGGTAAAAGCATTATGGTATACACTTGATATAATCTACCAAATTCTTCTCTCTGCTTATCCCATTGATACTAGCAAAAGCAAAATCTTTGACACAGGCGGGATGCAAGCTTTTCCCAGAAAAAAATAGAAATATTAGTGTTTAAAAATGCTTTAGAAATATAGATATGTTGAAAATAAGGAAATAACAATATCATTGTAAAAGAAAGCACACCGCAATTGCGTGTTAATATTAACTTGTAGTACATAGAAACTTGTATGCAATCCCTTCTAGTTAACTTTTAAACATGCTTTGTAATTGCCTTTGATTTAAAGATCAGTGAGTTTTGATGGACCGTGGCATATGAACACATAATATAAGAAGGAACAGGGGTTACAGTTTGATAATAGGGCAGACATTTAGTTTGATTTCGCTCTTCTCATTGGAATTTCTCAATCATCCTGATACAGAATGATGATACTACTTCAGAATCCAAGGACGTCTCTTGTTTGCTTTAAGTTCATATATACCCCCAACAGATTGGACTAGACTTGTGAACTGTACGCCTTTCTTGCTTTCACCTATTTACAATATTTTTTCTTTTCTCAGCTCAAAGAAGCAGAAACCTTAAAGCAACAGCTTCTTTAACCGTGTCAAGAATGAGGACTGGATTCGTTGCTGGCTCAGGAACGGGAAGCTTAACAGCTATGAGAAGCGGAGCAGAAGCTCGAATTCAGAAGGGATGCAAGACGACAAACCCTTATTTGATCTCATATCTAGGGTCTAAACTCATGGGGCCCAATCAGTCAATTTCAGTACCTCGTGCAACTGCAAGTTACGCGACTAAGCAAGAGAGCTATCAAAAGTACGAAGATGATTTCGACCCAAGTGAATTATTTCCTCCGGCGGAAGATGAAGACGAAGAAGCCGGAGACAGTTACATGAACCGTTACGAATCTTATCAAAGAGACACAGGATTAGCTGATGCAGTTCAAACTGGCACAGGGGAACTAAACGGTATTCCCATAGCCCTAGCAGTTATGGATTTTCAATTTATGGGGGGCAGTATGGGGTCTGTTGTAGGGGAGAAAATCACCCGTTTGATTGAGTACGCTGGTGAAAACTCGCTCCCCCTCATCATTGTGTGCGCTTCTGGAGGGGCCCGCATGCAAGAAGGGAGCTTGAGCTTGATGCAAATGGCTAAAATATCTGCAGCATTATATGATTATCAATCGAACAAGAAGTTATTCTATATTCCTATCCTCACCTCCCCTACCACTGGAGGAGTGACAGCTAGTTTTGCTATGTTGGGTGATATTATCATTTCTGAACCGGGGGCCTACATTGCATTTGCGGGCAAGCGTGTGATTGAAGAAACTTTGAAAATCAAAGTTCCTGATGGTGTACAACAGGCTGAGTATTTGTTCGAGAAGGGCCAGATTGACCTGATTGTACCGCGTCCTCTTATGAAAGACGTCCTCACGGAGTTATTACAGTTTCATGGATTCCTTCCAAAACAAAAGCAAGTCAAGCAGAAGTAGGATGTTGCTACTTTTTTTCTCAATGGTATTCTGGTACACCCCTCTTAATCATAGGCCTGGTCTGGTGGAGATTTTTCATATGCATATGTTTTTTTCTTGTAATAACATTTGATCAGTCAGTTCAAAAAGTGAATTTATTTTGGTTTCAACAGTTGAAAATGTGCACCAATTTTGAGCTTCTTTTCAAAAGCTTTGTTGTTAATGATTTACTTATTTATACCTGAAAAAAGAGGTACTCTGAGAGATTTTATGGCTTTATGCTTGGCGTTGTTGTTGACCATTTAGGCATGCATGAACATCCTTCTGTTTGTGAAATACGACTACTATTCATTATTCACTCGACTTGGCGAGTCTAGCTCGACTCCGACTTGATCTTTGTTGCATTTAATATGTGAAATGAACAATCTGGAGTGTAAGTTGCGATAATCTAGTTCAGATTACTTGTATATAGAGCTGAAATTTTCATGTCTTTGAGTTTGATAGTCTATTTCAGATTACTTGTATATAGAGCTGAAATTCTCATGTCTTTGAGATTGTCCGCCAAAGATGGCATCTTGCACATTTATGGCAAGACAGCTGCGGATAAAACAGTTAAGCATTCTTTAGTTCAACTGATCAAACATCAAATAAAAAATGGGTTGTTTAAGAGTTGTTAAACAGCTTGTTGGAAAACATACAGTTGAACATAGTTCAGTTTTCGTCTAAAATTACTTAAAACTCAATTAAAGCACCCCCCCCCCCTTTTTAATTTTCCTAGTGATCATCGCCATTTTTGTCTGCTGACTGCTAATCAGTAGTTAGATGGAGTTTCCAATTTTGTACAAAGAAACCCCAAAAGTTTCTTCTTTGTTATCTCCTTCCCAAATTTTAACATTTTTTTCTGTTTGCCTGATAATACGAAGTTGTTTCTCTCTTTCTATATTTAGATTTTGTGATTACAGACAGTACCTCCATTGTTGAAGATGGGTTGTATTAGAGTAGAGTAGAGTAGAATAGAGAGAGAGATGGCAGGGATTACAGCTACTACTACCTGTTCAGCTGGTTTAATTTTCAAAACTAAAGAATCAGTTAACAATGGTGGAATCTTAATGCAGCAGCATTACAATGGCCTCCGTGCTATTGAAAACTGCAAATTATCAAACCGGTCCGTTTCCATTTCAGGTAAAAGATGCAGAAAGATCAGAGCCATGTCTTCTCAGACTGTTGCAGCTCCCAAGCGAGAAACTGACCCCAAGAAAAGGGTTGTCATTACTGGAATGGGGGTTGTTTCTGTCTTTGGCAACGACGTAGACACATTTTATGACAAACTACTAGAGGGAACCAGTGGAGTAACCCTAATCGATAGGTTCGATGCTTCCACTTTCTCTGTCCGATTCGCAGGGCAGATTCGTAATTTCTCATCTGTCGGCTACATTGACGGGAAAAATGATCGCCGTCTCGATGATTGCTGGAGATACTGTTTGGTAGCAGGCAAGAAAGCTCTAGAAGATGCCAACCTTGGTAAACAAGTCCTCGATACTGTAAGTTCCCCCCCCCTCCCCAATTAATCTTCTTGAAAAAAAATCCAACTTGTTTTAAACTTTTAATAACTGAAAATTAATGCGTGTTAATATTACAGATGGACAAAACGAGGATAGGAGTCTTGGTTGGATCAGGAATGGGAGGATTAACGGCTTTTAGCAACGGAGTTGAAGCTCTTATTGAGAAGGGATATAAAAAGATTACGCCTTTTTTCATTCCTTATTCAATCACCAATATGGGGTCCGCGTTGTTAGCTATTGACACAGGCTTGATGGGGCCCAACTACTCCATTTCAACAGCTTGTGCAACTGCTAATTACTGCTTTTATTCTGCTGCAAACCATATTAGAAGAGGCGAGGCTGATATTATGGTGGCTGGTGGGACAGAGGCTGCTGTTAATGCGATTGGGGTTGGTGGCTTTATAGCTTGTCGAGCTTTGTCTCATAGAAATGAAGAGCCCCATCAAGCTTCAAGGCCATGGGACCAAGGTCGTGATGGCTTTGTTATTGGAGAAGGCTCTGGTGTGCTTGTAAGTAGTATAACAACTTTTCAATCTCAAACACGGGTCCGTTCCCATTTGTTTTTTTTCTTCTAAATATTATTTCTTGTCAGTTTAAATTATGACAGATTATGGAAAGTTTGGAGCATGCGTTAAAAAGAGGAGCTAATATTGTTGCGGAGTATTTGGGAGGTGCCATAACCTGTGATGCTCATCATATGACAGATCCTCGCAAAGATGGACTTGGAGTGTCGTCTTGCATTACTAAGAGCTTGGAAGACGCTGGGGTTTCCCCTGAAGAGGTGAGTGAGTTCTTGAATTCGCATGTTTTATTTATTTACTTTATTAATTTAGTTTTTGGGACGGAAACTTGTTTATTGATGAATTGTAGGTGAACTATGTGAATTGCCATGCAACGTCAACACTTGCTGGTGATTTGGCTGAGGTCAATGCGATCAAGAAAGTCTTTAAGAATACATCCGAGATAAAGATGAATGGAACTAAGGCAAGAATCAATGCTTAATTCTTCTCTCCCCCCCCCCCCCCCCCAAAAAAAAATATATATATGTACTGTTGCAGATTACTCGAGCATTGCACTGATGGTTGTACTCTACAACATCTGTCGTGTTCTTTCTATAGTCTATGATTGGGCACGGGCTTGGAGCTGCAGGTGGTCTGGAAGCAATCGCGTGCATAAAAGCAATCAACACTGGGTGGCTACATCCAACAATCAACCAAGATGTATATATCGAATTTAACCTTCACTCTCCAGTCCCTTTGTAGTTTCATTTTTTGGCTTCCATTTTTTCGTTATTTCATCTCTATTTTCATATCTGCAGAATTTGGAGCCTCTTGTCGATATTGACACTGTCCCTAATGTCAAGAAGCAGCATGAAGTCAACGTTGGTACGTACATTTTCAACAACACACACATAAAAAAAAAATGTAGTAGCCCGGTCCTAACATTTATATGGATATTTGTGTTTGATTGCGTTTGCAGCTATTTCTAACTCATTTGGGTTTGGAGGGCACAATTCAGTCGTTGCATTCGCTCCATACAAGCCATAACTGGACTCAAGATTTCTTACCTTTTATCTCGCAAACGAGTGATTTTTGAGATCATATAACAACGATGCAAAACGACGGAACTTGCATGTCGCGATGAGTTGGTAACTTTTACAATTTGTTTCATCAGACTTGTTAGATGTTTTGAAGAGATAAGATGATTCAATGTTGATCAAATAATAAAACTTGAGTGACATTTTATCATTCTTGATGTAATTTAAGGATATGAAATCCAGTACCAGAATTTTCCGAATTCGTCAATGCAAATAAAAGCTTATTGGGCTAGATCTCCGTGAAAGGTAATTAAGCCCAGACCCGCTTTTTTACCGGGTCGAGCCCATTCTTCAATTCGTTGAGCCCAACACATGAAGCCCATTTACGTTGGTAGGAATAGGAAGTTGATCGGCATTGATTGAAGAGTGGTCCTACCTATTCAAGCTCGACCTACAACCTGTGAACTAAAAAGGCAATAGGAACGAGAGAGATAGGCTGGAAACTTGTTATTCATTCATAACTCAAAAGCCTAATATATAGGCAATTACAAAACAGAAAGAGCACTAAAATAGGACTGATAACAACCCATGATTTCCCTAATCCATTACTCCACTAACTCCTACAAAGTAGAAAACAAATAAACAAACTCCTAAGACTAGGTCAACTAAGAAACTAGAGCAGCTAACAAACTGCAATTTATTTCAACAGTCCCTCCCTTAAACTGATGTTTTCTAACATTCAGTTTAAAGCTTTGATTGATTCCAATGTGCACACACCCAGTAACCTCCTTAGCTTCATGAACGACTCCCTTTTGAGTGCCTTGGTGAAGATATCTGCAGCTTGATCTTCACTCTTACAGTAGATCAAATTAATTGTTCCAGCATTGCTAAGGTCTCTTAAGAAATGATACTTCACGTCAATATGTTTGCTTCTTCCGTGAAGCACTGGATTCTTCGACAACTTGATTGCTGAACTGTTATCACAGAAAATCATAGTAGCCCCCTCTTGCTTGAACTGTAGCTGCTCGAGAATTTTCCTCAGCCAAATAGCTTGACAAGCACAAGCTGTTGCAGCGACAAACTCAGCTTCAGTAGTTGATAATGTAACAATAGGTTGCTTCCTCGATGACCATGAAACAGCTCCCGTACCCAACATAAAAACATAGCCTGAAGTGCTCCTTCTATCATCTCGGTCTCCTGCATAATCACTATCAGTGTACCCAATTAAATCGGATGTTTCTCCCTTTCTGTAGAACAAACCAAAATCCTTAGTTCCTTGCAAATAACGAAGGATTCTTTTAGCAGCCAACATATGCATCTCCGTCGGCTTCTTCATATACCGACTTATAAGACCCACAGAATACATGATGTCGGGTCTCGTCGCTGTCAAGTACATCAGGCTTCCCACGATCTGCTTGTAAAGTGTAATGTCCACCTTCTTGCCGTCTTGATCTTTGTGTAGCTTTAATCCAGTCTCACTTGGTGTACTCACAGGGTTACAATCTTTCATTTGAAACCTATCCAACACATCTCTCACATATTTCTTTTGAGAGATAAAGATCCCCGATGAAGATTGCACTGCTTCAATGCCAAGGAAGTAATGCATTGGCCCAAGATCAGACATTTCGAATTCCACCATCATAGACTTCTTGAATTCTTCAAACATTGCACCATCATTCCCAGTATAAATCAGATCGTCAACATATAAGCAAACTAGAAGTAATTTCCCTCCATCTCCAACTTTAACAAATAAAGTGTGCTCATATGGACACTTCTGAAAATTTTCTTTCAGAAAATAAGCCTCGATACGACTATACCAAGCACGAGGCGCTTGTTTTAAACCGTAAAGGGCCTTTTTTAATCTGTAAACCTTATGCTCATTACCAGATTTAATATAGCCAGGGGGTTGATCAACAAATACCTTCTCCTCCAATGTTCCGTGCAAGAAAGCAGATTTGACGTCGAGTTGGAAGATATGCCATGAATTTTGGGCTGCTAACGCAACTACAAGCCTGATTGTATCGTGTCTGGCCACTGGAGCAAAAACTTCCTTATAATCAACGCCGTACTCTTGCTTGTATCCTTTAGCCACCAAACGAGCCTTGTACTTGTCGACCTCACCATTTTCTCTTAGTTTTGTTTTAAGTACCCACTTCACACCAATTGTCGTATGGCCTTCGGGAAGATCAAACAGCTCCCAAGTATTGTTTCTCTCTATGGCTTCAATTTCGTCATCCATTGCCTTTCTCCATTTTGATTCTTTCACTGCGCTTTCAAAATCTGTAGGATCACAATCTGAAAACAAAGCGAAGTAAGTGGACGCATCCTCTGCTTGATTAACTCCTGGCACATCATAGTCTGCCATCCAAGCATGCCTTCTTCGAACACGTTGGGGACGCTGAACTGCCTCTTTTTCTGTCCCTGAAATGGGTGAATTACCTTCCGGTTCAGCCACTATGACAATGCCTTCTATTGACGGAGTTGCTGGAACTACATCTTCAGTTTCTTCTTCACCATTAGAAATAAATGGAGCAGCTGCTTGCTGCGAATTCCAATTCCAAGTCTGCTCTTCATCAAAAATAACATCTCTGCTAGTCACAATCTTCTTCGTCACAGGATTGAATAACTTGTATGCTTTGGATGCTTCGCTTATGCCGAGAAAGACACACTTTTCACCCTTATCATCCAGCTTCCTTCTTTTCTCATTTGGAACATGTGCGTATGCGATGCATCCGAAAATTCTGAAGTGATCAACAGCTGGTCTCTGTCCACTCCAAGCCTCTTCTGGTGTCATGTTTTGAACAGCAAAAGTAGGACTTCTGTTCAAAAGATGACAACTCCATTGCACTGCTTCAGGCCAAAAACGTTTTGGAACTCTTCCTCTGGCCAACAAGCTCCTAACCATGTTTAGAATGGTTCTATTTTTCCTCTCCGATACACCATTTTGCTGCGGTGTATAAGGAACTGTGAGCTGTCTTCGGATGCCTCATGCTTCACAATAGGTTTTGAATTCGTTAGAGCAATACTCTCCTCCACGATCAGTACGAAGAGTTTTAATGGTTCGCCCTGTTTGATTTTCAACCTGCGCCTTGAAGCTTTTAAATGCACTAAAAGCCTCTGATTTCTCCTGCAAAAAATAGACCCATGTTTTCCGAGAATGATCGTCAATGAAGGTAATAAAATATCTTTTACCCCCATTAGAGCATGGCGTTATCGGACCGCAAATGTCGGAATGAACAAGTTCAAGAATCTTCTTTGCTCTCCAGGATTTTCCTCGAGGGAATGAAACACGGTGTTGTTTGCCTATAACACACTCTTCACAAACTTGGGAAGGAATGCTAATATGAGGAATACCACTGACCATGTTTTTCTCTTGAAGAGTCTTTAACCCACCAAAATTTAAATGACCATAGCGAAAATGCCAAAGCCAGGAAGTTTCTTTCACATCAGCCATCAAACAGGGATGATCACTTTCAATACTCAATGGAAATAGCCTATTAGAACTCATACGAACCACAGCAACTATTCCTCTAGATGGATCATAAATCTCACAAGCACCCTTTTGAAAAGTTATTACATAACCCTTTTCTAAGAGTTGGCCAGCACTTAGGAGATTACTTTTCAACTCAGGAACGTAGAAAACATTTGAGATTGTTTCTACAGACCCATTCCTGTTTTTAATATTAATGTCACCCTTTCCCATAACATTAACCGTTGAACAATCACCAAAACGGACTTTGGAACGAAAGGCTTCATTTAAACAAGAAAAAAAAGACTTACTTCCACACATATGGTTGCTACAACCTGTATCCACGTACCAAACATCTGAAGTAGGTTCCGGACTGACTTGAACCGCCATCAACAAGGTTTCAGCTTCCTTCTCTTCTGCGAAGTTTGATTTCTCTCCCTTTCTTTGTCATCAGGCAACTTAACATGACATTCAGAACGAAAATGACCATATTGATGACATCGAAAGCATTCTACCTCAGATTTATCAAAGTGCTTATTCTTTCCTCTTCCTTTGCCTTGAGTTTGATCATCACCAGCTTTGAAGTATCTCTCACCATCTTGATTACTTCGACTTCGACCACCTCTTCCTCTGCCTCTACCACCACCTCTACCTCTACCTCTTCCTCCAGAATTTGAAGAATGAATAAATGTAGAGGCCTTTAAAGCTTGCTCCTCCGGAGTGGATCTGCGATTCATCTTCTTCTCACGAACCAACAACGAGCTTTGAAGTTCATCAAGCGTAAGCGTATCGATGTCCTTAGATTCTTCGATTGAGCATACAACATAGTCAAACTTTGGTGTCAACGAACGCAGTATCTTCTCAACAATGGCCACGTCTTCCATCTTTTCTCCGAGAAATCGCATCTTGCTAGCTATTTCCATGGTCTTTGAACAATAGTCATCAATCGATTCGCCTTCCTTCATTTGCAGAATCTCGAAATCTTTTCTCAAGGCCTGAAGCTGTGAACGCTTTACTTTGGAATTACCTTGATATTTTTTCTTCATGGAGTCCCAAATATCCTTGGAAGAATCTTTGATAAGAATCGTCTCTAGGATAGACCGATCAATCGCTTGGAACAAGTAATTCTTTGCCTTCAGATCTTTTAACTTCAATCCCTCCAACTCTGATTTTTGTGCATCCGTGACTGCCACACCAGCTGCTGGTGCTGCTACACCAGATTCAATCACCTGCCAGTACTCCTTTGATCTCAAGAAGTTCTCCATCAACATGCTCCAATGGTCATAGTGACCATCAAAGCGGGGGATAGCTGGTTGCACAAAATTGTCGTTGGCCATGGAAACTTTTATGTTGCTGCAACAAAAGTGAAAAGAAAAAAAGGGATGTTGTATATTTTTTACTCACTCACTTCTGGTAAAGATCTCACAAGTCACTCTATGTTTTCTGAACCAAGCTCTGATACCAGATGTGAACTAAAAAGGCAATAGGAACGAGAGAGATAGGCTGGAAACTTGTTATTCATTCATAACTCAAAAGCCTAATATATAGGCAATTACAAAACAGAAAGAGCACTAAAATAGGACTGATAACAACCCATGATTTCCCTAATCCATTACTCCACTAACTCCTACAAAGTAGAAAACAAATAAACAAACTCCTAAGACTAGGTCAACTAAGAAACTAGAGCAGCTAACAAACTGCAATTTATTTCAACACAACCAACACTTGTGCAAACCCTCCTTCCTTAGGGCAAGAACAATCTCGACCTTCCTTATTAGACCGACTCATGCCGCCCCAAGCGAATAATCATGACATGCTATAAATTCCCATTCCCGATAATCTCTCATATTTATCCGCCTACCTCCATTTCACTCCTAACCAACTATAATGTTAACACTAAGCGTTTGTTTCACGGAAAATGTCCGGAAAACGTTTTCCGGAAAATGAAGTCAACGGAAAACATTTTCCGGTCAATGGAAATTAGGCTTGTTTCCTAAGGAAAACAACTTTCGGATTTCACCTAAGGAAGTTGTTTTCCGGAAAATTCGCTTGTTTCCTAAGGAAAACAACTTCCGGATTTCACCTAAGGAAGTTGTTTTCCGGAAAATTCCTACCACGCCCTCACCCCACCCCCGACCCCCCCCCCCCCAATTTTTTTTTCTCATTATTATTTTTAACTCCCATGCCCCCTGCCTACACACCCCACCCACCCACCCAACCCCCTACCCCACCCCCACCCACACAACACCCTACCCCCCCTCCCCCCAAAAAAAAAAAAAAAATTTACTCATTATTATTTTTAACTCCCCTGCCTACCCCACCCCACCCACCCACAAAAAAAAAATTAAAAATTAAAATAAAAAAAATTACTCATATTATACTTTTTTTAAACTCCTCTACCCCCTGCCTACCCAACCCACCCATATTTAAAATTATTTTTTCACAAACTTCTCGAAAAATACCGAAAAATGTTTTTCGGAAAGCATTTTCTTAAGATTTACCAAACAAGAGAAAACATTTTCCGGAAAATGGTTTCCTTTTCCGGAAAACATTTTCCAAGAGAAAACATTTTCCGGAAAACGGTTTCCTTTTCCGGAAAACATTTTCAAGGAAATCATTTTCCGGAAGTCATTTTCCGTGAAACAAACGGAGCTTTTTAGCTTCGTATTATTGTCAATCGCCTTCAAAAACCTTACTTTTAACACCGGAATGTCTTTGTCGAAGACCTTTTGGCTAGACGTGGCCAAATACGGGTGGGACGGGTACGGGTAAGGGTGGGAAAATGAATAAAAAGTAACATAAATGTTTAAAAATCTAACATTATTAACAAATTATGTTAGAAAATTAACAAACTATGTAGAAAACTAACGAAATATGTTACAAAACTAGTTGTTTGTTCATTAATTTCAGGCTGCTTAGCTTGCTAGATCATCAATACTGCTGGATTGACACTGACATTTTTGACATCATCAGGACTGTTGGTAGACTCATAGACTGGTAGTGGAAGTTTGATGTCATTTTTTGAGTACAACAAAACCTTAATTACTAGTATTGTAATTTTCTCAAATTTTATCATTTACGGGTGCGGGTTGATGGGTTGTTACGGGTACGGAGGTTCCCGGTTGGCCATGTCTACTTTTGGCTAGTTGTTTGTTCATTAATTTCAGGCTGCTTAGCTTACTAGATCATCAATACTGCTGGATTGACACCGACATTTTTGACATCATCAGGACTGTCGGTAGTAGACTCAGAGACTGGTAGTGGAAGTTTGATGTCATTTTAACCACACAAAATGGTCTTTTTGAGTACCAACAAAACCTTAATTACTATTGTAATTTTCTCAAATTTTATCATTTTCTAAACTCAACCATGCTTCCAAGTTGTAAGGAGGCTATTACCTTGTCTTGTGCTTGATACTCTTTGCAGATTAATGGCCATTACTTTTTTTATAAAGAAGGACAAAAATTGCATGAAATCTGCTACCAATTGTTTTACAAGGAAGTGCAAACCTTAATGTATGTTATAAATGTGCAACAAAGCACCACCATTACTTATATTTATACCTTAATTTAAAACTTTAACCTATGCTTTCTTAATATTAAACTAATCAGTCGATCAAACGTCACTTCGTACGTCACCCTCTACTTAATACAATTATACCTAAATTAAGTTTTGATAAACAGAGGACTCCACTTCACTTATCATCTAAACACAAAACACAGTTAGGATTATCATCCTTTTCTCTGCAACTTGTTAGTTTAATTAATATGACAAAATAATTTTGTAAGACGGGTCTCACTCACTAAGAGAGTAATTGGTTTGCTTTTTATGGGTGGCGCGGGAGAAACCCACTTTCTCTTCATTGAGATTTGTTTTACGTGTGTAACCGTCTCACACAAGACTTCCTCAAATAATATTCATCCGTGCGATGGTAATTATCACACATGTAAACATATTTTTTAATTCACAAAACAAATAGTATCATTCTTTAAAAAAATAAAAAACTATTACTATGCAATTTTGTTTTTTTCCAAGCTAGGTGGATGATTAAAGTTGCTTCCTAAGCTAGGGCTTCTAATTACGGTTACCATCAATTTAATCTTTATACCGACATTTTAATTATTATTTTATGCTGAAAGCTAGGGACTAAGACACATTTAAATGACTGTTTTGATATTGACAGGCAACAAAACTTTTCTATTAATTTATTATTATTACGCATTATTTAGACAGCTTTAGTGTTTATCCTATCATTCTAAGTTATAGATTAGGCCATCATTAGGCAAAACCATTAAGTTTACCCTTTTTAAAATAGACAAATATGAGACGATCTCACACGTGAGACGGATCTCCTTGAGAGATTAAATGGTTTGCCCACCTATGGGTGGGGCGGGGCAAGCCCATTTCCTCTCTTGTCAAGATCTGTCTCATGTGTGAGACCGTCTCACACAAGACTTCCTCACTTTAAAATAAATGACGAGTTAACTTGTCAATTTCAAAACATCCACAATGAGAGAGGTTTTTAGAGAGTTTTTTATTTTCATAAAAGAACTCTATGTAGCTTTTTATTTATTGTAGACGTTTTTAGAGTTGATTTCTCTTTGTAGAAAGAGCTTCTTTTTATTTATTTTTTTGTTTTTATATTAATATTCACCGACTTCATAAAGTGAGACGGAAA